>CM067479.1:33575906-33627204 GCA_034552555.1 Semaprochilodus insignis
TCTCTCTCTCTCTCTCTCTCTCTCTCTCTCTCTCTCTCTCTCTCTCTTTCTCTCTCTCACTTTGTTATAGGTTTATAATTCTCTTTGAGACTTCTTCACAGTGTTCCCCGTGAATACTTGGGCACTAGTCTAATGAACTGGTAAATTAATCATTGTCCCTGCCACAGACGGCCATCCCTAGTGCCACTACCCTAAATTCCCTTCTCTCCGAGGAGCCTGATAACACCAGCCTTAGCCAGTCTCCTTCAGCCTAGACTATAGTGAGAAGATGTTTTAAAGAGTGCTTTTTAATGGTGCTCTCTTGCTTAGAATGGGGCTCAGATGCTGCTCTTTTTCTCCATATGCGTCATATTGGAATCTAATCTAAATCTAGAATTTTAGTATGTGGAGGCTCTGCAGTCGCTGCTGCCTGAGGGAGTGAATATTTCATCGTTAAGTTCTGTGCTATTGACGAGCAGTCAGAAAGTATCAAGGTTATGATGTGTTTCTTCTGCGGTCTGCGGTGGAGCTGAGAGTTGTAGAGAAATTGCCTGGCTTGGTGAACAGCACTAATAAACAGTACCTTTCCTGAATGTATCCTTTTCACCTCTGCCTTCAGTATCCTTAGTCCTGAATTAACTGCTGCTAACACACACCCAGGCTCACGGAATGTAAATAGTGTTTGGTGATATATAAGTAGGTGTGAAATGTGCATGCTTATTTTGGACCTTGGGTTCAGTACTGTACAACACAACACATCTCGAAATATATTAATTAAAATGCATGGCCTTATAAAGTAACACCCACACACATTTGAATATCCATCTGATCACCACAAACGCGCTGCAAGCATGTCCTCAGATAATGTTGCTATTACTGCCTCGGGATAAGATTAAAAAAGCCATGATATTTGTGTGGATTTCTAAAATGTTTTAAGCACTTCTCGGTAGGTCATTCACTCTAAAGAGAGCTTCCCTAAAGAGAGATTTTTTTGTTTGTTTGTTTCCTTATTTATTTGTTTATCTATTTATTTATTCCTGAGAAATTGCACCCAGATACTGTTCGCAGCATTAGTCAGGGTAAATCCTCACAGTGCAGGTGTGAGGCATCGACACTCTAGAGCTGATCCTGGATCAGCCTTCCAACTCCCACCCGTGATCTCCAGCCCTATCAGCTTCAGCCCAGAGCTCATCTCGAGCTGCCATATGAGCCAGTTTTCCACCCACAGCTGTGGAGCAGAGAGAGCCCTGCAGTGCTGCTTAACACTGCCCGGGCTTCTGTAGCCTGCAGCCGTTATGCTCTTTAAACCAGTGCTATAGGGTGTGTGTGTGCGCGCGCGCGTGTGTGCACATGTGTGTGTGTTGCTGATGATAATAATGTGTTAAAGGGGAGGTGTGTGGGTATTGGGAAGAATAAGACAGCTTAGCCTTGTTTGTTTTCCTTCTGTAACGGGGAATCATCAGCGTGCGCCTCTCGCTGCCAAGGCGCATCAAACGCAGTCACCAACATCTGTTCCCTGCAAAGTCATCATTTATGGGACTTTACCAGCACGACACTACAGAGGCTCTATTTGCATTGCACCCTGCTGTGAGAGCTGCCGCAGTGAGAGAAAGAGCACATCCACCAGCAGCCCACATCTGACTACTGAGAAAGATAGAGGGAGGAATAAATGCTAATACCAAAGGGGGCTGGAGGAATTGTTTAGCATCTCCAATTATCAGGAATATTTATAGTGCAATTTTTTCCAAATCCTGTTTTACTCATAATGTAAAATTTATGTATTTATGATGTTAGTATGTCTATTATAATGTATTTGTTGTACTTGCTGTAGTGATTTTGGCTACTCTTTGCCTTTTGCTCCTCAGACAGTAGCCATGTTCACTGAGCTTATTCGAGAGAACTTCAGGAACATCAAACTGAAGCAGTGCCTATTGCCACCACTAGGGGAGCTACTCTACCTCATTGCTACCCAGGTAAATGTATCCAAAATGGCTTTATATTGGTTTAAATCTCTTTGCATGCACGTGTATTGAGTGTATGATGTTCACCTGATAACCTTCATCCTGGAAAACTGCCATCTCTTGATTTAACCTGTGCTTTGATGCTAATTTACTGGTTTCACCATCATCTAAGCTAATGTCCCCTCAGTCATTTACAGTTTACTCCTCGTTAATGTCTAGTTTGTAAAAGCACTCAGTCCTTTAAAGAGATTTCAGGTGCAGGTGGACCTAACCCAAGAAGGGTCGTATTCTGTATGGCATCTTGGGGAATTTAGTTTGAACACCCCTGGTCAAATCATATGTGCTTTTTTCTTTTTTTTTTGTTAAGGCTTGTACATTGATCAAATTTAAATATGCCATTTTTCTTCTAATTTTAGTGATCAATATCTATTCATTTGTTGAGTTTAACTCATTGGATTTGGATTTTGTCAAATTTTGCTAATGTATAGTAATTATGCTCTAAGCTATTCAAATTAACTTATTTTCACAAAAAAAAACAACAATAAAATGTGTGTTGACTAGGAGTCTGTAATACAGTAGCATTAAAAAGTCTTTATTTATGTATAAAAGAAAACAATAAAAAATGTATACAGTGTGGGTGTGAACCACACTAGTGCAAACTATTCACCTTAAGGTATGTTTTGATTTCACAAACTCTGTGAAAATATTACATGGTAAATATTTTGATATTATGCAGTATTTTTTGTCAAGTTATCTGCTTTCTCATTCATTTTAGAATGTTCTATAGTTCTGCTCATGATTTTGGACGCATCTAAAATTTCTTCATGTACAGCTTCTTGGTCTCCTACAAATGATTTGAAACCTGTGAAGTTGCGTATGTCTAGCATATTATAATGATTTATATATATTTTTTATATCCAAATTTATTTTGCATAATTGAAAGCTTTAAAACCACAATTCCAAACTATATGGCAATGGGCATGGTGGAGCTTCTTTTTGCAGAAACTACAGATTCTCTGTTGACATGCAGGTAAACAATCTTTTAATACCCACTCTGCTGATTAGGCCTGATTAGGCTGATATTGTGTTTGTGCGCTTCTCTGTAATTTATTTTAATACAGTGTGTGATAGTTTGAAGGTGAACTGAATTTGAATCTGTGCTCAGGAGTCCCAGAAAGTGTTATAGAGTTGTAGACACTGTAAGTACAGGGGTAAGTACTTGCTGTGCTGTGTTGACACAATTGAGAAACCGATGTATGAGTGGAGTTACACTCAGTTGTGGTTGTCTTTCTGTCCCTCTTTTAGCTCTGCTGTTTGCTAGGGTCAAGACAGATACCGCACACACAGCACTTATTGACGTTATCGGCTTGGAGGCCTGGGGGCTCAAGTACCTTTGATTGGTTTAAGTTAATGATTTTTCTTTGTTCACTCCATCTTTCTGCTAAATTAAGGAGACTAGTTTAAATATCAATCGCAGGGCCCTCTATATGTTGACAACCATAGTTGTTCTGTAATGGTTCTTGTTGGGTGGGACAGTAAACAACACGTACACTGTTTACTCAAATGATGATATACAATATAGCATATTCATACAATCATACATCGTTATTATACTTTAGCTGTATGTTTTTAGTTGATGTAAGCACTACTTAAGCACTACTTAAGCACTGAGTAATACTTAAGCACTGAGTATTATGTAAAAAGGTATCCAAATGTGAAAGACTTTGCAGCCAAATACAATTAAATTCAACAATAACATTTCTCAAAACAACAAACTCAGGAATTTCATAATCTATAGTACATAATATTATTAAAGGATTTGAAAAATCTGGAGAAATCTCTGTATGTAAGGGACACGGCCCAAAACCAATATTGTATGACTGTGATCTTTGGGCCCCCAGATGGCTCTCATTAAAAGCAGACATGAGTCTACAGTGGAAATTACTGCATTGGCTCAGGAACACTTCCGTAAACCTTTGTCTGTGAACACAATTTGTCACTGTGTCTACAAATGCAAGTGAACACAATACCATGCCAAGACAGGATCCAGGAACCTCTGCCTTCTCAGAGCCCAAGCTCAGTTAAGATGGACTGAAGTAGAAAAGTCATCTGTGTTCCGACAAACCAAAAATTCCATTTTGGAAATAACAGATGTGTCATCCTGTGAGCAGGTGAAGTCCTATACCAAGCAAGAATGGGAAAACAGTTTACTTTCAAAACTACAGCAATTGGTCTCCCCAATTCCCAAACACTTTCAGAGTGTTGTTAAAAAACAACAAGTGTTGTTTTCTTTATGTTGCAATCAACAGAATGTTAATTGGGTGCATTTTTCAAAGTTAGATTAAGTTAAAGATGCAGAAAAAACATTACTAAAACCACATCATAGGTGAGTTCTAACTCCTGCCCTTAGAAGTCAGCGGTAAATGAGGTTTGTTTATTGGAGCTCTGTCATTGAGAGCTACTACAGTAAATATTGACCTATAGAAAGCAGAATAGGTAATCAGCCAATTTGGGGGAAAAAATATAAATTAAATGTTAAGCACAATTATTTATATAGCAATTAATCTTCAACTAAAATTATGATTACTTAAAATCATAAAAAATATGGGATCTAAATAGTGTGTGTGTGTGTGTGTGTGTGTGTGAGTGTATATATATATCTTGTGCCCAAGTAAGTTAATACATTATTTT
Source organism: Semaprochilodus insignis (assembly GCA_034552555.1). NCBI lineage: Eukaryota > Metazoa > Chordata > Actinopteri > Characiformes > Prochilodontidae > Semaprochilodus > Semaprochilodus insignis. The sequence continues at coordinate 33,580,538 of CM067479.1, forward strand.
CTTTTAGAAAAATACTTTTCAGTTTCATAATGATGTGTGTGTGTGTATATATGTATGTATTGTATCATACATACACATACAAACAGAATCTTTGGCTGAGATGGGTAGAGTCTTTACATGCTTGTAAGGTTTACAGTCAGTGCATTTGTCATCGAAGGTGAATGTGCTTTGGGTTCTACTTGGTTTGCAGTGGTTTATACTGCTTGCCTCTCTAATTGACATGCTTCTGCCTCATAGTATCTGTATCAGGTCTGCTTCTCATACCTGTACCAGAACTGGCAGTGCAAAGCCACAGTTATTTGTGAAGATGGTTTATTTTGCCCTATTATGATGGCTGTTCTACACCACCTTTAATTGTTTCCCCAATAAAATGAGTTGTTCGTCTCCCTCCCTATTAATCTTTCTCTCTCTCCCTCTCCCCCTCTTCCTCTCTCCCTCTCTTCCCCCCTGTAGGAGGAGAAGAAAGAGCACCCAGGAGGATTGTGGGTCGTTCCTTCTGCCGCCTACACCGTGTTAATGAGGTGCCTTCGGGAAGGGGTAAGACTGCTGCGGCGTCCTCAACATGCTGTGTGTGTGCGTGTGTGTGTGCGTGTGTGTGTGCGTGTGTGTGTGCGTGTGTGTGTGCGCATGTGTATGTGCGTGTGCGTGCGTGCTTAGGGGGCTGACGGGGCGGGGGATCTGCGTGATAATGAACCCTCTGCAGCCCCTACAGGCATTGTTTGCTAGCCGCGAGTCAAGGGCGCATGGCAGACTCAGTCGTCAGTCAGCCCTGTCAAACACACACACGTGCACACAACACACCTGCAGTAGAATTTTGCAGTAACACTTCTACGCATCACCAACGCAATAGTTAACACAGCCCATACTGTTTAAGGGTGGAACCCATTGTGGTCTGACTCCAACAGGGCAGCTGTGTCTCTGCTGATCTCCTGCCCTGCCTGTACCCACCATGTAACACTGCTCACTGCAGTGAATCTCTCTCTCGCTCTCTCTCTCTCTTGCTCTCGCTCTCTCTCTTACTCTCTCTTTCACATTTTCTCTCTCCCTCCCTCCTTTTATTTTGTCTCTCACTCTCTTTCTGGCTTTCTCTCTCTCTGTCTCTGTCTCTTAGTCTTTCTCTTACTCTAACTCTCTCACTGTTGTCTGTATCTCTATCGCTCTAATTTGTTGCTGCACTGTTTTGTGCTCTCTCTCTCTCTCTCTCTCTCTCTCTCTCTCTCTCTCTCTCTCTCTCTCTGTCTCTCTCTCTCTCTCTCTGTGTTACAGATTTTCTTATTTTATCTCTCGCTCTATTTGCCCCCTCCTCTCTCCTGCTCTCTCATTCTATCTGTTTCTGTGTCTCTCTATTTTGCGCTCTTCTCTCTCTCTCTCTCTCTCTTACTCTATTTATTGTTGCAGATTTGTTGATTATGGTATTAATAGCAGGGAATGATCTGTTATGAAGTGTTGTGAGAGAAAACATGGATGAAAAACATGTTACTTTTCAGTAATGGATAAAATTACAAAGACCTTTTTTTCTTTAGTTGACAATTTTTTCGTCATTTGATTGATGGCCTGCAGCCCTGGCTCAACAGCTGCCAATTTCTGACTGGTAGGCTGCCAATAATTGGCAAAAGTTGTGCCCTCTAGCGTTTTGTGAAAGTGCCCAAATTCAGTCCTCTACTGTGTTTTGCCTGTACTGTAGTTTCAAGTTATGGGCACATATTCCTAAAGCCACAGCATAAACAAAATTATGTTCTTATTACGAAAATGGCTGTGAAACCTTGAACTGATGAAACCTTCATAGAAAACCTCAAACACAGCTTATTTCACACTTTTGGTTCCACTCAGGGACCGTCCATATGTGCAAAAAGGGACATGTTACCCTGATAGTTTCCTGAGGTTGAACTGTTGCACAGCTCAAAGCTTTTGCATATGGCCCTTCAAATGCTTTATCTGGCACATTATTTTTAGTGTTACCTCTCCTGCTTGGCACCAGGGAGGCGCAAGGGAGGTGCCCTGCTTAATGAGGGGATTTGTTGGCTGCGTATCCAGTGTGCTGTAATGAGAACACAAGCCTAAGAGAGCACTGGCAGGACGTGTACCTCTGTGCACTGCGCCCTAACACCTTGACTAGCAACTGCTTCTGCTCTCGGAGGGGAGACAGAGAGCACAGTTCCATTCTAGGACATGTGGCTGATAAGCAAGTCTGGCTTGCTGCTTTAATAGACTCAGTAATCAGTGAGCAAGGCGCCTTCCCACCACTCTCTCTTTCTTTCTGTCTCTCACTGTCTCTCTTTTCTCATTCTCTGTCTCTCCTCCTTGTTATTTAACTCACTGTGCCTAAACTGTTCATCACTGCACGAACAGTGATGCTCTGTAGCTGTGAAGTCAACCCTGTTTTGATGCATGGTACATGACCTTTGTTGTGTTGTCAGTGGGAAACTATGTATACTTTAGTTGCCATAACAGCAAATCATATAGGGAACTATAAATAACAACTATGCATAACTGTCATTATACATTATGATTTGATTTAGTGCACAAACAAAAAAAAATGTTTGCTTTATGGTGATTTGTGTTAGAGCATGCATGTGATAAAGTGTGTGTGTGTGTGTGTGTGTGTGTGTGTGTGTGTGTGTGTGTGTGTGTGTGTGTTTTAAAAGAGTGTTTTAAGCGTGTGTAGGTGTTATTAGTGTTATCTCAGTTTTAGGGCTGCTCCATTAATAGATAATTTGACTGTGATATGAGTGTCTGCTGTGAGCACACTGTTAAAGACTGTGAAGGCAGAACAGAAAGTTCAGTAATTAGATTGCAGAGAGTGTAGCATTAAGTGCTGAGTCTAATATTAGAGCATATTCCCCGTGAGTGTGGATCGGACCCCAGTCTCCTGCATGCAGAGAAAGTGACTTGTGTATTTTGCTATCAATTACTATTCTACTCTTGATGGTTTGCGTGGTATAACAGTAATAATGTATACTGTGGTATGTAAATCGGTGCGTTCAAATTGTTTGTTTGATGAAACAAGTGGATACTACCAACCCTAATAATGAACTACTAGCAGTAGTGACTAGTGTCACAAGAAACCTGCATCACCATGAAGATAATTTTAACATACATTTATTTTAAGAGTGCATGAAAGAAGTGCTTGCAGTTGTGGTGTAAGGGTCTGTTGTTATTTCATTATTGTTATTTGGGCGCTTTGCACAAAGTTGAATGTTTTTGTGATGAATATCATCACTAGGGATGGACCGATACAATTTTTTAATTTTTCTTTCCGATCCATAAATATAGACTGATATTGAGTACCATTGCTGATGATAGCTATATCTAACCTAACTAATCTGTAAATCTTAATATTTACACAATTACATTTTTAGAAAGGCTAGACAACGTGGACTGTAAGTAAGTACCAAGTAGCAGATGAGTAATTACTGTAAGAGGCCTGGCTTAATCTTTCAAGCAAGGAGCTTCCATTAGCATGTTGTTTTTTATTTATTTATTTATTTATTTTTGTATGAAACACTGCCATTTTGCCATGAGCATTTTTACTGCTGCTTGTCATCCCACAAAACTGACATGCAGTTAGGTTCTGGTGCGCATTCATGTGTCAGCGTGTGTGAGTGTCACAAATTGCTTTATGCTGTCCGTCATAGGTATTGTATTCCCATTGCCAACATGATACTGCATTTGAGTGCCAGTATTGGTGCTGATACAGGTGTGATATCAGTGCTAATATAGATGCGGAAATGGTTTTGGTGCAGCACCAATCACCAATATCTGACATTCCATATGAGCGTTTAGTAAGTGATGCTTAGTGAATCGAGGCATCCAGGTAACCCCGACAGATGTGAATTGTTTAAAATAATGCATTTAAGGCATTTAGCAGACTTTAGCCATGTCAGATCAGCGTGAGCCAGTGCAGTTTTAAAATATTGCAATGCGGCTTGTAACCACGGTACATAGCAGTTTAATTCAAGTATGATGCAGCCCTGGTGTGCGCGTCTTTGTGTGTGTGCATTGTGCATGTTTTCATGTGTGTGAGGAAGTAGGTATGCTATGAGGCTGATGTAGGCAGTAATTGTAATGCCTGAGAGTGCTGACCTGTTAGAGAACCTTTGCTGATTCAGAGCCAACCTAGCTCAGGAAGTAAGACATCAAGGTCTGAGAGAGAGAAAGAGAGAGGGAGGGAGGAATGCAGGAGAGGGACTTTAGAAATGTGTAGGGGGTGTAGAGGGGGTGCATACAAATAAGCACAATGAGTATGAAAGAGAGATTTTGTTCATGTGCTCAAGTACTTTGTGTGATGGAAAGAAGAAAAATGTGCACTCATTTCAGAGTGAGAATGCTCTTAATTCAGAGTGAGGGGGAGAGTACAGCACAGACTGAATTCCAGGTCAGGCAGCAGCTGGAGGAGGTGTGTGTGTGTGTGTGTGTATGTTTGTGTTTGCAGCAAGGATGATGAAAGGTCTATATGCACTCATCCCTTAAGTCGCGTGTATTAGAGCCCAAGGCTGAAACTGGGCATCACAGTATTCTTTCATTAAATATTTATAACACACTCTCTTCTCCCTCTCGCACACAGACGCTGTGACTATTCCATCTCCCTCTATCAATTCTCCACTATAATTTGCATCCATACTCTGTTGATCCCCGTATGACTTTATATAATTATCAGATTGGGACTGTGCTATAGACTGCTGCAGCCTGTTATCATCTCACTCTATGCCACGAACCTCCTCTTCACATGTTTAGTGAAGAGTCTCTGCTAAATCAGTCATGAGCCTGCCATGCAATATACATAGCTTTAGGGCTTTTGATTCGGAAACAGAGACACCTCTGATTGCTAGTGCTATGCTTACTGAGTTACTACGGTCTGCAGCTGATAGTATTATACACTGCTTTCGTCCACATGTCTAGCTCAATGTCTAGCTCAAATGCCTAACACAGCTAATGCAGTCAATTAATTACAAACCCAATTCCAAATAAAGTTGGGACAGTATGTGACAGTATGCACCTAAGCAGTGATTAGCTGCCTGTAATAGTTGAAAACTGTACAAAATACATGTTTTACCTTAAAATGTCATTGTTTTTGTAAATATACACTAATTTAGAGTTGATGTGTACAACATGTTCCCGAAAAATAGGTGGGACAGGAGCGTGATCACCTTTCTTATTAACAGTGTTTAATAACACAGATTTGCCAACCAGTTTAACTGAACTTTATGCTGTTAACAATCTGGATTGCCCTTTTTCTTGGGCCTAGAGAACACAACATCCATTAGTTTCATAAAAGTGCAAATTAGACCACAATGCACATTTCTACTGTGTATCGCTTCATCTCAGATGAGCTTGAGCCTAGAGAAGTCTGCAGTGTTCCACAGAGGAACGTTACTAGTGGATTATTTGCTGATGACAAACTGCCAAGCCTCAACCCATCCTTGCTCATAAAGGGCTCAGCCTTTCTTGGATGCCCTTTTATAGACTGTAGGGCTACACCATATTGATGCAGTGATTGATAAAGCTGTCGGATATCATGATGACGATATGAGAAGCGGATGTGTAAACAGGAGGCTATACAACCTCTCCTTATAGCAAAATGCACTATTACAAAAGCACCGTTCACTATTATGCAAATAAACAGAAAATAAATACTAACAGCTACTTGCATCAGGACTGCAGGAACGTTAGATTTTTATTTTGTTATGTTAGACATGCAGGGTTAGATATAGTTTAAAAAAACTTTCATACTTTTGATCGGGTGTAGTCAGGCATTGTGTTCTTAGTTGTTCTGGAACTCTTATTTTGAAGGAATCTGAGCTCTCGTTAGACATTCTCATTAGGTTTGTACATATTTCTGGTGCTGTGTGTATAAGGTAATTTGATCTGTTCTGTCATCGCTGCTCTGAAGCTATGTTTATTGCAGGGACTCATATTGTGATAATGATAAAAATAAAATGTATTGTTAAACTTTATTGTTAATGGTTATTAACTTTGTATTGCTGTGCTTAAATTTCAACCAGCCAGCCACAAGCGAAAGTCATGTTACGAGAATCACCGTAACATGTCTAACATTTAGGTTTCTTAAAGGGTAGGATTTGTCAACGGCAGTTTAAACACACCAAGTTGGAAAAAGTGAGTGTAGCTGTGGTTGAGCATACCAGAGAGGGAATGAAGGGGAGGGAGCACTGTAAGCGAGAACAAAGCAGTGAATAAGAGAAGGAAAACTTTATTTAACTTTATTTTATTTTGATCACCTCAGGATAGTAGACCATCTTCTCTGCAGTTGGTACAGTTTACTGCACAACAGCTCATTGTCTTTGTTGTTTCATTCCGGGAAGAGTGCTGCTTTCTGCCATTAGGAGTGTGGATTTCTGTTGCTTTCTGCCCCCTAGTTGTGTGTGCATCTCTATAATGACGTTGCACAGGAACTCTTCTATATCCAAGAATGATTACATCACCTGTGTGTTTTGAACATTTCAGTGTTCCTAGACTGTTTTGGAATCATCACTTTCAGAATGANACACACACACACACACACACACACACACACACACACACACACACACACACACACACACATCCTACAGAGACCCATAATAGCAGCTTTACAGGCTCTGAGTAATCTCATGCACATGCACAAACAAACTAGTATGAGAGGTAGAGGGGTCTCAGATGGACCTACTTAGCTACTGCCATATCTCCAACACCCTCTTAGTCAAACAATTTGCCTAATCTTCTTAATGTAGAATTAACCCACTTCCACTCATTTAAAGTCTAAATTAAGGTTTGTGTACAAATAAGCGACTCTGACAGCTGTAACTTTTCATGGAATTGGCATAGTGGAAAACTGGGATAAAAAAACTTCCCTTTTAGTTTTAGTATATCATGTGTTTTTAACAGTATGAATGGTAAAATGCAAAAATGATCATTATATACATGTTCTTTGTTTTTCAGGAGCTATTTCTAATAAGATAATCCACTTCAAAAAAAAAGATAATCCATCATCAAAAAACTAGTTGGACCCAGAAGGAAGTGTCAGGTTGCAATGCTATTGGGAAAGAAGATAAAGGTTACCAGGGACAATAATGATGGAAAAATGTAGACTAATATGGGCAGTATTTATAGACTACATATACAGAAGCAGTGTCTCTCAGTATGGCGTCGGGCCACCGTGTTTGCTAAGGCAACATGCCACATATCTTGCCATTGAGTTGTAGATAAATAATCCATCCCATGCAGCTTGAATATTCTCACACGGTTCCTGCAGATTTTGCGGTAGGGGTGGAGGTGGAATGACACCAGGCCTTCTGGACGTGTGACACGTGACAACAAACCGTTTACCGTGGAGCTGACCACGATGCCTCCACACACAGATAGGTTTCTTGTTTCCGTCAAGACAAAAGCGAGACTCGTCACTGAAGATGACCCGCTGCCGTACTAAGTCACTCAATGACAGTCTGGCACAACAGCATCTTTGACAACGTTGACATGTTGTTAGGGGCAATCGTTGTAACGGCCTGCATTCACGTAGTCTTGCGTCATGATGCTGGCACTAACAGGATGAGGGCATCACTGCTCGCTGGATGTCTGCAGTGGTGGCTGTTGGGTCAGTCAGGTACAGCAATAAGGTTCGTCTTTGCTTACAGCACATACGCAGCAGAGCGTGAAACTTAAATGTCTCACTGGTCTCACAATGTCAAATGAAGAAAGGGGGTAGCACACTCATTAATCTGTAGTTTGTGATTTGTGTGCTAACTCTGTTTTGCTAACTCTGTGACCTGTTTTGTAATTGACCTCTAACTGTGGAGTAGGAGCACACATAGATGCTGATTCTGCAGATGTGAATTTGGGGGGAAAAAATACATAATTCTGGTAAAGTTTGGTTTGAGCATGGCCCCGGGCTACAGTGGAGCCGAGGAGCTGAGAAGTGCTGTGTGTGTATGCGTGTGTGAGAGAGTGAGAATGAGAGAGAAGAAGCACTCTGGGGAATAGCTGTCCTCACCTTTTTCCTCTTACCGTGTACTGTGTAACCCCAAACTCTGACGCTGTGTGGGTTTGGGCTGTTGAATCACATGGGAGGTACTGTATAAATAAACATATAGGCTACTCTCTGCTGTGTGGTGCTAATGTTAAACTGGTCAGTCCTGTGTAGATGGGCACAGGGCCTTTCGTGTGGGCATGAACTTTAGACTGCATGCTTCTACACTCTTCGTGCAGTATGTAGAACGCCAATCGCAGTGTCAGACTGTTGTGTGTGGTTGGATACATACCTTTTATGCCCTAAAAAATATGATCATATGACCAAAATGGAGTTAATCCTATGTCAGCACTCCTACCCAGAGACGATGGCTTAGAGGCAAGATCATTTACAGGACTCCATATCGGTGTACCAAGCTGAGTGCTGAGATGAGTATCTGTGGGTTGTTGGCTGTGATGCATGCTCTCTCAGCCAGTCTGGTCAGGTCAGACCATAGAACTCCCTATTACACCAGTGAGAAGATCCTTAAAGCAGCTCATGCAGGCCACAGTGGAAAGGCACTTACTGGCTATGAGACCTGCCTCAATTCAGAATACATTTTGTTATGGAGGAACCTCGGGTTGTAGAGTGCAGTGTTATTTTCTCTAGGTTCCACTTTTTCTTTTTCTTTTTTTTCTTTTTCTGAGAAGGCTGCTATACCAAGAAAAAAGTGCCTGCTCCACATCCTGACTTGCCCTCCAGCAGGCTGTCAATCATTCCCCCGTCCTCCTCCTCAGCTTCTGCTCCAAACCACCACCCCTAAACTCTCTACAGAACCACTGAGAGGACCAGCTAAACCAGCGACTCTGGACAAAGCGTTCTTAGACTTTAACACATTAGTATTGCATTCATGGGTTGCACTATAAATCTGTGTCTTCGAGATGCAGTGTGCCAGTTGGGGCAGTTTTTTCATGAGCTGAGCTGAACCTGTCCTTGCCACTGAGAAAAGGGTTGCTGGTGTTATTGCAGTGGAAACATGCCTATTGCATCGGAACAGCGCACAGAATGACTCAAAGATATGCCTTACCTTGCCTTTTGGTATTTTCCTGATTCGGTGCTCTTGCTGCTTGTTGAGCACTGTTAAATGTTTAATTTTTACTTGTTTCAGCCATGGAGAGATATGCTCAAGGACAGGAGGCCTAGAGACAAAAATACCCAAATGAGTTTCTGTGTTGGCCTTCACTTTGCTTAGAAAAGGTTGTTTGTGGCATGGAAATTCAGAAATGTATTCACTGAGAACTGCTGCCTGTTGAGGGAGTATATTCCCATGATGTAATTCCATGAAATCAGGAAAACACTGTATCTTCTGCTTTTATATTTCCTTATTACAATAGACAGTTATGAAATCCTACTTATTTGAATGTAATATCAGCTTTTGTGTTTTATTTCAAAACGCATGGGAAAAAAGAGAAACTAGTGAGTGACACAGAAATGTTTTTGCTATAGCCACAATTAGTACTCTTAATTATAACACTGCAGCAATAATTAAGCAGTCATTGGCTTGTGAAATGTGCAGTGAGGGATATTTCCGGTGGTAATATTCTGTTTCTGTTACAGTTTTTCAAGCACTGCATAGGATAGCACTGAATAGGTAAAAATTTATATGTATGTTTGGAATGGAATGACAATGTATGGAAAAATGATAAAATGAAAAACTACCAACCTCGGGCCAGTGTGGGAATCTCATTTTCGGCCATTCAGTAAACCATTGTCTCATTTATTTCCTATGTTCTTTAATCCAGTGAATCCAGTTATGTGAACATATGTCATTGAGCGATAATGTCATGGGTTATTGACTTTGTGATTGTTAAGGTGGTTGCAACTGATGTGGCTGAGTTTCAAGAGAGTTTCAGGACACTTCACATTATGCAACTCGAGCAATTTTATTTTCATGTAGGTTTCAGGCAGATAAAGTTGCATGTAGTTTTCGCTGTTTTAAGTCAGCCTTAAGATTGGAGTTAAAGTGGCAGTAGGGCAATAGATGTTATGTTATACCTAGTGTTTGGTGGATTTTGTACAACTATAAATATATATTTCCTTTTTTTTGCCTGCACTTAAAAATTAATAAACTGCACTATGTCTCTGTTTTGACAAAAAATTAAAGGAATGAAACGGTGGATTCTGACTTTTGCACAATAATGTCTGGAGGTCTTTTCGATGTGTTTGTCCTGATGGTAAATCTGTATCTCTCTCTGAAGGAGGACTTGGTAGTCAACCACATGGCAGCAAAGATCATGGAAAACGTGTGCAGCAGAGACTGTCCGTGTGCTCAGGGTTTTATCACCGCAGAGGTGGGACCTGCTCTCTGGTACCTGTTTACACACTCCACTGTGGATGCGCTGAGGGTCAGCGCTATGTCAGTAAGTAATGTACTTAAATTTTCCTCAAATCGTACTATTATATGAGTTTCTTCATAAAGAACACATTGGAGATCCTTAGGTTAATGTCTGAAATCATTGTCCAGGTTGATTAACCTGAATGTTCCTGTTTCCCTCATGCCCAAAGGCTTTGTGTAGAATAACCCGTCATTCAGCGGGAGCATTCCAGAGTGTCATTGACAAGGTGGGATTACCCAGCATTCTCAGCTGCCTGGTGTCAGGGATCAGCCGTGTGCAGCAGCATATGCTTACCATGTTTGCGGCCATGATGTCCTCTGGAGCACACTTAAACAGACTGGTACAGGACAGGGTATGTGTGCGTGGTACACACACACACACACACACACACACACACACACACACACACACACAAATTTATTTTCCTGGGACGTATCCCACGGATCTACACACAACTCAATATTAATCTCAGCAACCAAAAGAAAATACTGTAGTTTTGCTCTTTTTGTAAAGGAACATTGCAGGGGTTTTTCTTTATTAACATACATGCCACACATGCACACACAGGATTGATGATAGGTGGAGTGTAGTGGATAACTGCTGTCCATGTGACATGACATGATACCAATACCAACATGAGTCCTTGGGTACGATGCCTACCACTGTTGCATGATTGAATTGTAAGCTGCTCTGGATGAGAGTGTCTGACAAATGCTGTAAAAGTATATGACTCTAATTATTGCTAAGGGTAAACTTGTAGGTGTGGTGAAACTGCATGTAGGTGTGGTGAAACCCATGATTATTTCTTGCAGAATACAATATAGAACCCAAAAAGGGAAGAGTATTCTTTCAATCTATGTAAAATAATCGTTATAGCAAAATATCACATGGTACAGAGACATTTAAAATAATGTTTATTTGAATTGTACCTTTAAAAGTCCTTACCCGTTTTGAAACGTTCGTGATGATGCAGGTTGACAGAATTATGCACATCCATGTTCGATGTGTGAATTTTCCCAGTGTGAATGGTGATTGACTTTGTAGCTTTGGGATGTTAAAATTGAATGTTTAATGAGTGTTTTCTTAAGTATGGTTGCCGGCATGATTTCCTTGAAAGCCAGGCATCAAGCCCCAAATACAGACTTGATTTCTGTTTAGCAGTAAATTTATTTACAGCTAATATTTGATTAGGAGTTCTATAACTTACAAGTTTCACTTGTTGTTTTCTTTTAAACTGTTATCTATAAATGTATTTACACAAAATTTACAAGGATGCACTGCAGAATACTGGTGAGAGGGATTTCATTTTGCAAAAATTTTGCAATGGCACTATGGGAAAGGCGAGGTAGTGTGTTTCATGTCAAAGATCTGCGCTTACTTCCACAGTCAAAATGCCTTGGATACAAATTTCATAGTGATAAGAGTTTCAAAATACACACATTACGTAAGCTAGCTTTCTTCTTATAGTTTCACATGAAACAACCCAAAACAAAGATTACTGTAGGACTGTAATGCCAGCTGCTGTGTTGCTCTTGTTCCTTGAAAGTAATTTAACAAATGCTCCCTTTGTGTTATTATTTTTTTGTCGTATTTATTACCAATGATGTGCTATGTGTCGATTTAACAGGCCATAATAGAAGCAATCTATGTGACCGTGGTGGTTTAACATTTCACAATGATTTTTATGAAGGGAAAAAAGAAAAAGGAAAAAAAAAACCCAAAAAACACACTCCCATCGGTCTGCTGTGAGCCACCCTCTCCCTCACCTCTTCTGACAGCTAATTGGCCATTAGTGCTGACACTGCTGCTGCTTGGCCAACTTGGGAGATGAATGCCCTCCACCGCAGCAAGATGCAGATATGAATGAACTAAAAGATCTGTCTTCTCTGTGTAGCTCTTCTGTCTCACACTCTCACTCTCCAGCATGTTCACTTGTAGTCCCCCTACAACCTCATCTCTCTCCACCAGTCATCATGGTTTTTGCTTTTAAGATTGCCATGCAAAGGTGGGCCTTCCAGTAGGATTCAATTTCATTTTCTGGCTGTTCCATTTGTCGCCTGTGATGAGGGGTCCAAAGGGTGCAGTGGTCATATTCCTGTTGGGGAAGAAGCACCGCAGGTTCACTGGGGCTTCATGGTCGAGTTTAGCATGGTTCTTTTCCCCCTCAGTGTCTGCAGTAGATCAAAAAGATGGGGTAGCAGACTCACAGGTCATATTGAAGAAAGCACGTGCTGGTTTTCCTGCTCAAAGATTAGTGATGATGGCTAATATAAGATAATAAGATATATGTAATGTTACTCTATATATGATCTAGAAATGCACTGTGCAAAAATGTTGAGGGGGATTCTCATGCTGAGTGTTATTTATTAATCCTCAATGGTAATTGCCTTACTTGTTTCTGCTACTTATTTAGTAATAGCTTCAAGACTGAAGGACAGTTTGTCAGGAATGAAGCATTATAAATTTATGACACAGTTCTGTTTCATTTGTTATCTGAGGAGGTAATCAATTGGAAAACAGGCTGTAGAAATTGATTTAAGCGCTACTATATACTGCCTTCAAGGCTGCCCATGATTACCAATGGTAATTTTATTTGACTTGCATTCATTTGCATGTAAATTTCCAATTTGACTCAGGATTTAAAAAAAGAGAAGTTGTATTTTGAGTGCATGAAACTTACGACATCACCTCTGCACCAATTATGAACTGCTATAGATTTCTATCCCTAATTCCCCAGACAAATAGAAGTCCAGAGCACTACGTGTTTATTCATGCATTGTCTCACATACAATTTAAATTTCAATGAAGCACTGGGCAACACAGCTAATTGGGTAAGGATGTGCAACAGTCTCAGAGTGCAGCTTGGAAATACTGTTGATGTAATTACAATTCATGCAGGGAGTTGACACTTTTGAAATTAATTAACTCCCGTTCTTGTGCCGTATTTAATCGCAATGTTTCGGATTGTTTTTCCTTTGACCATTCTCCCCAATTATGCAGATAGAGGAACTTAATCAATTCGTCCTAATTTGCTGCCCACTAAATGCTGTGGAACTCATTAGCTTATTAACCTCTGTTTTATGTCAAGTGCAGTTTGGGAGACTTTTCAATCCCCTCCAGCACCTTACAGTGTAAATGATAGCACCTGTCAAATTACTGTCAAACAATAGGAGATTTACAGTAGCCTAAGCGTCCAGAGACTCCCAGTCTTTTCAGATGGCAGTGTGTTCTAATGAAGCTGAGCTAACAGTTGAATGGCTCTCTTTGCAGGACTTTGTTGTGAAGATAATCCGTTCTCTGGAGAGTCCTTCCTCAGTCATTCGAGCCAAGGCCTTCCTGGTTCTGCTGCAGGTCCTCATGAATAACAGGGAGATGCTACTGCTGTGCTGCAGTTCCAGGTAAACCACGCTAATTCAACCATTTAGCCCTTTGTCTTATAAAGAGAATCTATGTTGAGAGCAATGGCTTCTGCTTTGTGTTTTTCCAGTGTTAATTGTTGTAGGCTTAAATGAAGAGATATGGCACATATTTACACCTATACTTTTATATGAAAAAACACAAAAACGGCCTCACTTGCTGGTTTTAGTCTGTCCAGATTATTATCTAATCCTATTAGGTTTTAGAATCTCTTTGTCTAGATGGATGTTGTAAGATTGCTAGAAAATCACATTGGGAGAGTTTTACCAAAGGTTTGTTCCAGGCGTTTTTGCTTGTTTGATCACAAGAAATCCCCCCCAGAAACTGACACAGGCAGGTTTTATGTAGAATCACACTTCATATAGCAGGAGCCATGGTGTTCTGTCATAGTGTTTGATCTGCTGGCTACTCCAGCAAGAGTATAGATATGTCATATCGTGAGAAAATCTATCCATCTCTTCACTGCACTGCCGCCCTCTCGCAGCCTCCCTGTAACAGATAGATGCTGCAATTTCTCAGTTGTGCCTGAAATCTTCCTGTCAGTTATGTTATTCTTTGGCAAATTCAACAATATTTCATATTGTGTGAAGTGATGTATAGGTTTAGAAACATGCTTTGCCTGTTGGATAGGGGTGTAATGATAAACAATGCTCACAATATAATTAAAACACATTATTCCTATATTTTGAGCAAAACCAAATGAAGAAAAATTATAACTATATTTACTTTGTTGAACAGCTTACTGATCAACATGCTGGTGTAAGTTGTTCAGTGGAGTTATTATAATGTCTGTTTTCTACAATATGTTTTCCACAATACATGCTCACGTTTTTGCATTATTATACTGCTAGTGTATAAAAGTGATAACTGGTGTTTTTGTTTAATAAAAGATTTTAAGTTTAACATTGTAAACTGTGTTCACATTAACTATTGCAGCAAGTCTCTTAAATTAAATATAATCTCAATGATTATTACCTCCCATGCTTTTTGTACTTGCTTTTGTAATGTGCAGATGAAGGTTTTCATTAGCAGCACATCAGCAGTACGCCAGTTTTCAGAGGAGTAGTGCCCAAAATACACACACAGACATGTTTTTAAAAAAAAGAACAGAGTATGAATAATGAATGAACTGCTTTAGTGAGAATTTGAAGAATAATCTCCTTGGCTGTTTGAGATTTCTCCTCCAGTTTTGTTTAACATTATTGCGTCCCCAGAGAAACTGTATCTAGGTTTTATATATCATTAATGTATTGTGCCTTTGTACCTCAGAAAAAAATAAGTTTAGGTGAGAACTGAAGAATCTGCTAATTTGAGAAAGTGAAGATCTCCTGGTGAGAATGATTAATGGTGATGATGATGCTTTGATCAGTATGAGTTATCAGAGATATCAGAGAAGCTACATGAAAAAAACTGAAAGGTTAGTTTTCTTCTCTTTTCCATAGCGATCTCCTCACCCTGATATCCTCAGGTTGGTTTGCCATGATTGGTTAAGAAATGTTTTTTAGCAGCATTAGTCCTTTCTCTGGATTAAGCCCTTCTACGCATTTCATTTTGTGTTATACTGTTCACTATTATGAATACTGTCACTCAAATGGTTCCTTATAACCAGCCTGAGGTAACCGTGGTCCCTTTAAATTCTGAAATGAGACCAGAGTTAGAGAGCCCTTGCTTGAATTCAGCCTACTTTACCCCAAGCGCTTTTTGCCAAAATTACAGACCTCTGTCTTGTATATAAATGTTCTCATTGTTTCTACACTATTTAAATAATCATAAATGGCCTTTTTTGTAATTCATGCATAATTAATTGGTAGACAGCTCATTTATGCTGAAGGCCCTAATTGGCCTCAGTCCTGTCTTATGAATACAATGTGTCATCACCACCAGCCATGATGTTCAAACAGGCATGGAGTCCACAGTGATCCCCTTCCTTCTCCCTATTGGATGCTTCTTGATGTTCTCCTCACTTGCTTCCTCTCTCCCCTCATCTATGCACCCCCCCTCCTCTCTCTCTCTCTCTCTCTCTCACATTCTCTTTCTCCCACTCTTACAAGTGTTCCCCTGGTGCAGTGTGTCAGAGCTGACCCTACTCTCTATCTCCCACAGTGAGAGCAGCTTCCTCGCCACTCTCATAAACACTTCCCTAATTAGCTCTGCAGTGTCGGCCACACGAAGCTGCCTCTGACAGGCACCACAGCCTTTCTGCAGACGCGTCAATCCGGACGCACTGCGCCCAGTGTCTCGCTGCTTCAAGCAGACACAAGGAGTGTACTTAAAACCAAATGAGGAGATCCTTTTAACTTGTACACTGTCTGGAAAAATAGTAGTAGTGCTGTCTATGCTGTAAAACTGCTCTTCTCTGGGCCTAGATAAGGAATTGTTGTTGGACTTGTATATTTATATTGAGATTATGATTAGGACTTATGTCTTTTGCTTGACATCTAATAATGTAAAATCTGGTAATGAAAAATATTGAAATGGACTGTTAGACTGGTACAGTGGAAACATGTATTAAGGTCTGATTAGTCAACGTGTCAGGTTTTTTATGTAGTAATGGATGTTGTGTTATCTGGACCAAGGAAGAAAATGACCATCTAGATTGTTCCCAGTATAAACTACAAAATCATGGTCTTGTCATATGGTGTGGGGGAATATTAGTGCAGACTATATACTGAAAGATAACATTTTGGAACATGGTGCCTTCTAGAAAGCATCTTCTTCAGTGACATCCATCCTTATTTTAACATGATAGTGTTAAAGGAAGGAAGTGACATTTTGCACATTATAGCCGCAAGGGTGCGTATCTTGCGAATGGAGGTGATAGACTGTCCTGCCTGCATTCTGGACATTAGAAATGTGGATTGTACAGACACAATTTTACAGACTTGTAAAAAAAATGAAGAATCCAAAGAAGCAAAAAATCCACTTTCAAAACTAGACCATTTGGTGTGTTTATTCCCCCAATTTTTAGTAAGTGTTATTAACAGGGAAGGTGATGTAACACAGTGGCAGACATGCTCCTGTTACAACTTCTTTTAGACTGTGTTGCAGGCTTCAAATTTAGAATGAGCATTTTGAAGTAAAACATCAGAGTGTGTTGTTTACTGTTTGCAGTTAAATACAGACCAAATAGAATTTACTAACATTTTATTTTATACCCCTCTACTCCAGGTTGCTGATTTGTCCTTGGTTATAGAAAGCCCAACTATTTTAGTGGTCTCTCCTTCTAATCAGCTGAATGCCTGCAGAATGAAAACCATTTTGTCTGCCCAGTAGATGCTAAACCATCAGTCAGACATTTCCATCAGTCTTTACTATTCCAGCAGTACCCAAACTTTAGGATTCTAATTACAACTCACATGTAAGACTGCCTGCATGTGGTCTGCCACCCAGTGAAAGTAATTTACTCTGAAAGTCACTGTTCTCTCTCCTCATTTCCATTCTTCCTCAGGTGACGTGTCAGCCTCCTGGCTACGTCCAGCTAATAAAGACCTGCTTGATCCTGACATGTTGGGATAAATGGATTTTTAAGTTACCATAGCATCCATGGATTTTCATGCTCTCGGTTCTTGCTCCCAATATGATAGTCAGAGTGGAAAGATGATGGCCTGCTTACTGTGAGATAAATGGCTATTAGGGAGGAGGGGAATTTCATCAGCGACTCATTCGGTGCGCCTGTGGCATGGCTTTGAGTTTATGATGCGCTCATAAATAACTTGTTAGCTTAATCTAGGTCGCTATAGGAAGGACAGCAGTGTTGTGCTCCGCAAGAGTGTTAAACAGTAGCACATCACCTGAGCCATGAGGATAATATATGCTATTGATGACATGATACTGCCTTATACATGCTAGAAAGGTAAAACAGCTTTATTGTATCATGTATAGTTTCATCCCACAAGATGTAATTTGTGTAGTTCAGTAGGGCTACATGATACAAAATCTATAAGACATAATGCTATATAATATAATATAAAATAATATAATATATGTGTAATTGAACAACATAAAATGTTTAGAAGCATAAGAGCAGTCCCAGTTGTACCCATGGAAAAGGATAGGCTATTAAAGCGAAATTTAATTATAACTGGGCTTACTTTATTTTAGAGCTTCAATAATTTTGCCTGTCACACATTCAGAGTCCATGTCATTGATTGACATCTGTTCAAATGAAATTAGACATGGCCATTGTACTACTCATTCAATATAGACTATAGAAATATATAGACACTCCTGTAATTTCATGACTACCAAGAGTGCTAGAATTATTCCTTTGAACTTGATTCAATCAGGTGAATTACACACCTAAGCACACTTTCTCATTGGATTGCACCCTAGATTATAAAAGAAGAGCATTACTTTAAAGCAGCTTTTAAATTAGACAGGAGCCTTGCACTGCCTGACCCCTGGAGAACAGTTCTGCTGAAGAAAAAATGAAAATTAGAAGACTGTGACTTCCCATCTTACAGCCAAGATGATCATCAAAAGAAGCATTTCCCGTTTTTGATTTCACCACATTTCTCTTTTAATGGAAAAGTGTCAGTGTGCTATTTTGTTTTAAGGCCTCCAAGGTGACTGACTGGCCTGAAGTTTCACCTATTACAAGTTAGCCTTATTACATCTTCTGGCTTGTTAATCAGTAACTGCATAGACTACACTGTTATTGTTACCATATAGAAGTGTGTATTAGAAGTTTAATGCATTGGCAACTATTTAAAGGCTTAAAGGAACAATGTATAAGATGACGCAGCCTCTTGATGAAGATGAATTCATCCTCTGACCAATAGGGAGCAACATATTACCTAATTGTTGTGGTGTCCCCTCCTATTGTAAAAAAACACACATTCCTTCGTCTGCAATGTTGGCATCAATAACTGTTTACTTATTTAGAAGAAATGTTGCAAATTCAGCAGTTCCTTTATTCTTCCTATATCTTTCTTTAAACTTCTTTTGTTTGCTGCTGAATGTGGTTTCTTGATGTTCCATGAGCCATTCTTGTGTTTCCTCTTTCTTTTTTGGCTACTCGTCCTTAAATAATCTAACCAGGATCAGGACCTTCAACATTACTGGGAAGAGGTTACAGCAGGGCATCTGGGCAGCACTACTTCTTTGTCCTGTCAGACTTGCTGCTACTGTGGCTTATCACCTCTTGAGGTTTCAAAGTGGTATTACAAGACAGGGTTACAAGACAGGCTGGGATTAGCGGCTAGATATAACTACAACACAATACATAGACGTCTTTGATATACCATCAAAACTGTTATTTCTTCACATTCTTTGGATGATTTCAGTTGGTTTAAACAATCCTGTGTAGTGCGCCTTAAACATCATGTTAATTTTCATGTTCACTTCACATTCAACATATAAATTTATCCTTTTACATTAGCCAGTTAAGCTCACCTCATCTGTACTGCTGTGTTTAGAGTGAACTGAACAGACGTATGTTCATCTTGGAAAGAAGAAAGAAACACATTATATGGCACAATCAGAAAGTCTTTATTTGTACATGGGATATTTTTCTTTAATTAATTGCATTGTTTTGGTTTTGACAGTGCTGTGGTCTTTGATGACGTTGAATCTGCAAAAAAAAAAAAAAAACTTGTTTCTTGCATAATTGGGAAGAAGTCCTTTTCTGTTCTAAATTGAAATCATCTGGAAGTTCCTGGGTAATCAGCTTATTAGGCTATGGCATTTCAACTCATTAGGACCACCACATAAGATCCATGCATAAAATCCCCCATACTGCTAGCAGACACACAAACAAAAGGAAAAGGTGTTGTACATGTCTTACAAGCAGAATGCTGAATAGCGTTTGCAATTTCAATAAAGGCTACTTAAAGAGGTATTCCACCAATTTTTCCACATTTCTGCATAATTAAAATGCAAAGTCAATCAGAGTGGTTTGATGTGAAATGCTCCGTTCTTGCCAGAAATGCTGTATTTAAGCAATTTTAGTTGCCTGATGATGGTGCTGATGATAGGAAGCAAACATCACTTAGATCATTTAATGCCTCTATAAGATACCTCACAGAAAGTTGTTACAAGAAGTTATGAGTTGTTACGAATACAGTGCCTGATGCCAGAGACATTGTTTCGTGATAGTATTGCAGTATGCTTTTGGTTTAAAGGTTGCTAGATTTATTTTTTTTTAATCCATTCACACCGGAGAGATGCATGCAAGATGTTTTAATGCCGAATAGCACCCATAAGAAAAACATTTTTTTAGATTTAACACGGTTTTGCCATTATTAGCATTGTTTTAAAGCTCAGGAGTTCCGTGGTCAAATTGGAGAGTTAAAAAAATATCTACAATTGTCTTGTTCCTCTACAATTTACTATTTTGAGAAACCACTCTGACTGACTTTGCTCAAATTTCAGTGATTAATAATAATAACGATAATTATTTAGAAATTTTGAAAAATAGTGGAATTCCCCTTTAATCTTTTGTTTATAATAAGACTTTTAGGTGAACAATTAAGGTAAGCTGTCTTTTAACAGCTAGTGTAACAGGTATTCTGGTTGTCCTTTCTCGGTGATCATGATTTTAATCCCAGCTGTTTGAACATTTTTCCTGCCATTCGTTTTGAGTCTTTGTGCTGGTTTAGTGCTTAATTCCTCAGTCACAGCTCTGCTAATCTTGCCTGGTCTGCTTAGTCCCTCAAGTCCTCCTGTTCTAATGCAGCTTTACTTCAGCTCTTGTATTATTGCTGGGTGCACTGCTCAGCGATGCTGGAGTTGCTCTGTGCAATTTTCTCCCTGTTTGCTTTTTCATCTGTGTCTAATTTGAGAGATGCGCCTCAGCAGAGCATTTTGTGTGTGTGTGTGTGTGTGAGAGAGAGAGAGAGAGAGAGAGACAGATTCTGTGTCTGGCAGGGAAAAGTTGAGGTAGTGACTGAGTTGAACTGTGCTGTGCTGGTTGGAAACAAGCTAATTAACAGTGCCTCTTAATAAGCACGAGCCCCAAGGCTGCGGCAGGCTGTCAGCTGTGGAGCTGTGATTCTCCCAGTTTTGCTCTGCACACTCTCACCCCCTGACACTCTCACCTTTCTGCAGAAAAGTGAGAGAGGCAGAGCAGTCAGTCAGCAGCAGATTGCTTTTGACTTTCTTTTCTTCCCTAGAACCCAGCACCCCTGGTTGGAGCACTCAAATAAAGAAATTATTAAAACAATTATTTCAAATTATTTTATTTGAAATTACACGACCACGTGCATGTGTGACTGTGATAATAATATGGTTGAATATACACTTTTCATAAAATTGTGATAAAAGTGATATTTTTAAGGGCATAATTCCATTTATGTAAAGCTGTATTTAAGCCATTTTAGTTGCCTGATGATTTCAGATACCTGTAATTTTACTATGTATGGACAGTCTTTTAGATCTAATTTCTTTAAAAGGTATGGAAAGCCAAAACTAAAGAGTCACTTTGTGTTAAAACTGTAGTTTTTCTTGTCTAATAAAGAGGAAGTTTGACTGACGAAGTCTTGGCATGAGCTAAAGCTAAACCTAATGCTGGAACTAATCAGTGGAGCCTTATATACTGAGGACCCAAGGTCTTGTATGCAAGGTCTTTTAATAACCTTTAGTGTAGCAATACAAATGATTATGTACAAGTGTGTATTTATCATAATACAGAATGTAATCACAGATGTGAGCACTGTATAGTCTTCTTTAATCTGATTACTTTATCAAACTTATAATTGGCTGCCAAGTTATGGAACTTAGCTAACTGCTGTAATATTATCATTAGAATCACATTAAAATGATCAAATACAGTATTCCCATTGAGCTGTGAGTGTGGTCTTCCACATTTTCATCTTAGACCTTTCCAGCTTGTGTGTCGGACTAATTTGCTACGACTCCTGTTCTCACTGCAGGTTTTTTGGATTGGCTAAGAGGCATGTCAGTACTTATTTTGCAAATGGTCAGTTGCTGCGTAATGTTGCAGTCCAAAGATAATTTTGGAAGAAAGCATTAAAGCCACAGTTAGTGATTCTGGTGAACAATTCTTGATGTTTGAACTCAACAGCAAAACAAATACAGAACAACAGTAGGGTAGCAAACTTGTCTTGTATGGACAAATGCCATGATATAATGTTAGTACAACAACATAGCAAGTAAACTAACTAACTAAGGAACGCTAACAAGGTCGTGGTTGAGCAAACTGTTAAATACAGTACCAGAATGCAACTGCAGCACTATTTAAGGTAGAACAGAAAAATCCAATCAAGAAGCTGGCACATAAAAGCTTCCTCATCAACTCTAGGAAGTCTCTTGGCGTTGTAACGTGGCTGTTTATCCTTGCATGATGTAGGAACGTTGTTCTCAATCTTTTGTTCTTCAGATTTTTTCCTCTTTGACTGTTTTTCAGCCATCTCTTCTTCTTAACAGTGTGTTGTGTTTTGCATGTAGCCCTCAATCAAGTTATTATCACTCAC
Source organism: Semaprochilodus insignis (assembly GCA_034552555.1). Classification (NCBI taxonomy): domain Eukaryota; kingdom Metazoa; phylum Chordata; class Actinopteri; order Characiformes; family Prochilodontidae; genus Semaprochilodus; species Semaprochilodus insignis. Next base: position 33,602,722 of record CM067479.1, read on the forward strand.
ATCTCTGTTTTGGTTATGTGGGGACATAACATCAATAGTGTTATGTTATTCCAAAATACAGATGTACCAAACTGACTAAATGAATAGTTCAATGATTACATGAGTACATTATTGCTATTGGGCCATATAGCATGTTTTGCAATACAATGAAAATACAGTAAAAATCTTTCTATAGCGTTTTTTGTTTAGCAAGTTTACAGAAAACTGAATCAATATTTTCTACTAGGCATTGCTGTGGAATCAACACTATTTCATTTCAGTCCCATTCCCTCTCTAGACGTGAAGTGTAATTGATGAAATGCATCTTCTCTGTGTTTGCAAGCATCATTCCCGTGTTGTGTGTCTCCGGGCTGCATAATAATGTCTTTCTGGCCTCTCTCTCGCTCAGGCTGGTGATGTACATTGAGAGAGACATCCGAAAGGCCACGCCAGGGAAGGAGCAACAAAGCGGCAATGAATACCTGTCAAAATGCCTGGCCCTATTCATCCGTCACACCGTGCGAGAGCTGCCAGCCATCCTGGGTAAATCAATCACATTACACCCAAAAAGAGAGAGAAAGACAGAGGGAGAGGAAGGTAGGGATATTGGTGTGGTGGAAGTGGGGGCTAAAGCAAGGGAATGGAAGGGTAGAGAGAAGGGATGAGAAAAAAGGAAGGAGGGGGAATGAAAGTGAGATAATTGAGGGAAGGGAGCAAAAAAAGAAGAAAACAAGTCAAGGAGAATGGAGCGGGGTGATGAGAATGAGCATCAATGGCTTCAGTGTCTAATTTGATCTGCCTCTCTTTTTAATTACCTTTCTGATTGAATTTGAACACAGGAGGGGGGACATATCGACCTGTTCCTGGAGTTTCATTTGTAGATCAGCACTGCTATCCCTAAAACTGGTTCAGATGGGTTCATGTCCTTGCACAGAGAGGTTTAGTCCTAATGTAGTGGACGTTGACTACCTGTGCCGCAAATGTGAGGCCTGTGCCAACCTCAAGGCTTTTTGAGGAACATGTTATTCATTTTTATGTTTTCTGTTAGTTGTTATTAATCAGAAATTGCATCATCTCTCTCCCTCTCTCTCTCTCTCTGTCTCTGGGCTGTCTATAGATGACATCCTGTCAGCATTAGGCAGCATTGTTGGAAGGAAGCACCCTTCCACAGCCCAGACTCGCCAGCTCAAACAAAGTCTCCCCATGATGGCTGTGGTGCTGCACTTACTTACCTCACAGGTGGGTTGTAGTTGTGAGTGCCTGTGTATCATTGCTGTCATAACAAAATCTCATGAAATGGGAACTTTATAGGAGAAAGAGACAAAAACATTCCTAATGTTTGCTAATGTAATGAGGGTTTATACCATGTTTTTGGCCTATTTACATTGTGAAGAGTATCTTTCAGTTGGTTGGTGTGATTATGTGCCTTTCATTTCACGTTATGTCACGCTGTATAATTGCTGTCATTTTGGTGGCCAAATAGGGAACTGACTGCACTAACGAGAAGCAATAACTACAAAGTAGGCAAAGGCTTATCGCTTTCCATGAACAGCTTTCCTGTTGCTCTTGCTCATGTATTAATCAGAAAAATATATTCAGAATAAACTTTAGCTAATTTCAAGACTGATCAGAACAATCAGGGCGACCATGATGAGCCTCCTTCATTCAGTGTTGTTGCGATCAAATCTAACAAATTTTCTCTAGACTTTGCCTCTGTCTGCCTTTTTTACTGGAAAAAAAAAACAACACTAGTAGGTATAGCATGTTATACACTTTTGCTGGCACATACCACTTGAACTAAAGTGTGCCAGTGGCAAGTTAAGCCACATGATGTTCCACAGAATCACTCAGTAAACATGAACTATGACGGTTTTAGGTAAACCCACAAATGGTGTAATGGTATAATGTAGGCTATGGGCCTTTTAAATCTGCGATAACACCCAACAAATCAGATGCCACCCGCTATCAGCATGTGTGCCAGAGAGTTTTGGTTTAACATTTTTGGTTAAAGTATTTTTGAATGTATAATATAATGCCAAGAACATTTCATCTTAAGTATTGTACAGAGATCTTCTTAAGTTAGCATGCTAACCAGATAGTCACAGGCAATCCTGTCTTGTAATACCATTTTGTACCTGAAGAGGTGATAGTGAGTCACTGTAGCGTTGAGTCTCCCTTCGGTCAAACATGAAAGGATGAAAAAGGAATACTGCCCCAACAGCATTTGTAACCTCTTGTCATTATTATTACTTGCTCCCGATTACATGACTTTGGGGACAGGTAGCCAATGAAAGGAAAAGTAAATGCAATAATGATTAAAGTTCTTGTAGGAACCGCCACCACCTGCTCTCTGCAAGAATCCATGTTAAGCAAATACAAACAAAAGAAGTGATATAAATAGAAGCAAAATGAGTTATTGGCATTGCTTCCCATCACTTAAGACTCTCTTGGCATATAAGGGATGAGGTTTGATGCTGAACTCGCAACATTTCTTCTAGACTGGTAAGAACTAAAGAGAGATGATTTTCTGGTGATGTGTTTGAAGCATGAACTCAACAAGTTGCATCACCGTACAGATTCCTCCTTGAAATACAACTTTTTTTTTACATGTTCATGTTTCACATGTGACTTAAACAATAATGGTTATGTTAATATTTAAAAAATTTAAATAGAAAGTCAGTGACATGATTTGTATGCTCATTATTAGCATATTCCCCCATCATACGCCACTGTTATGTAAAAAGTTGTTTCTTTCATGTCTGTGGCATAAAAGTGTCAAATTGGTTGACAGAATGCTGTTACCCCCCACCTTGAGAAAGGACCGCAGCTATATTTATTGATTATGTCAGGATATCATGTTTTTTTTTCTCTTTTCTTTTTCCAAATAAAGTAATTTATTTTAATAAGGTAATTTAATTGCCATTTGAGACCATAAAAACTTTGAATATTTCTTGTGCATAGTTTATGTTCAAATAACAACTTTGCACAAACTTTGACATATATAGCGCTTTAAAAGGACAAAACAGATGAACTTGAGTGAACGAAGAACAAAATAACCTGCACTTCGTTTTTATTTTCATCTGCAGAGGCAATAAAGGACAGATCTTTAATATCCGGCTCCTTTTCATTGCCTGTAATCTTGGAGTGTGGTGTCAAGGAGAGATGTGTGAGCACGTCAGAGTGAAATGATGCATTAACGGTTGATCTTTTCTCAAATTGCTCTATCCCTGCAGCCACATATGTGCACGCACATGCACAGATTATTGTCACTTACCCAATGGTGCGAAATTGGATTTACTGCAGACACACTCAGTTATACTGAAATTAATATGAAGGGATCTTTCGCTCACTCTGTGAGATGTTTGTCACTAAGCCGGGTGTATGAGACCTAGCTGCTGATTAAATACCCTTCTCCATTTGGCCACAATTTGCCATGGAGACTCAACCTCCATCTGCAGTGGCAAATTGAGTGGTCTCATTTTAGGGGTAATAGCTTGTCACTCTGATGGTTCCATTGCCATTAGCTTATTTGAGGAGGTTACATTAAGAGGGCTACAGTTTTCTGTATGTGCACACATGTACAATGCTCCTGTGCGTTAGGGTGGGATTTATGTGTGTATGCATGTGTTGATTGACTGATATTAAAGCATTTGCTGGAGGGCATTGCTGGTAGTGCCAACAGGTATTGCTGCTCTTTATCTCAAAGGCTTTGCTGGCCTCATATGCCCTGAAGCTGAGCTTGTAATGAACACACATAGTTCTGTACAATCATGTGAGGTTCAGAAAGTCAATGTACACATGTATGTTTATGTAGATGGTGGAGGGGTACCAGTACATCAAATTGGTCAAATTAAGTGTATAAATTGTTATATTGTAAGCAAGGTGATATATCTGCCATAGGCACTGGTTTGTTAAAGCTAACACTAGCGCTGTGTCCTTACATTTATTAATATATATAATATTAATAAAGAATTTTATTAAGCAATTTATTTTTTTATTTTTGTTTTTTATTCAGATAAATCTTGTCATGAAATATACATTTTCTCAAATATATTTGTGCCACAAATAAGCAAAATCTAGCTGAATTATATTCCCATTCATTCCTTATGTTCTGAAATTCAGTTAGGAACATTTAAACGGCCAGCCATAAATTCCTGTTTCACTGTAGTATAAATATGTAGTGACACACAGGCAAAATTCCCTCAGTTGGCTATCACTATGTGAAAGACCAGAGAATTCAGCAGTGATGATCTACAAAAGGTTGTTGCGTTGCACAAATCAGGAAATTTATAAGAAAATAGTTAAGCAGTTTAAAATGTTTTCTATGATCAGAGCAACATACTGCATTTATAACTATTTCCCGTAATATTTTTGTGATGTAGCTTTTAGAGGCATCATGTACTGTGAATGTTATCTGTGAACAGTATTGTAAACAATTCTCTACAATGGTGCAATTTATAGCAACCCACTCTGAATTACTGAATTACAGAATTACTATTTAGTAGATTGACAGTAAGAATATGTGTTTTTGAACCACTTTGTGTTTGTGCGTGTGTGTGTGCGTCTGTGTGTGCATCTGTCTGTTCGTGGTGCATATGCGCATGGGTGCACTGTATGTATGTATCCATACATACATTCATGTCAGGGGCCCTCAGTCCAGTCTCATCTGTCTCCCATCATCTCTGGCTGGCTGCAGTGTTGACAGCGCACACTCAGAACATTCATCAGTCACTCAGGTCATACTGCAGGTCAGCTGCACTGTGACTTGCACGGCACAAAGCTTCAATCTCTTGCTGACTAGCTTGACCTCTCGCTCCCCTCTGTGGCCATGACTGCTCCAGCTCTATCGTGGTCACGCTACTGAACGTACACGCCTGAGCTGCCTCGGCCCTACCTCTCACAGCAGGCTCCCAGTTCTTACGCACTCCATCCCTCACCAGATCTTTCTGCTGTGCTTGAGCATCTGGAAAGTTGTGAAAAAAAAAGCATGCTGACTGTGAGCTGACAGCACCGTGAGACTTTATTAACAGTGTTCTTGACTCCTTATGACTGTTAGACAAGTGTTTCACACACAGACCGTATACTCAGCCAGATATAAGCAGAATGGTCACTGCTGTGAAATTCACAAGATCTATATTGTCCAATATAACACAACCTAACTCTGTCAGGGAGTAATAAGTTAGTAAATTATAAAAACAAAATCTGATGTCTTGCCATATTAGACCTCTGATAGTAGATTTTCTCTGTGTGAATGAATATGAATAGGGTGAATAAGGTTAAAAAAAATGTCACATTTGTGGCCAGTAATAAACAAAAATGTTCCAAACCCTCTATGTGTACATTTTCCTCCTGAGTGTCACTGAATTTCTGAGTTATGAGGTCTCTCAACAGTTGAACTACAAATAAAGTTATGTATTTGCTACAAGCAAGCTAGCACTCTTGCACACTGAAATAATGTTGAATGGAGGTAAGTCTACTATTAAGCTTAGTAGTAATGGTGATAATGATGGTTAACAGTAATATACTACTATTAGCACCATTATATACCAACACCAGCTTCTCAAACTGTTGGTCAGTGCTGCCAAACAACTAGCTCAATTGCTGGAGTATTTTGATGAGGTTCAACAGATCAACTCTGTGTGCACTAATGTTGTAACAATATTTTAGCTCAGTAATGACTTTGTATAGTAATACACATAGAGAGAGAACTTTAGTTTACCGCAGGCCATGGTGGGAGTAATTTTCTGATGGAAAAATGACCTGGAGTTCCTAATATGGATATGACTCCAACGACTACAGAGGTCTGCAATAATAGTGTAATGTGCTGCATCAACCATCTTTGTTGAAGCAGTATGGATTGCTATGGTACAGTGTGCTGTGTCTGGATGAAATCAGATGAAAATCAACAGTAGTCAAGGCTAATTGAGTTAGTTGGCTACAGTTGCTTACACTGGCTGAGTAACACAGGCTTTACATTGAGAGAACACTGTGCTGGGAAATAATAGGGAGTCATTTAAAGTGGGCCGTTGTCTAATCTTTTTCGATTGGTTTGGCAGATCTTCAGGCCTCAGGTGGTGAATGAGGAGTTTCTCATTAAATTCGGAGCACTGCTGGTGAGTGGCTATAGCACTTCAGTTCAAATAATCTTGTTGAAACAGGTGCATTAAAGAGATGTCATCTTCTAAATGTTCCCACTTGTTCTCATGCAGCTCACTGTTAGAGAGTGAGCTGATTGTCACACTTGTTACAACATTTCTGTCTCTCTTACTTTTGGGAAGAACTACATTACATCCATTGACTCCAATGAGACCAGCTTGGGAAGTGCAGTAGGTAAGTTGTTATGCTGATATGTAATAACTGACCATTAATTTGAATCATTTTCTATATGAAAGTGGTCAAATTTGTATCTCCAAAATGGTGTATGTGGAATCAAACGCTAAGTGGAATAAAATAGCTTTGTGAACCTCAGTCAGTTGTTTTAAAGAAATCAATGTGAGAGTGTTGTCCAATACTTGACTCACCCAAAGCTTGTCTTTTCTCATGAGCAGGGCAGGCAGCATCTGAAGAGTTGATCAGAAATGCATTGTCTGCAGTGGAGGCCGTTTCCCAGCATCCAGCTCTTCTGAGTACGCACCGCTGCACAGTGAGTACTCAGCCTGACAAACAGCAGCTGCAGCAGACAGACCAGTAGCAATACCTGCGAGCAAGTACTGATTTTATTGCTTCTTTTATTATGCTGATTTTCACAAGTAATGCACACATACAGGCTAATGGTCTTTATAAGGCTACCCCATGCAAAAAAGAACTACTATTGAACAAAAATCTTGTAAGTTATTAGAAAACAAATGGATTCCCAACATGTCAGATGTTTGTGCCACGCTTGTTTGATTCAATGTTTTCAAATAAGTAGTTCTATGTTCATACTGTGGAGAACTACAACACGTTTGTGTTCCTAGTCACAGCTTTTCACCGTCTGTCCAGCAAGAACTCTCACTGGAATAATCTAAAAGACATTTGTTTTAGAACAGTGATAATAAATAGTGCTTTAGCACCCCAAACCTGCATTAGAATATGACATGGGCACAAATTTGCTTCTTTGCTGCCCAATTCTATTAAAATGCTATTTTTGCTGTATCTCTTATTTTGTCTGTCCTCCCTTTCCATGTCTTTATTCTTCCTGTACTGTTTTCTCCCAACCTGTCTCACCTGTAGTTCATGGCCTTTTTGCAAAGGAAACACAGCATTGTGCTGTACTGCAATGACAATAATGTTTAAAGACAACATGAATAGGAAATAATTAGCCAGTTTTCTTCAGTAGTGTGACTTATTGTGAAACATCGTATTAGGGAGCTAAACATTTTTGCCTATTGATAAGGTGGTGTGGTGGAAGTGTGGAAACAGGACATTATTATTTTTTTCCCTTTACTGGCTGGTGCACATTGATGTTGCCAAAACCCAAGATAATGTCTTAGAGGCTGGCAAAAGCCATTACATTTTCATGGAAGGCTACAGAAAAACAAAAATGCTGTCTTTAAAATGACTGTACTTAATGTGACCAGGCATGTGAACAAACAACAATCTTCTAGGTAATTTCATTCCTGTCTGTTGCATTTAAAAGTAATTGCTGGCATGCCTACTTGCTCAGACTCACTGCAGTGTCCTGCTCTCTCAGCACTGTGAGGAACGTATTTGTTCACCCTTCTGTTCTTGTGTTACACTGAAGATCTCATCTATATGGTATGTGTAATGCAATCATTGTAGACTTCGCATAATGGTATTGATACGTCATACACCACAATCAGACCTCCTCAGGGTTAGTGTATAGCTAATTTTCTTAGTGTATCATGGTAGTGAGACAGGATTTACTGCTTTGCAAGTAACTAGTGAAATAGTACTATGTGAGTCTATCTTGTCTACCTTGCTGTCATCTAAATGTTCCTGATGGGGAGTAGTTCTGAATAGTACCAGGACAGAGCAGCAAATAGAATAATTTTGAGCTCCACATGAGTGCAGTCAGGGCACTGTCCTTGTCCAGAAAGACAGCACATCTTCACGGCTGAGAGAACTCAAACTGAGGCCAAGCTTTCACACTGCCCGCTGCTATTGTTCTCACTAACTCTCAGCAACAGGAAATCACTCGCCACCCTGCAAGGCTAGCAGTGTGTGTGAGTGTATATATGCCTGTATGCCTGTCTGGGCTTTTTTTTTTTAATGAGTATTGACGTTATTTGGGTAGAAGCAATGCATCAGGAAGCTTTGAGAAGAGACAGCCCTCTGATACTCTGTAATGGGAGAAGGCACCTTAATTACAGTTCGCCAGAAGTCATTAGATCCTATTCCCTATTGTCAGAGCTGGCTCTCCCTAGACACGCTCACGTACGCCTGCACAAAGAAGTGTGTCTGATTTCGGACATGGCAAAGACACTGATAAGGTGAAGGTTATAGACAAAACTTTGCCATAGACCTCAAAATACTGTATGTTTAGAAATTGAGCAGATGTGATTAAGAACTATTGTGCATGCATGATAAGCTACTGAAGTTTTTAACACATTATATTGCTTTTCGCTGACGGAATAGATTCAAAATCTTTACTACAGACAAAAAGTTGTAGCTGAACCCACACTCTTACATGTTGTGCATTTGCTCAGAGAGATGAAAGAAATACTTCAGATCTAGTGTATGTACTCTACCTTTGAATAACATAAGCGGCAGACAATGGGTGTAAAAAGCATAAAAAGATAACCTTTGTGTAAGGTATTTTCTCAGCATTCGTCTCACTTTGAGTGTCAGAATGAAATCCTTTGTTGGAAAGATGCCCATAGCTATCCACATTAAGCCACCTGTATGCAACATTTGTTTCTATGGAGATGATTCTACTTGGTAATAATCATAAAACCCAATTGTAATTTTCAAAAGAGCTGGCGTAAGGCCTTTTGTTGTAATGGACTCTCCATGATCAAAGTGGCAGCGCTGACATCGCATTTCCATGCAAATTGAAGCTCTCCTGAGTTCTCTCACTTTTGTCAGAGAGTGTGTGTGTGTGTGTGTGTGTGTGTGTTTGTGTGAGTGTGTGAGAGAGAGAATATGAATTCTGTGTGCCTATATAGATGAGGTTCTCTTGGTTTGTGAATAATGTGCTGCTTTTTCATTCTCCAAGGTTGTGGATACTATCCTGCCGCCATTGGCATCTTTGGCATTCAGTAAGAATGGTGAGTTGGTAACTCAATATGTGTACAGGCCCGATTCTGGAGTGATGGTTTGCTTAAGATGGGTATCGAATAGTACCACATCATTGTGTCTTATAGTGTGGATCTAAATTTTTGGCAAAAATGAACCTCATCTCTCTGTTCTTATATGTGTGTGTGTTTGTGTGTGTGTGTGTGTGTGTGTGTGTGTGTGTGTGTGTTGGGGTGTGTGTGTGTGTGTGTGTGTGTGTGTGTGTGTGTGTGTGTGTGTGTACACCAGTGGAGTGGCGTGTTGTGAGTTTGCGGGTGCTGTCAGAGATAACCCTGCTGTTGCTGAGCCAGGAGGCGGTGGAAGACGGAGAGAGAGAAAAACGAGGAGCGTGGGATGGAGAGGGCAGCTCCTCAAACACACGCCTGCTGACTCTCATTACAGAGGACCTCCTGCCACAGTGAGAAACATCTCTGCCATCTATTTATTTATTTAATAATAATAATAATAATAATAATATCATGTTCTCAATTAGTGACTTCATTACTGTTAGCATTATTAAGTTGGCTAGTGGCTACTCTGCTCTTCAGGTATGAGTCTCTGCTTCTGGAACCTGACCCAGTACCCGTCTATGCTCTCAAACTCCTTGGATCGCTTACTGAACACAGCATGCCTGTCAACAGGTAAATCTCCAGTAATAATAATGTGGACCTATGCCAATATTTTTTATATTTTAAGCCCATCTCTGATGATACCAATTTGATTGCAATATCATTGTGCATCATTACACTCTTAAATAGGTTCTCTGGTTATATGTAGTTATATGTAACTCCATGATTTGATTCTAGAATTAAATGAGCTGTTTCACTTTCTTGGTGAGATCATGAATAATTCTGAAGCTCTGGTCTGATTTGCTGGTTTACAGCAAAACACTGTGATGATTACACAGAAGGTACATGTCAATACAGACACAGGCAGGAATAGAAAATGCACCTGTATAAATGTATAAGTAAGCTAAGGCATCAGACTAGTTAGTTAGTTAGTTAGTATGCTAGTTAGTTGGAGCATGCTAGTAGATAATTAGATAATTATTGACAGGTTGTGGTTGGGACTGTGATGCTAATAAAGTTCTAACTCCTCTCCTCCATGAGCGTAACCTGCTTAATATTATTATGTATATAATATATTATTAATATATTAATATAATAATAAGGTTTGAGAAACTGTACGTAGTGAGTCCATTCCATTCTGTGGCACCTTTAAAGAACCATTTGAATGCATATAAAGTTCTATAGTTAAATGATTCTTCTCTACACTCTTTAAAATGATGGTTCTTCAATGGTATTCTTTAGTAAAGACAATGAACTGCAAAAACTCAGAAATAATGTACGTGCTTAAAGTTCACTGCATGGTTACGTTATTTTTAGACTGACAGTTTAATATAGAACCAAAAGGGCTTTGCTGTTGTCTACAGCCATAGAACCTTACTGCCACTATAGAACCCTTTTGACCAGTGCAGTGTAATAATAATAATAATAATAATAATAATAATAATAATAAGGTGCTTTTGATTTTTATAACAGCATTCATCAAACCTGCTATATGTTTGTTCTTTATAGTCTGTAACAATTGTTTTTAAGACTGGCCATGGGTTTTTATGTGCAAAGAAAGGCCAGTTTTACATCAAGAGAATTTTTCCGTTTCAGGTCAGGAGGCCCGCAGCAGTTGATTCAGTTGGTTAAGTGCTTGATAATTAGCTGATGAGCTGAATCAGGAGTGTTACAACAGAAAAGCGCTAGACTGTGTTATGCTTTGGGCCTTCAGGGCTGACACTAGAGACTATTGGTGTAATTATTAAGCATATTGGAGTGTTTTTTATAGTTGTGGAAAAGTTATTAAAACTTAGTTACATGCATCTGCCAATATTGTTTTTGCAGAGGACATTAAATATTGAATTTTTACCGAAAATGTTAAGGGAAGTTGTTTCACATTATCATTTATTAGAAACAATGAGTGAGCTTGGACTCAGGCGTTTTTCATGTTATCAAGCCTCCCTTGTCTGTGGATGTGGTTTTATTAGATTATTGATCCAGTAGTTGGGGAAGTAGGTCAGGCAAGAAGTGCTCTAATATTATGGTTTTAGAACTGCTGCCAGAGATCGCAGCTAAAGCGCTAAAGCTTATTGTTGTTGCTTTGACAATAAATATGTAACAAAAATAGGGAAAAAAGCCATTAAAATATGAAGCTACATGAGCTACGTTACTGTTGAGAGCGAGAGAAGAGAAAGATCCAGTGATGTATCCCCATCTTTTGTCTGTTTTAAAATTTTTTACACCGTTTTAACACAGCCATTGTTCTTTACACAGTGAAAATTTTATGACAGTTGGACATACGTTTATGAACATATTACTTTTGTGTTTCAAGTTCCATCTCATATCTACTGTGGTGAATATGATTGTATAAGTGAGCAGTGAGCACATCATCACAGCCTCCTATGACAAAAATTTGAACACAAAGCATGGACACATGCAGGAACCAGTTAGCTTAAACATATAATATTGGCCCCCAATATGACTTGACAGGCAAATCCGTAAAAATTCATAAAAAGTAATTTGACTAACCAACTGCTACAAACGCTGACGACTTCATTTAAAATGTTTGCTGGAATTCAACTTGTCTGCGTACGTACGTACGTACATACATACATACATACATACATACATACATACCTTGACATGCTTTTTTGGATTGGCTTGCAAATTTTTGAAGTCGTTGATAAAGTTTTGGGCGGTAATAGAGCAAACATTTAAAACAGTTCGTATCTACAATTACAAACATTTCAGACATGGACTTCAGATATGGCCATGGGTGCTCAGGTACAGCACTGTTATCCTTACCATCTTTATCCGCTGTGTTAGCGGCCATCATTACAACCACCAACCAAGTTCAACTATTCCAAAAAAAATGCAGCACACACGTTGAACTTGACTGACAACTTATGAGGAGTTTACTGTGATTGTTTTATCTCTTGTGACAAACATAATATAGCCTCAAATTTCAGAAAAGAATCTTTGTCTGCTGGCCTTAAAAGCTATGCTTCAAAGATAATGAGTAACGAGAACCTTCACAGAAATGTAGTGGAGTCAAAAGTGCAATATTTGTCATTTAAATGTGAAATAAAAGTCATTTCAAATTTTCAAAGTCAAGTTTCCAAATAAAAAAAAATGCCACTTAAGTAAATGTGCTTTGTTACTGTCCACCCCTACACAGCGATGAGATGTTGGTCACATTGTTTTATCTGTCACTGCTGGATTATTTACAGATGTTAACAGGTCTTAACTCTGTACTGTACAGTTATGAGGCTTATTGGTCTTGTATTGTCTTGTTTCTTATTGTTTTCCTGAACCTCCCTTTCCTTCTTTTCACTTCCCTTTATGTAAGCTGAAGCAGTGATGGCCAGTCACTGTATGAATATGGGCATAAGGTGTGTGTGTGTGTGTGTTTGTGCATGTTTCCCTTATCTCCTCCTTATCCCCCTGCTGTTTCGCTAATGGCTCCTCCCGGCCTCTCTACACATTGTCTTTCTTGGTGCTGATAGAGCACGCCGTGCAGCTGAACTATTCAAATTGATGTCAGCAATCGGAGAACATTCGTCTGTTGCCACCATCTACACCCCCATCCCCCAACCCCAGCGTCTGTGAGGAGCTATTACGCTCACAATGGTGAAATTAAATTGGGTTTGCCACCGCTTGATAAAGTCCTAAAAAAGCGCAGACCTTCGCTTGATGGGTTCCGGGCAAAATGAGATTGCAAATTGGGGACATTAGCAGGTTCAGCGCACAAGCATCGTCTTTCCTTCATTATCGGTTCTGTTAGCAGTTCAAACTTTCCAATTATCGAGAACCTTTGGCCACTTTTGCCTTTATGCAAGCTGTGGCGAATATGCTTCCTCTTAAGTAAGTGAGGCTGAACCACTGCTGTGAGTGTTAATGGCTTTATGTCAGCACTGTGCATACTATAGTCTTTATCAACATTTACCTGGTGGGGGAGGCAAGTTTGCTAGTGAAATATTTATAGATTGGGCCCTTGTGCAGTCTGATGGACAAATAATCAAGCTTGCTGGACTGCGTGTGTATTCACCAATGTTTTCAACTTTGTTTAAACCAAAACTGCAAATATTTTTTTTTCTTTTTAACTGCTAAACTCTTTCTGCATTTTAATCACTGCTGTGACTGTTTCTCTGAACCATTAACTACATAACCTGTTTCACTGCTTACTTAGAATGTGCTGGTGGCTTCTGAGACAATGTCCTGGGCACAGTGCCCTGCAGTTCTGTTGAAGCCTCTTGCTGGAGTCTTATTGGACTGGACAAGGTGTGTGTGGGAGCGGACTGTGTCCACACTGAGCAAGCTGAGGTGTCAGGTGTGTCTGTGTGTGTGTGTGTGTGTGTGTGTGTGTGTGTGTGTGTGTGTGTGTCAGAGAAAATGAGAGTCTGTGGGATGATTGGGACTGAGGACTTTCAGTGTGTGGGTTTGGCTTGGCAGCTTCACCTGCCAACCACTGACAGCACCTCACAGGCACTCAGCTCATGGGTGAGTGGAAATGGACAGTGGAAAAATTAGCAGGTAGAAAGAGGCAGATAAACACAGGGTGGGTCGCTTGGTTGATGTATTAATCAAGTTCTAAAACTGCAAAAACATGCTTTATAGTTTCCACACAAAATTATATTGCAAACTGGGGACACTGGCAGGTTCAGTGTGGCAGCATAGTCTTTCCTTCATTTATGGGTTCTGTTAGCAGTTTGAAAACCTTTGACCAATCCTTTATGCAAGATGTGTTAACGATAGGGTTGCAAAAATACATAAATACATCAGTGTATCACAGTTCTAGTGGTGGTTCAGCTGCATACATTTTGGAATATCATTCTAATAATCATTTAGCATATACTTTGGCTTATAATAAAACCAGTTATAGCTTATTTAATTATAAGGCTCTCAGATGTTTTAAGATTTTGGAGAGTGCTAGTTCAAGTCCAAGCATAATTGGGTGGGAAACATGGTCTTGTTTTTCTGTCCCTTCATCATTTAACAGAGTGCTGCTATGTGAGCTGAATGTGGTGGCTATACATTGCATAAGGATGCACGTTAGCCCTCGCCTTCCTGGGTTGGCAGTTATGTGATGGGGAAGAGCTAGTTAGCAGATTTGAATTGACAAAATTGGCAGAAACTTGGGCAAAAAAATCCCCACACTGCATATGCTAGTACTCTGCACACCGGGTTGGGCAAAATACTTTGGAAAAAGTAGGGGCTGAATATTGAATACATTGCCCTAAATGTTTTCAGTAGTGTATTCCAATACAATCCGTAAACACTTGTTCAGAATACATTTAGAATAAATTTAAAATACGCCTTGGTAAGGTAGATGGAGAAAAACTGTTTTTATTATATATTTTTACTTGAGTCATACTGTTCCTAACTGTTACTGGTTAGGAACACTGATGCTAAACCTATCATTTACTAACATGTCCACTACTGAGAAGAATATTACTCTGATCATTCCTTTAAAAGAGCTTAGTAAATTACTGATTTATTACATTTAATGTGTCAGTCTACTCTGGCTTTAGGAAGAAATTGTTAACTGAGGTTCTATTTGTTAGTCTAACAAGCTACATATAATAATAATAATAATAATAATAATAATAATAATAATATATAGTCTTTGCATGGATTCTAAAACAGTTCATAAACGAGCATTAAAGGTGTTTCTGCATAATATTGTGTGTGTGTTTATTTATTGTTTATTTATGTTTATAGTATTCTGCTACACTGCCTTTACAAAATGTAACTGGGAATTAATACAGATACTTCATTTTTGTGTTCTAGATGTGTTTTCCTAATACTAGTTACATCCCAACCCTGGTACAGTCTGTACATAGTCAGATTTACATATTTGGTGTATTTATAAAGCATTATTCTGAATCACACCAAAAAATCTCACTAAATGGAATTAGTGGTGAAATTTGAACTTTCATAATGCATGAGTCATTTCATAAAAACTAGTTATGTCCTTTTATTTATACATCTGTGATACATAGAATCATATCATAAAGATCATAAACGAAGATTCATTTAGTGTCTCATCAGAGCAAATTTCTGTAGAGATCTCTTCTCCATTTGAAGCTATTTTTTTTTTTATTTCTCATCAGCGTCATTATAGGATTCCATTTCATTCACATATTACAGAAATAATAGACACTTTTGGATGTGTGATGAACTAATGTTATTTATGATTATAAACAAGTAAATGTATCTCTGTAGTTGAACTGGGCTGCTTCTTTTTGCTGTTTGTTTGTGCCAACAGCATGTGGGCCTCACATACACAAGATTGCAACTTATAAAACACAAGGCTTTTTCATACATAGTAAAAAAGAAGTATCAGAGGAAATAAATATTTTTTGTGCTCATTCATATTTTTTCAGTAGTAATGAATGGATGGATGATGAATGGATTGTGCTGTCAACACAGACAGAATGTATTTAGTCTTTGGTTTACTTGTTGGAACGTCCTACGCTCCACACATGCAGCCTTTTCTGATAGTGTGTCAGCCAGATAAAACATGCAACTGCCACTAAATGCCGTAGTTGTTGTGTGCCATTACGAGAGTTAAAGGGAGAAATGAGAGCCATATGCCATTGCCTTCCCTCCTCATCTGATTACAGATCCCATCAAAAGGTTCTCTGGAGCCATGGAGATTGTGTGCATTCTCTCTCTTATTAACTGCTTCAGAGTCTTTGGGATGACATTTACCTGTGTAAATGCCAATCTCTGCGCTCTGCATTTCCATGAAAATGCAGCTTTGCCTCTTGGCATAGCGGAAGCCAGGACTGCACTAAGGTGGGATTTTAATACAGACAACAATAGAAATGTGATGTTCTCAGAGTAGAGAGATTGACGACAACTGAGTTAAGGTTAACATTGAGTTAAGGTTGGGTTCCACTTGGAAAAGAGCAAATGGTGGTTTCGTCCACTTTTGTTTGTAATTTAATTAGATTTCACTTATTTATTTGTGCATTGTAAATTATTTAAAAGAGTCAGCAGAAAATTGTTACAACATAGTATTGTGGTATATTGGCTTAAAATTGATTCTGGCATTTTAAGTTGATCTTTGTAAAGACATTGATGCTGTTATCGGGCGCTGTACTCATTTACTCCTACTCAGCCTCACAAACACACACTGATACCAATATACCAATACCAGCTGATATGCCAAAACCCTTAAAATAACACTAGTGTACACTGCTGCACCAATGAGAAACAACTGAAACTGACAGTGAACACTGACAGTGAACGAGGGTCTCTTCATACAGAGAACTGTTCTGACGCTGAGACAGTCACATATAAAGGCTTCTGTCACTTTAAACATTCTGACAAGCACTACACTGTGCAATTTTAGCCTGTTTTTAAAAGCAAACAACCACAATAAAAAACATTTTCCTGACACACAGGCTAAAAAATGTATATGAAAAATGTCAGTATTTGTCTTTGTAAAATAGTCTGTAGAGAGACCATATTGTTACAAAATACATCCCCTAGTCTTAGCAGTCAGCAGGCTCAGTTTCTTAGCATGTTTGCTCAGTACGCTGCGTGCAATGTGTTGATTTGAATGAAACAGCTTTGTTTGAAATTGTCTATAGACAGAATTGTCTGGAAGAGCATTTTCCTACAATGTGAGTATTTAACTAGTCTTTGCCTGTACATGATGGTTTATTTAAACTTACAGAGTAAGTCACCAAAGTATAAGACTTTATTTATAAATGTGTGTGTCTGACTTTAGAGGAAAATTAATTACCAGCCAAAAAGTGTTCAACATAACAAAATGTGTGTTCTTAGATATGATTGCTGCTGCCACTGTGCTACAGAAACTGTTGTTGAAACTGATGAGGATCAGAACTAGGGAACATGCTTTATGTTCAGCTGTACAGAAGTGCTTTTCTGATGTGGAACAAAACCTGCTCAACCCTACAGTACTGCTACTCAATCCAAATGAGCTAACGTAAGTTAGGTAGCTAATGCACTAGGTAATCAGCTTGATTTTATTGATTTCATTGTTAAAGGTATTTGCAGTTTACACTAACACCAACTTTATTCTAATTAGTTTTTCGGCCCAAAGAGGGGAAAAGTGCATCCAAATTGCTACTAGTGTTAATGCTGAAAGTTATATACAAATTTTTGAACATTTGTTACCCTCTATACAAAATATTTTAAGTGAAAGACCTCTTACACTTGTGCAGCGTATAGTGCAGCGTATAGTTTGTAACTTTACTTTTGTTTTTAATGTAAAAAGTAATAAATTTCAGGGTATTACAATACATCACAAATGTATGACAAATCTTTTTTTTTTTTTTTTGTTTCATGGTGATAATATCATATAATGAAGGCTTGTGATTCATACTCCTAGTTGCCAGTCATTCACAGCTAAAGCATGTCTCAATATCCAGTGATGGTTTACCTCTCAGAATTAAGTTCATTGTTTTGCTAAGCATGCCTTTACTATGTTCTCTTATATACAGTAGTCTGGCCCATCAGTGTGTGTGGAATGTGTTGTGTGGTTCTGCTCGGAGACAGAACAGCAGATGTAATAGGAGGATCAGTGAGCAATGTGGGTTGATGGCTGTACACACAGATGACCCTCTGCTGTCTCACTTCCACTTGACCCTGTTTGCTTCTGTAAACATGCATCCGTTGAGAGAGACGGATGGACGACCTGACCACAAGGCTGCTCACCTCTTAAAGAGCTAATGGAGCACAATCACACCACAGACAGGCTTACGGTTGGGTGTACAGAGCAGAGGCTCCCATCAACCCTCCCCTCCCCACTCTGACAGGAAGATGAAGTAGCCCCATTCATCAGGTCTGCTTACTCTGCTGTCTCCTCTGTGTGTCTGTGTGTGTGTCTGTGTGTGTGTATAGGGGGTGATTGTGGCCCTCAGAGTAATTTGCCATTGGTAAGTGGTGGTGCATGAGATGTTATGGACAGGATAACAGAACAGAATTCTTTTGTTGAACAAGAAAGGAGAAAAGCCGGAGAAATTATCCCTAATGTTAATCTGTGTAGTGCTATCACAAGGGTTATACCGATACTGCTTTGTAATCGGCTGTGATACCGACGCGCCATTTTGGTATCAGTGGTGGGTATAAGATGCTTATCACGAAGCAATTCTTGACGTGCATTCACACTACTGAGTGATAAGTGGTGCGTCGTGGTAGATGAAATTTGAAAACATGTCAGTGAGGTGGTTCGACAAGCAGCAATCAATATTTGGCAGCAAATTCTGTAGTGTTTTGTCTTTGTGGGTCACATACCAGTTAGAATTCTTTCTAAAGCATTAGCCTCACCAGTTTACAAAGCCATATAGTACAATGTACAAATAGTACAAAATCAACATTTAGTGTCAAACGTTAGAGAGACATGGAAGGAAAAATTAGTCTCTTGGGGTAACAATAGCATTCGGCCTTGATTTAGCCTGATTTAGTTGCTATCCACCTGCCCCACCCGCAGTGCGCCTTCATCAGTTTGCTGCATCAGTTTGCTGCATGACATTCTCCTACTCCTAAAGGCCCCCATGCCAGCCTTATCTCAGGTGCTGAGCAGCAAACCCTCTCTTTCTCTGTTGAACATTAAACAGCACAGAGGCAATAGCCAGCCTCCCCCACAGAGGACACGTCCTGGGGAGAATGGACAAATGTTTCCCAGCCATGCAATACATCATTGTTTAGTGTGCGGCAAGCATCATAATTATTATTCAGAGTGTGACCCTTCAGCTAATTTCATTCAATATAGCTCTCATTTTCTCCCAGCATGGTGACATTCTCCTTTGAGCACCTTTGCATACATACGGTAATTGGTTGTGAATCAAAGGGCTTAATCAATGAAAGAGTGAGGCAAGTCATTTTCAATAAAGACTTGCATTACTCCTCAATGCCAACCCTGTTAGAATGTTTTCCTCTGCCTCTCCCTTTCCTTTCTCCATCTCACGCTCAACCTTTTTCTCTCCTTTTCTTCAGTTTCTCTTACGTTTGTCTCTGTTTCATGCCTCTTTCTTCACCGTATTGGTCAAAGGTTATGTTCTCACAAGACTGATCTTGGCATTGTGGGGCTTTCACACTTCAGCTCACTTGTACAGTACCAAAGCGTAAGTGTCACTGTAATGAAGATGGAGCATAGGCTTGGTGTAATGTCATGTATGTACGGTTCACACGTTAACTGTGTGTGTGTGTGTATATATGTGTGTGTGTGTGTGTGTGCGCGCATGCATGTGTTTGTCTCCCCTGGCACAGGTTTGTCAAAGAGAGTCGCCTACTGCCTGTCATCTTTCAAGTCATAGCGGTAAGTACGTAAGTGCTCTCAGACCCTCTAGTCTGGATCTCTCAGTCTGTTAGGCTGATTTATTTATTGCCTTGGGGTTCCCACACAGCTTTAATAAAGAATAAAGCATCCAGAGAATTGTAAACTTTATTGAAATCAGACCACACCACTCTAGAGAAATGGTTTACCTTTTTACAGGGGTCTGAGGATATCAGTCTCTTGTGTTGTTCAAATTAAATTGGGCAGCTCAGTGCTGAACACCCTCTGAAGGGCAAGGCCCTCAAAAATGGAAATTCTCAATGGTTAAAAGAAAGAAGGCATTACAGTTTGTATTAATTTGCAACACTTCACTGTCATCATTCCTGTGTGACACCAGTCCCTGGCAGTGTGTGTGCTTGTGCCAAGAGTGCAGTTTTTGCTTGTCTACTGATTAGTATAAGATATGCTAAATTATTAGATGGGTTTTAATGGAATACAACTGTGTCTAATGAAAATAGATTCAAAACTTTGATGTCAATGAAGTAACACTTCATCACTAATATGGAAATTACCTTCTGATAACTGTTCATCATTTGGGTAGTTCTTTAAATGTTTGAAGTGATATTTCTTAGGGTCTGTTAGGAGTCCACACAAATTGTATTACAAATGTTGTTAGCCCAGCATTGCGCATGAGGAATGATGCAGGGCTAAAGCACAGTGCTTAAAAAGTCAAGACATACTATCAAAAGCCTCTTTGACACGCTAATATCCTGGATTACGTCTGTCTTTGTGTCATCTACACATACAGCCCTTGAAGATTTTACAGGGATGCTTCCATTGATAGTTGTCATGAAATTCCCAATAGAATAGAACAGAAACTTAACTGTAAAATAAATGTGTCACATAAATGTTTTGCATTGCTTGCAGTGCTGCATTACTTGCAAAAGAAATTGGGAAAAGTTCTAAATATGAACTTAACTCTGATTTCTTTGAAAAAAAAAATAGTATTAGGTCTTCCCAAAACAATGGAAACATGGAAACTGAGAATGGCAAGGCAAATTAATGAACAATAAGTACTAAAATATTTTGTGTTATTTTTTTGTTGTGGCTTCTGTGTAATTTTCTGTTAAAGATACATTTTCTGTTTTTTTGACACTTAAAAACAAATAACTTGCACTGCATCTATACTTAAACCTGTAAACTCTTTCTGATAGATGTCCAGATGTCCCTTACAGTGCCCACAGTATGATCTGCCTCCATTTATAATCACTTTTGATATTGAATTTGCAGTATTGCAACATATTACCTACATGTTACAAGGGCATTGCTCACACCATGAAAAAATGGCACCAAGTAATATATTAGCCCTATTAAACTATAAGTGCACCACCCAGCCTTCTCCTGCATAACTGGTTTCCCATCTTCCATTGAGTTATTATGTAAATGAGGCAGTCAGGGTCTGACCTATCAGAGCGTAATGTGTAATTGGGTTGTGGAGTTAATGGAGTAGAGATGTGAGACCTCTTCTATAACAGGTTCCATTCTCATTAGAGAGAAACTTGCTTTGCCTGTCAACAGTCACCCTCCTCGGCCCTCAATCCACCATGTTAGCACTGCACACTTCATGAGTGCAGTGCCCAAGCTGATCCTTATCCAATAAGCCACCATGAGAAAGACACTTCAGGTCATGTCAGTAGCTGAGTGGGACAGCTGTTATTGCTGCCTTCACGTTTTGGCAGGAATCATATACAAGTATTTGATGAATGATCATTTCCAAACTAACCAGCAGCACAGCAGTTCTAATGATCTTCAGCTGGAGTCCCTGACATCATTACTTCAACTGAAAATTTACCATTACATAAAAACCACTCAGCAAGATTAGTATAATTTAAAATTCTAGGATTTATTTTCGCCTGACTGAAATTTAATTTTCTCAGCATATACTTGCTAAATTGCCACCAGCTGCAAAGACCAAATGAATATTTCTGGAGTATTTCATTATTGAGTCCCTGATGTGCATTTTTTTGAGTCATTTTTTGATGTACATTCATTTTTTTGAAGTGCAGAAATAATCTCAGATTAAAACTAAACAATTTTCCCCCAACACTCTTACACTGTACATGCATACAACCGATTTCAAACATGTATAGAAAAATGAACGTCTAAGTGTATATATAGAAAAATATTATACACAAATTTCCCTCATTACGGTTGAAAGGGCTTTAAGTTTAAGTCCAATCCCTGTGGAGCTTTGTTTAATTACGTACTTTGCTTTAGGGCACAGTGGCATTAGCAATCAGTTGGTGTTGAACCTACAACCTCTGAGTCATAGCTAAGTTATTTGATTAATTTCTACTGCTATCTTGGGTTTCTGAATGTGCTTAGCTGTGGAGGATCCCTTGGGAGCTCAGACGAAGTTGTTGGCCTGCTACACACTAAACAAGATGGTTCTTCAAGGGTTCTTTAGAAAAGGCAATGGTTCTGTATTCTAACCACAGGTGCTGTATAGAAACATTTGCCTGCTTAGATGAGGACAGTGAAATGGTTTAACAGTGTTACATTGTTGTATGTGGTTCTATATATAAACCTTTTCAAAAATGGTTCTACACTCCAAAAAAATATTTTTGGCAAGTAAAATTGTAAAAGAATCTTATATTTCTCATTTTGAGATTGTTGTAAGCTTATTATAAGGTTATTTTACTTATTTCTAGACGTTTACTTTCTTTAAATTATTTTATTTAGCCAATTTATCTCACTATATTGCCAGATAATATGACTTATATCAAACAAAATAAACTAAAAGTATTACTTAAAAAACAAGTAAAGAATGTAAAAATAAGTTAAACAATCTTATAATAAAGATAATAAAATGAGAAATGTAAGATATACCTAGATGTAAGATAATTGTGCTTGCCAAGATACCATTCTTTGCAGTATATATGGCAGCAGAAAGCTTGACTAACCTTTACCATTACTAAAGAAACCTTGAACTATATTTTTAAGTATGTAGCCAGAGATTATATCTGGTAGAACAAACCAAAAGAGTAAACTGCCTTAAATATCTCCACTCCACTCTGAAAAAAGCTTTACCTTTACATTCGTATACAACTTGTTAATTACTTACCCAGTGATCTTTCAGTTAGATTTGCTATGCTGCAACAACTGCTAGACTTTGTTTGCTAGTATGATGACTATTCTTGCACTATCAGGGCTATTTGATCTAAATGTTTTTGCAGTTACAGTGTTGCAGCAGAGGTTTTGTATGATCAAAGAGCTCTTGTAATCTGGGTAATGGAATCCTGTATGGTGAAGAGTTGTCCACCATGTCTGTCTTTTCTCCACTGAATGCCCCTTTGACTTTGAGGGTAAATTGAATCGAATAGAATTGGTATTTGTTTCATTAAATGGACTGCACCAGTTAGTCTTTGCCTTTGAATCTCATTCCAACTCAGAAGTTCTGCACTGCTGCCGATTGTGATTTGCAAGTTCTCTGAGAACATGAAAGCGACCCGAAGATCGTAGTGAATGACTGATCATTAATGAGACAGAGAGTGTGATTGGCATCGACTCATTAGACCATCTCAGTGAATGAAGAAGCTTATTTAGATCCCCTTTGAGCACAGTGCATCCATATTGCTTGCCCTAACAGTTTAGTGCCATATATCTACTGGGCTTCAGCACCTGTTTACTCTTCAATCATGAACACTCATTGAAGATTCTAACTTTATTGCTGAAGTGAGTGGGTTCCCATTGGTATAACTAAAAGACCAGAATAATAATGAATAGTGCTGCATTTTGGAGATCCGATACGATTACTGTGATTTAGCTAAAAGTTTTCTTTAAATGTTCCCATTAATGTTTTTCACAAGGTAAACTTTTTATTATGGTGGTTTTAGCTTGTTCCTATCCTTAACCCAGATGTCTTATGATACCCATCTAATACAAATTCATAATCAGGTATGTGTCTTTTAACTTTGACTGAGGCCATTACTAGCTAAGCCACCACACTGATCTTAGATCAGTCTTGCTCCGCCAGCTCTCTGCTCTCCAGACGCTTTACTGTAACATGAGTCTGCCTTTGTCTCTGTGTGCCTAGGGCTTTTATTGAATGTGATGTCACCTGACAGTATGGATCACTCTGAAGAGATAGGCCACTGATGTTCTGGTGAGCTGAGAGGGAGAGTGTAGCCGCTTGCACACGTTTTCTGAGAAAGGAACAAAAGTGTTCAGGCTGCTGTTAGCTGTAGCTGTCAATATGAGGATAGTGTGCATTCAGCTTAGAGTTTAGAGTTGGATATGGATATGGATGAAGCGCTGTCATGTGTTTAATATACCTCAGTAATTTCTTAGTGTAATGCAGTAGCATGCTTGTTGAACTACAGAATAATGAAATGTACGTTGCAGTACATTAAGATTACATGCAATTCAACTGTAATCTTACAGAATACATTTGTGTTCTTATCTGACACTGATATTTCACAGCTGGTTGCTGTGAATACAGCATGGCTAGCATTTTTTGGTTTCTGCAGCAGACAAGCTTGCATTGCTTATATAAACAGTACAGTGAAGTAATTAGAGTGTTATCATAATTAAATATCATAGTAATACATAGATTTGTTGCGTCGCTTCCAAAATAAAGGTTTATTTTTTATGTGCTGGTTGACATGCAGGCTGCTGTTTTGGGTTGAACATGGTCTGAGTGGATGCGGAGTGGCTCCTCATCATCTGTCTACGTATGTAATTTATTTATGTAAGGACTGAAGATTCGGTTACTCATGCATGCATGACCCCTCCACCCCACCCGTCACCAGGCTCCGGGCGCAAATAAAGCAGAAACCACAATGATTTCTGGGCATTGAAAGTTCCTCTGCAGCCTGCGGTTGCAGCCCTTTGGAGGGAGAATCCCCTGAGACAGTCCTGCTTCTCTGCATCTGTCTTTTAGACTCTCTCTCTCTCTCTCTCTCTCTCTCTCTCTCTCTCTCTCTC
>CM067479.1:33627604-33665313 GCA_034552555.1 Semaprochilodus insignis
TCTCTCTCTCTCTCTCTCTCTCTCTCTCTCTCTCTCTCTCTCTCTCTCTCTTTAGACTTACATAGACCTCTAATTAAAGCCTTCATTGATTTTCCTCGATCCTTTTCCTGCCCTCTTGCCTAGCAGCATTGTCTGGTTATTTTGCTTGTAATCTGTCTCTGAACCCAAGCCTATTGCATGATTAGGTAGTCTCCACCAGCCTAGTATCAGGACACAGGCCCTAAGTGAAACTCTCCGCCTTTGGCCTTCCCTAGTGCTCAAGTCTCTTTCCTTAGACTTGAGGCTCTGCTCTGGGCATAGGTGATGTTCAGTATGGGAAAGAGAAGTTGGGGCACCACTGTTGATAGCAGATATGGATAAATTAACTAAAATGCTTTAAATGTGTTTGTGTTGCTCATACCATACCATACCAAAAGCTTGACTAAGCTCAACTATTTGCTTATGAAACTTTTAGCCTGTTGTTTCTAACTTCGGCAGACTGGAATGAAGCATAGATATCAAAGGCTTAAGTACCTTTAACGTCCTGTGTATTTTCTTCTGGACTTGATTGAAGTTCATTCCTTGCCATGCTTGCTTATTTCCAGGAGCACCAGAATAACACCCTCGGTGGCACCATGCAGAACGCCATGGCTCTTCTCACCAATTTGATTGGACAGAAGGACACGGATCTCCAGCCCTTCTACCAGCAAGGTACTTTAAACAACTACAGCCACTCTCCATCATGAAATGGAGCCACACGGTTTATGGTTTTCTGTGGAGCAGATGTGAGCCTATTCTGTTCACCCAGACAAACTCAGACAAAGGTGCACGCACGCACATGAAAAGGCCCTGTGTTTGGGGGGCTACTCTTGTTTTGCTTGGTTGAGTGTGTTTTCATTCCATTAGCAGACCCTTATTGCTCTCATCTCACTGTCTGAGTGCATGGTGTATGTATGTATGTGTGTGCGCGTGCAGTGTGGGCAGCCTGGTGAGTGATAGTAAAGGGGAAAGGGTGAGGGCGTTCAGCTGGCTTTTTGAGGGCTTCCGTCAATCAGGAGTCCTTTTATCAGTGCGCTTGTGTGTGTGGGCTTGGCCCTGCAGCCCGCATCTGCTCAGCTCAACTCTCCCCCTCGTCCTCTAGCATGGCTACAGACAGCCTTAGACGTGCTCTTTCCCTCTGTCTCTCTCTCTATCTCTCACTCTCTTTAGCTTGCTCACTCATTCTCGCGTGCTCTCTGTACCTCCCTGCTGTTCCTCTCTCTGCTCTCATCTGATGCAATCTAGCCGACTACTGGGTAGCTCTCTCACTCCCTCTCTCATCTATAAACATTGGAATCTGATTTCTCTCCTTTTTTCCACAGTTGTATTGTTGTTTTTCGACCACCGAATACCCAGCCCGCTCGCCCTCCTGCTCCCTGTTTCCCGCTCTTTGCTCCCTGTGCTGAATTATTGAATAATGGATTCCTTTAGCCATGCTCATGTTGACAGTTTTAGGCCTGTGTGTTAGCAGCAGGGCTCCGCTGGTTCTCCATTAGCCCGTTAGCGCTGCATGCTAGAACAAGTCCGGCGCTGAGGTGCGCTTGCACATGTGTGTGCTCAGTGTTTGTTTTGAGCAAGGAGAGATGAGTCAGAGATTCACACACACACTCCACATTCAACACGCTGTAGAACGAGATGGACACCTTAGAAAAAGAAGGCTGAACTAAGCCACACACACACATAGATAGCAGGGGATCTTGCACAGGCGCAGACTCAGAGAGGCAGGGTTAAGTCACATAAGCCCAGTATTACTCAACTGAGACATGCACAGACATTGAGACATTCTTAAAAATGGCTATGAAGTCACAGGGAAAACTTCTCACTTCTCTGTGTGATTCGAAAGTTGGAGAGGGTGAGGAAAGAGAAGAGAGACTATTTCTGAGATACTCAACATGGATTTGTTAAATACTGTGAGACCACAGTATTTCATTTCCAGTCAAAATGGCAATTAAGTATAAGTTATTCGTGTTTCAGGAGGAGATTACATAAAAAGATAATCCAGTTGCTTCAGGAAGGGGAGTGTCAAAGTGAAAAAATTCTGAACTGGAGTTCAAACAATTATTAAAAGATAAGAAGGGACAACCGCACAAGACATGGTAGAAGCCACTATGGCTTCTCAACAGCTAAAGGAAATCAACAAAGTAGCTTCTCAAAACAATAGACTGTCCAGACATCAGCATCACTGAAAATTAGGGGCTAGTGAATCAGGGCTATACATCCAGGTGGTTAAGTCCTCTTGAAATCACTATTTGGCATGCAGTATATCATGAGGCTCTGGCTGCATACTGGAGTACTGACAATTCATGTTGGTCATATACTTCATACTACTTTTGGGCGCATGCAATGCATGAGTACTATGTAGTGGACTATTTTAACACAGCCATAATGTAGCCGTTTAAGAGGCTTCAATCAGTGGTAGAGCTGGAACACGCAGCCACGGTTGTTTTTTGCTGGATGTTTGCGATGTAAATTGGAAACTGCATTTACTGTATTTCATGTCCCCTCTGTGTAATTTTCATGGTTAGGTTATTGAGAAACCTGCAATCACATGATGAAATACATTCTGTTTACGTTTATTTTGTCCACTGATATAACTATAACGAAATGCACTGCTTTTTAAATAGAAAACATCTTTCTTAAGGTCCAAATTTGAGCAATCACTATTTGAGTAATATTAATCACAATGAGCCACACAAATATTGTGATTAATAATAATTATTTTACTAATTTGACACCCCTACGAACAAATACAAAGCCCACCCTCCTATACATATCTGTTTGTCTTACTCATTCTCTGCCTGTTCCTCTCTCATCTTTCTTGTTGGAGATATTTAAATTAATTTTCCTGAGTCAATATGTGAATTTTATATACTTCAGATAACAATGAGAAGTGACTGTGTAATTATGGTGAATTGTGTTTGCACTGATGAGGTGTGTTTTTGTTCATTAGCAAAGTAAGTTTTGATTATGAGATTTGAAATGCATTGGGAACTGTGCAGGCTTTTACCGAACGACTGCAAACTGTGCCGAATGAATGAGAATTTCTGTATAGTATTATTTTGGATTGTAAAATTTTGGCAGAGGAAACAGATTACCTGGCATTTTTATCCAGTCACAGTGTACAGTGTATCCAAATGATGGCAATGACAAATGGTCAGGTGCCATTGTATCAGGTACACCTACCACATATGTCCTCTTAAAAGTTATATAGTTACTGATTGAAGATTAGGCATGTGCATTGCTGTTCATTTTGATATTTCAGTCTCTTTAAGAGTTAATGAATGGATAGCCATTTAAATGCCAGGATGCAAAAAAAAAACAAAAAAAGGCTAAAATAAAAGGAACTTTACTCTTTTAGAAATGAAAGACGGTAATATTTTAAGAGACTAAAATATCTAACAAGTAGAGAAAGAAAGTATTTTTTTGTGTTGTTTTTTGTCTTTGTGTTAGTTTTTGTCTTGTATGAGTAACGGAGGCTGCCTCTTCAAATGTGAGCTTATACTACAGTTAACTGGATCTATACTTGATGCTGCTGAGGAATCGTCTTACACAAGGACTCTTCCCTTTTATGGACAAATTGCAAACATGTTAGTTTGTCAGAGAAATATATTTCCACTGTTCCTAGACTGCACTGCGATGGTCTGGTGGCCTGTCAAGGGTGTTTCCTGCTTTCTGCCCAGTGACCACTGGGATAGGCTCCAGCACCAAACAACCTAGAAGGATAAGCGGCTCAGAAGATGAATGAATGAATGTTTCTGGACCTAGCAATAGTCTTATTATCTGCTTTCTAAATCACATCTTTAGCAACCTGCTCATGTTTAGCCACTCTTTTTTTTTTAGAGCAAACTGTAATACTTGTTTATTTAAAAATATGAGCAAAACCATGAGAATGTACAGTCTGAAATGGAATGAGTACGTAATTTCTTTATTCGAATACCACTACCTCAAACGGTTAACCGAGTACCCAAGTGTTCTTGCGCATCCCTACTGTTGTTTCATAAGTTATTTTCCTTCTTCTACCATTAGTGGAAAAGGACCAACCAGCCCTGGATCAGATTTGTATGATAAGTGTTGTATCATAGGATAAGCTGCACCGCTACGGGTTTATCAGGCATAGCAGTGTTACTGAGAGTGAGTTTAATGTGGTGTTTCTCTTGTTTTGTAACCCCCCTGTGTTTTGAATTGGATTAAAAATCTGTTGTCGTGCATGCATTCTTGTTCTGCAGAAAGCTGTTACCAATCCTTAGCACTGTGCCATGTTCTTATTCTTCTAAACAAGTGCAATTTGATGATACAGTGTGTACAAAGAATGTGATGTATTACCTAGCTAATTTTTAGGTTATGTAAAAACATTTAAATAGCAAAGCGAGATGTCAGTAATACCTTTGTTTTTCAAATGATAGATAAAATATAGACAGTAGTACAAACCGGTTCAGAACAGTGTCAATCCAGTATGCATTCACTCGTGTCCAACAGCCACATACTACACTGTAAGTATCAATTTTCTCGTGTTGGCGTGTACAAAACGTTTCTCCACATCAGACACAGCGCTTCAGTCTTCTTCCCCTGTGAGTCCTCCAATGGAAGGGGGGCTATGCTGCGGGCCGGCATTAGACCAAACTCCACTCATTACAGCGCAGGGTCACACACAGGCCATCTCAGCCAACCACCGTCATTATGCACCTTATCAGCTCCCCCTCTCAGGAAGGCCTGACCCAGCACTAAATATAACCCTGACAATTAGCGCTATCTCACTAGCGCTGGCTAGCTCTCTGCACTCCCTCCTCGAGAAGGGGAGTGAGGAAAGGAAGCATGCTATAATTGGCCCTTTTAGGTGTGACTAGAAAGCTGTGGATATGGGACGCAGGATTGCAGGAGAGAGGAGAGGAGGGAGGAAGGGAAGGAGCGAAAGAGTGGGGGAGCGGAAGAGAGGGAATGAGAGTAAGAGCGAGAGATTGAAAAGGAAGAAAGCATGCGAAAGAAGGAGAGGAAGGGAGTGAGAGAGTGAGAAGTAAGAAGGGTTGGAGACGGACAGAAAAGGAGATGAGTTTTATAATTGGTGAAATTTGCCAGAGTGAAAGATAAGATCCCTGAGGGAGACAGACAGAGAGAGAGAGAGAGAGAGAGAGAGAGAGAGAAAAGAGGATACAGACTCCATGAGGGCCTGCCTACTGCTTGCCGCTTCCCCTCTTCTACTGTTCTGCTGCAGAGGGGGAAAGTGCCTCCTGAAGCTCTGCTGCTTCATTTAGAAATGACGACTCGGTAGCTCCAGCCCTTTGATTTCCTAATGAAAAATGGGCCTGCACTGTGCCCTCTGAGCCACTAATCAGACATTTATATATGAGGTGGCGGGGTTCACTTTTGTAGCCTGTGCTCTGTTGTCACATTTTTGCTCCCTGACTGCAGTACTGAGGGTGTGAAGAATGTTTTCCGGTGAATTGTGAACTGCTGACGTGCTTGTTTTGCATACTTCACGGAACGTCTCCTACCTAAAGTATTATTTGCATGAATCATTTGACTGGAAGTAATGGCAGTAAATTCACCTCAAAAAATTGCTCTCGAATGCAAGTGCACAGCTGTAAGCATAAATATTCAGTGTCTTGCAGCAGCCTCTTTATACCTCAGGTTTTGTGAAGTCTCGCTCACTCACAGCTCAGTTAACATATCTGTATTTGCTAACACAAGCAACTCATTGAATGTCTGCATATATATTTTTTTCATATACATATACAGTCTTCTGGCAGTTTTGCTCTGAGTGCATGCTGTTTGTGTTTGAATTTAATTGTGGCTGCTATTTCTTTTGACTCTGTATTCTGTAATGGGGAAAACAGTTACTAATGCAGCTGTCAAATGATAAGTTATGTGTTAACAGGGGTAGCTATTTTAGCTGTTGTCATCAGGAAGTAGGACTGCTAATTATTTTTTCACTGTAGAACTGAATTGACACAGTAAGGCATGCGATTTGGCGTCACCATAGCCCAGCAGACATATACACATGTCAAGTTTTAGTGAAAAACTAAAACTGTGAAAAAGTATTTGCCCCTTCCTGTTTAGTCATTAATGCGGCTTTTTCACAGTGGATGCTTTTTGATGATTTAAACAGAATGTAACATTAGACAAAGGGGTCAAGACTAGGATTTGGGGAATTAGACTAGGCCACTCCAAAACGTTTTGTTTCTTTTCTTTTCAGCCATTGAGATATGTACTTTGTGCTTTACAGCAGCTATAAAGGGACATGTGTTATCCAAAACGTACTCTTCAGTCTGAGTAGGAAACTGTACAGGTGCTTTTCTGGCAAATGTGAGATGAGCATTGATGTTTCTTTTGATTAGAATGTCACTTCTGTCCAGTCTTTTTCTTACTCTTGAGTCATGAACCTTAACCTTTGCTGTGGCCAAAGGGACCTTTCCTTGCATTGTATCCTGGAACCTTTGGTGACATCCTGTTTGATTTGCCCTTGGAGAGAATTTGGCAGATTGGTTACTACAGGTAAGGTTCACCAATGTTGTTAGATTTCCCATTTTTAGAATATTTGCTCTCAGTGTTGTCCTAGAAACTTGAAAATGGTTCTGTAGCCTCCTCCAGACTGCTATGTTTCAATACAGTTTCTCTGTTATCTCTTTTGGGTTTGCTTTTGATCATTGCTTAGTGTGCTTGTAAAAAGTTTGTGACTGTATCACTTGGATGTTAAACCCAGACAGTGTAATATGAAATTTACATTCAGCGGAGCTGGCTGCATTCAAGGCTGTCCGTGTTCAATCAGCTGAATCTCATTATCAGTTAAATTTGGTTTATTTGTGTAACAAAGGGAGCAATTATTTTTTCACATGGGTGACTTACATGTTGAATAACTTTGCATCTGAAGTAGATAAAAAATCACTACACCAAAAATGCATGTTTGAAAAGGTTCTTTTTGTCAAATAGTGCACTTTTTTAAAGATCAGGAAGAGGGCAAATAAAAAAATCCACAGGTGCACATACATACATGGTACCAGACATGCACTCATGCAGTACACACCCTCTCGCTTCCTCACTCTTCGTTTTGCTCAGTTTTGATGGCCTGCATGTTCACTCTCAGGGTGTTTTCTCTGAGCTTGCATTCACCGTTCTATAGAGACCAGCCCCTATAGGGTGCATGGTGGACTGAGAGCATTTTTTCAGTAGGAGCTTTATTTTATTGATTGTTCTGTCACTGCTTTGCCTCAGTTTTGTGCAGTGAATTGGTGATCCTACCCGTAGCAAGGAAGTGTTTTGTTTTTCTGCTAGAGTTTGCTTTCTGAATGCGATTCAATGTAATACTTTCTAAACTTTGTTCATCTTGTATGTCTGTTAATCCATTTGATTTCCCCTGGAGAGCTATTTCATCAAATGTATAGTTCAGCTAGGCAAACCACTTTCCTTTGATTGACCACTATTTTCAGCTGTTTGTCAACTTTGTCTCACTGGTAATTATTGTTGCATTAAATTTCCAGTTATCTCAGTTTTAACATGCTGGTTTTGCCTCAAATGCCCAATCTTTTTCTGGTCTATGCGCTGTACTCTAGACATACTGATGAGTATGCACCATCTACTCGAAAAGCATGTTGTGATGTAAATGATCCCAAAAATGATAACAAATCTCATCCAGACTTTAATATAATTCTGTTTTTTGCCTGGAGCTTTTTGTCTGGTATAGCATTGCTCTCCAACATCTGCCCTTTCATTGAGTGGGTAAAGACTTTTCAGAAAACTGTTCTCAGCCTGTGGTCATGGAAATATTTCAGCCTTGCTGTTCTGGTTGTGAAGAGAGTGCGTTTCATGTGAGCTGTGCATGCATTCAGATACCATTCTCTAGTTCAAGTGCCTCCCGTGATCCGAGGTGACGGGCTGGACCTAGCAGAGCACAGAGACAGGAGAGGTTATTATTTCAAGATGAACAGATTATTCATGCAGTCTTAATATTTTAACAATGCCAGCAGAAGAAATAAAAAAATGGAGGGAAGGAAAGGCAGGAAAGGTTCCGTGTTCTATGATGAAAGATGATATCTGTCAGGAACCTTATAATTGGTCTGGGATGAGAGAAAAGGGCATTTTTGTGATTTGTATCTCAATTTTATTGTGTAGATGAATGTTGAACTGAATTTTTAGCCAGAGGCTGGTGATTCTGCGTTTTACTTCATATTTCTTCATGGATCAGCATAGTGTGGGCATATGCAGTTGCCTGCCTGGATTGCAGCAAACTTTAGAGTCAGAGATTGCGCTGATTTAATACGAAGTCAATAAAACTCAAGGTCTAATGTTTGCACTCCTCTTGAATGAATAAAGAGTGTTACAGTGCCAGCTCTATAGTGCTTAGCTGTCCTTGAGGTCTGTAGATGGGAGCTGAATGTTTGATGTGAAAAAGACAGAGCCCACTCCTGTCTGTTATGATTCAGTGCATTGAGCGTGATCTTGAAGGTTTCTGTTTTTGTGGTTTAGTTTAAATTGAGTTTGAAGTCTTCTTTGTTCAATCTGGCTTCATAGTTAATGCATAGTAAATGCAAGTAGCGCCAAATTAAATATGGAATAAATTTCCCCTAACCTCTAATGTTGTTAATTAGCCTTGGTGTCTGAAATTGTTTATTATTGGTTTGCAGTAGAGCTAAAAGCTAATGTAACAAAGCATTCCATATAAGCAATGGAAGCTTATATCCCATAGCAAGCGGCATGCCTAAAACATACAATGTCTGATGATTTAGGCATGCACAGTGCTAATGGAGTGGCATATTAGCCTTATAGCTATAATGCAAAACTAAAGAAGTAGACTTGCAACACAAGACATACATACAGTATCTTGGCTGACTACTTTTGGGTTAAGGATTAATTGTGTAAATGTCATTGCTTTAAGGCGGAAGGTACTTAAGGCTATGAACCCCATGAGCACAAGAGGGGTTTGTTCTCTAGTTGATCTCTAGTTACTCCCTAGCATACTGGCCTGACAACTTTACTGTATGTTACATGTTGAGCCATTGTAATGCACTATATGATCAAATGTATGTGAACACCCACTCTAATTAGAGGTTATTTCTAATTAGTTGGTCATTTCAGGCATGCTTATTGTTAAGAGGTGCATAAAATCAACACACCTTTTTTTTTAACATCTTCATCAATAGCAGTAGAGTGGGTCATACTGAAGAGCTCAGGGATGCTGCACTGTCAAGATATTTCATCTCAAATCAGTTGAAGTCAGTCAGATTTGTGCCAGAGCTTCCAATTTTAAATGCTGATATTGTGAAGAGGAAATTTGTAGGTGCATTGAGACATTAATTCTAGAAATAACATCAGCACAAGAAGTGTACATCTGGAGGCTTCTGAGTTGCGTTTCCATGCCTAAGCAGCCAGACACAAGCCTACGAATACCATGTGTAAGGCCAAGTGTTGACTGGAGTGTTGCAAAGCCTGACACCATTGGACTCTGAAGCAGTGGACACTAGTTCTCTCGAGCAATGAATCACACTTCACCATCTGGCAGTCTGACAGATAAATCTGAGTTTGCCGGCTTCCCAGAGAACACTGCATACCGCCAACTGTAAAGTTTGGTGGAGCTTTTTAATGGTTTGGATGGGGCCCTTTATAGGCTGGAGAGATCTTAATGCTCCAACAGACAGTGACATTCTAGAAAATCATGTGCTACATGGCAACAGTTTGGGAAACGGCCCTTTCCTGTTTCAGCATGACAGTTCTCCTGTGCACAAAGCAAGGTCCAAAAAGAAATGGAGTTTGTTTGATTTTGACTCCCCTCTACAAAGCCCTGACCCCATCAAACAGCTTTTGGATGAACTGACCTTTTGCAAACAGCGTAATGATTCACCTTTCAGCCATTCACAAGTGTTATAGTGAGACTTCCTCCATCAGGCAAATGGCATTTCTGAAAAATCTCTTCAGAGCAAATCTACAGTGTGAATGAGAATGACAGTAAATGAGTCAGAGTTATTAGGCTACGAGGTGGTGAGAAGGTCTTACTAAGGAATATATAAACATGAAACGTGTAACATGAATCTCTCTGCACATATCCGGTAGCTGACCTCAGTAAAGCCCTTGTAAAAAAGAACAGGTACCAAAATGATTGTGATGCTCTACTGTGTGTGTGCGTGTGTGCGTGTGTGCGTGTGTGTGTGTGTGTGTGTGCGCGCTCATGTGTAATAATGGTCTGTGTGTTTGTTTCTCTGTGTAGGGATCATAGAGCTGGTGTGTGGTGTGTTTGTGGAGGCTGCAGTGTTGTATATAGAGAAAGAAGAGCGCTCAGGAGTGAAAAGCTGCAGCTCTCTTCTTCTCTCACTGCTGGACATCATCCACTGCCTGCTGAAACACATCTCCAATGTGGTCCGACTGGCTCTACAGGTAAGAGTGCGCTCTCCAGCCTTTCTCTTTTACATACATACTTACTCACTCACTTTCTACCTCTTTCTCTCTCTAACTTCTCTCACCCTCATGCTACTCTTTCACTCTGGATCTCTGACATTCCCTTCCCCCTTACTTTCCATCGCTCTGATCAGTAAACATCCCTCACTCTGTTGCTGTCTAGTGTCAGCCCCACTTTTCTCTCTCTCTCTCTCTTTCTCTCTTTCTCTCACTCTCTCTCTCTCGCCCTTGGGGAGTCTCTCCCTGCCTCTGTCGCCCTAGGCGCGCTGTTAGGGGGTTCATGTCTGGGTCCTCTCCTAACTGACGATTACATTGTTATGCAATGACAACTGGCATGCAGATAAGACCAGAATAGAATCGTCACTGTGCTTGTCACATTTCCATTCTGAGCTGCTGCTGCCAGCCTCTCCAGCTGTGAGGATAACAGAGTGCAGCAAGTCAGTGAACTAAACTTACTCATTAATTTTTTGCAATTAACATTTTTTTTTAAGAGACACAAGAGAAAATATGGAACACATACAGAACACTTGAACATGCATATTACTACCTAGAACATGCATTAATACTCGTTAACTCATTAATACGTTATTAACTTATTTTTGAAAGTGCCTGTGTTTGTGTGCTTGTTATAAATTGCCCATATGTGTGCTCATGTATTCATGTGCACTCTGATATCCCAGCCTGATACCAATACTATACAGCTGATTATCATCATGTTGGGAAAGAGAATTGATAGAATACTTGAGAGGACACACACAACTTTAAACAGCCTGTTAAATACACACATCGTCGAAAAAAAAGTTACACTCAGAAGGAATCGACCGACAGGAATGAAACGTGGTGGGTAGGTTTGACATCATGACGGGCCTTTGAGCAAGGACGGGCCTTTTCGCTGTACCTTACTGCCTATATAAGGTCATCCTGTTGCATGTACTTTCCATTCTGACTCATGTTGTCTTGGTAGCATTCTTTGCAAGCGTATGCCTCAAGGAAAAGTTTGAAAGTAATTCGCACAGTTGGAACTCATCCTGTTAGTGCCAGCGCCATTGGCAGACAGCTGCACGATGCAGGACTAAATGCACACAGACTGTTACGACGACTGCCCTAAACCCCACATCAGCGTCACCAAAGACCGTAATGGTGTCGTGCCAGACTGTCATGGAGTGACCCAGAATGGCAGCGGGTGATTTTGTCATGGTGGAGACGACGATAATCCCTGTGTGGAGGCACCGTGGTCAACACAA
The DNA here is from genome assembly GCA_034552555.1 of Semaprochilodus insignis. NCBI lineage: Eukaryota > Metazoa > Chordata > Actinopteri > Characiformes > Prochilodontidae > Semaprochilodus > Semaprochilodus insignis. The sequence goes on from CM067479.1 coordinate 33,639,247, forward strand.
AGATGAACGGTTTGTTTTCACATGTCCCACATCCAGAAGGCCTGGTGTCACTCCACCTCCACCCCTACTACAAAATCTGCAGGAACTGTGTGAGAATATTCAATGTGGATCATTGCTGGACACCGTTAGAAACCTCCACAACTTTGTGCCGAGACATCTGGCATGTTGTGTTAGCAAACATGGTGGCCCGACGCCATACTGTAAGACACTACCTCTTTATGTGTAGCTCAATACATATTGCCCATATCAGTGTAAATGTATCATCATTTATTGTTCCTGGTAACCTTTATCTTCTGAAGCACTGCAATCTGACACTTCCTTCGGGGGTGGAGAGAGAGAGAGAGAGAGAGAGAGAGAGAGAGAGAGAACATTACAGACAAACATGTTAAAGGTTAAGGCTTTAAGACCATCTTCAAGCAGCTTTATGTTCCTGTTACTACAGTTGTACAAATTATTCAGAAGTTTAAGGTCACCGGGACTGTAGCCAACCTCCTTGGACGTTGGCACAGGAGGAAAATTGATGAAAAATTGAAGAGACTGAAAATACGAATGGTAACCAAAGAGCCAGAACAATTTCCAAAAAAAGTAGAGCATGAACTCCAAGGTCAAGGTACATCAGTGTCAGATTGCACCATTCGTTGCTGTCTTAGCCAAAGTGGACTTAATGGAATTTGGCCGAGAAGGAAACCACTGTTGAAAGCAAATCATAATTTTTTTTTTTTTTTTTACAGTTCAAATAATTAATTATTGTGAAGCGTTAATAAGCCATTAGGCTATGGTAGAGTGACTCTCCCCACACAAATTCTGAGAACAGTTCTAATCATTTTCTGTACAGCTTAAGTGTACCGTTTAGATTAGTTGTAAAATTGTGAAAATACTAAACTTCATGGTTTCCAACAGGTATCTACAGCTGAATTCTAGAGTGCTTCCACTATAACAACAACAATAACTAGATAAAACATGGGGCAAGACTATTGGAATAACTCATTCACTAGCTCACATTTAGCAGTCTAAAATTTCTCCACAAGGTAGTATGCATGCATCATTTGAGAAAAAACAACCATGTACCCATACCAGCAGGAGCTAACGAATGAATGAGGCTTTGCAGTATTGACGAAATTCAGTATCATAGTATTTTCTATATTATATTAACAAATACAATGAACTCATGCTTCTGGAATACCGATATGTTGTATGTGTACTGGCTTGGTAAGCTGAACTGCTGTTTTATGGAATACAATGTTAAATGGGGTGTAATGTCTTATCTATCTATACTGTGAAAGCTAAAAAACAATGCTTTTGTGTGATATCAAAGCTGGTGTACATATAGATGATATATGGCCCAGGACTGTATTCAGGTTGGTCTGGTAGCTTACACTCTCAACTTCTGTATTGCTGTGTGCACCTGTGTGTGGTGTCTCCACCAGGCCCATGGGAAAGAGCAGAGAGAAGTTGGACTTCTAACACAGAGGATTCACAAGGTCCCCCTCCCCTCTGAGCACCATCCTGCCTCTCCCATTGGCCCTCATTACCCTGCTCCAGCTCTTTGTCTCTTGCTCTGCTCACTTCCATACATATTTATGCATGGACATTGCAAAGAAGAATACGTAATGGAAATCAATTTTCCCTGAAAATGCAAAGCTCATTAAAAAGCATCTGCAAAACCCAAATTCATTTGGGTGATAATGATAAGTGGAGTCCTTCCTACTCCTCACCTCCCTCCCCCTCTCCCCCCATTCTTTCTCTTTTTCTTCCATCCTTCCTTTTCCTAGTGCCTATTTAGTGTCTCAGGATGCCATTTGTATTTGAAATGGATGAGGAAAGTTTAATTGTGAAAGTGCCACATTCCTATGACCACATCAGCTGGGAATAATCGTGTTGCCCCAGACTGTCAGTCTGTGTGACGTTTTCCAGAACACCTGGTAGAAATGTAAGTGTGAATAAGGTTTAGAATTCAGGTATAAGAGTGGAGAAAGCTGAACTCCGCTGAACTATATGCCTCACTCTCAGTTTAGCACAGCTCTCGCTGACTGCTGCCATATACAAAGTTTCACAGTGTTTTGTGTTGTTTGTGTCTATTTTAAACCACATTCACTCTTTCTCTTTATCTCTCTCTCTCTCTCTCTCTCTCTCTCTCTCTCTCTCTCTCTCTCTGTCTCTTTCTCTCGTTCGTGAAACTAAGTACCTCTTGCTGACAGCCCTGCTAATAGAGTAGGAGGTTGTTATTGTTATTGAGGTGGTTGTAGACAGTGTGCTGTATGCATTTCGGCATAACAGTGGCACCACTGGGCAGTGCACAGACTCCAAGCAGCGTTTCAGTTAAAAATAGCATCAGCTGAAGCCACTCCACTTCCTCGGACTACATGAGTAGTTTTCCTTCACAGAGTGTACACATGTAACCATTCTGGCTCAAAACAAGTTAGGTGCTAACCGTTACTCCAGTGAGTGATGGGGCTGGTTCTCTGTGTTTATCCAGTGTGCCCTGCCTTTGCCCTTGTTGCTTTCCTGGGCATGGGGTGCTGTTAACCTGGAATCCCTCCATTTAGAAAAACAAGAAGCACACCTCAAATGCAAGACAGCATCTTCTTTTGGACAGTCAAATGTCCATTAATCAAATAATTAATGGCTGTTTTCAAGCTAATTTTGTAATCATTTTAATAACTAATATATTAATAAATAATAACTAAGATTTTAAATTAACTTAATTTTTTTGAGCAAATTCCTTGACTGTTTTTAGCTTGATTGCAGGCTGGTTTCACAAACACCTTGTTTCAGTTTTAACTCATTACATTGATCATAGTTATTGGTTTGGTGCTAATCTGAAGTGCTATACTGACCTAAAAATAAATGTAACTGAGTTTCTCCCTCTTTCTCCGAAGTCTGGCAGTGATGGAGACACAGAAGCAGCAGAAGAACTCTTGCTTGTCAACAAGCCGCTGACGGACCTCAACAGTCTCCTCATTCAAATGGTCAGTTCGGGTATGAGAATGAGTGTCTGTCTATTTATGCATGTAAGGCAAAGAGAGTGTTACATGTTGGAACTTGTATTGTGCATGGTGGGAGGCAAAGACCATGCAGTGTGTGAGGACCGGCTATAGGCTTGTGCAATAGGGTGATGTGATCAGTTATCATTGATGATTGACTAGTAGCCTGATGAAGATGCTTGTCGGGATAGAGAATTGATAGGTATAAGGGAGTAAAGTTTAAACAGCTGCTAAAAATATTAATAATGCGTACATGTAATGTTTATTCTCTTTTACTCTTGGCCCAGTAATTTATTAGAGTATTAAGAAGGCTAAGGTAGGGTAAAATAGAGTATGACATGCAGTCTGGATAGAATTCTCAGCATGCTCTTTACAGTTTCAGTGTCTCAGTGGTTCAGATGAGTTGTAAACTTCTGAAAGTATAAATACTTCAATATAATTCAACATAATACCTTCTACAACAACAGAAAACATCAAATTGTTACTGTGAGCATGGCTTTGAGGCAGAAGTTTCTCCAGTTGGGCTTTTATCTGGCATGTAGCTAGCCAACCAAAACAAGAAAAATCTCCAGAATGTTTGTGTTTGCATTTACAACATTTATACCCAAGAGCTGACAACTCAGGGTCCTTTGTTTTAGTATATGATTTTCACCTGTGTACATCAACAATCACATTTCGTGGATTTTTTTGTTTCATTTTTTATATTGCAGAATCCTCATTAGCTGTCTTTTGTCACCAGCTGTGGCTTTTTTGATAGTCTCCTGGGACAATCAGTCAGAAACATCTATTATTTTTATATTATTATTCTGTGTTGTTCTATATAACTTTAAAAGTAGGAAAAAATAAGTGTAATCTTGTGTATAAATAAACTGCAACTTAGTTGGCCTTTTTCTTCCACTACAGTGTTTGCTTTTAGTTTGTTGTTTAGTTTATTTTCATGTTTGTAAATATTAGCTATTAGAGATATATTAGATATAAGCCACTGTGGCAGTTTGAGGGATGGAGCCACATCTTCACTGGGGCCAAGATGTTAAACTGATTAAACTGGCTTTTCAGAGAATTAGTACCTCCACTTAACATCCAGAAAAGTTAAATTCAGGTTATGTTGTAAGTACTGCTCTCACTGGTTGAAACGGAACACTTACAACAAGCCTGGGGATAAAAGGAGCAAAGAGCTTTTGGACAGCAGTTAACTTCCGCTAAACATCCACTGAAACACCTTTACCTGTTGGAATAGGGGATTAATCGCTGTAAAACGATTCATTTGATAAAAGATTCTCTGGCCTTAAGGAAACGTGTTTTGCAGTTTTGCCTCTTTTGCAGTGTTCCTTGTTGCTTTATTGCTCATGTGATGTTTTTATGTGTTTTCTTTTGGATGAAACAACAAGGGGGAGGTTGCTTAAAAGCTGGCACACTGTTGAGCTTTCACAGGAAATAGTTTAATCAAATTAGCATCTAACAATTTAATTAGAGGTGTTTGTTATTTTGTCCACCTTTGTTGCTTGTTCAGAATATAATAAACAACACAACATTTTACCAGAATACAAACAGAAGATCAAGTTAAACTGTAAAGGGACAATTATTTCATTGTAAATGTAAACATATTTCAACTCAGAAAAAAAGTAATTCATGAAAAAGTATCATAAGATACATTATGCTTCATTTTGTTGAGTTTCTTCTTTTGTCTGTTATATATTATGCCTAATCCATGTTTTTTACTGTGATTTTTAAGATATCTAAAAGTATTATTGAGACAGCATTACCTCTAGTAAGTCTAAATCCACCCTGAGTTGCTACCCTTCTGGTGCTACAACAACCATATAACAGTTTGAATAATCTTTTGTTTTTCTACAGATCTCTGTGTTTTGACTGTGGATGTGAATCAGTGCATTCAGTGATACCTTAAATCTGTGACTTCTAAAAATGGCCAAATGCTGGGTGTCTTTCCTAATGACAGGCCTATAATGAATTTTTAGTTTCTACCTGTTTTCGTTTTTATTCTTGTCTTATGTCCCTTATTGCACAATATTTCAAGAAAGGCTACAGTATATGCCTCCTCTGATGCCCCAGAAAGCCTTTTTTAATGAATGGCTATGAAGCACTTCTAAAGGCACAAAGAAGAAAACATAAAGCACTTGACTATACCATGCAATCATGCAGGTGCTTGACTGACTGCTATGCTGCATCTTTGCTCTTTCTCTACCATTGACAGAACAACTTGTTTCATCCTTGCGGACATAGCACAGCTTCTCTTTAAGCACAAACCCAGCCTGATATAAATTAGTATTTTTCCAAGTAGAAATGTTATAACGTCTAGCAAAGTTAGATGCCGGGCTTCATATTTTGCATACATTGCAGAACCTTGATCTGTAGACAAACAGTTAATTATGTTCAGGGACTGAATCATGTTTACGATATTAGACAGCATCCTTTTTAAACTAGCAGACAAAATAAAATGTTTGCATAATATATGGAAATATATTTTGATGCCATTCTATGAAAGTAGAGACTTTGAGGTTGTGGTTCCTTATTAGGCACGGGGTCTAAAATGCAATCTGTTTTCACCTCTCCACAACAACCCCCAAACAAAAAAACAAATTCATCTCTATCAGAGAACCCTGGAGAGACATTCTGTTCTTCTGCTCCTAGGGCACTATCCACCCTTGAACACCCACACACAGACACTGTGGGGCGTCCTGCATTATCCTCTCTGTTGTCACATAAAGGACCAGTAAACAGTCCGGCATGCTTTCTCTCCCTCTCCCTCAGCAAACCTGTAGTAGCCGGACTCCAGGACACTGATAGTGAGAGGAACATTAAACACTGTGTTGAATATCTCAGTCTCAAACACACACCAATTACATGGTTCACTGGTTTTGCCATACAGGTATTTGGAATATGCAATAAAGAGGGACACAACAGCCTTACACACACTGAAGTTCCTGCTGAAGCCTGAGTAGATTGATAAATCACTAAAACGAATCTGTTATTATCTCAGAGTCTGAACAGTCAGTAGTGCACAGTGTTCACGAGTAAAATGTTTTGCCTGCTTGCACAGCAAGAACTTTTTTCCAAATTAAAAAATTAAAATATCTCCTGTTCTACTTGCAAACACAAATGCCAGTAGCCAAAGCAAAACATGGAGCTATAAATGAGAAGTAATGTCCAAGTACATGTTTTTGTTATTACAGGAATTTGAAAGGGTTAATATTGTGGGAGTGAGCTACTGGTTCGCCCTCCTGTGGTGCTCAGTGTGGTACTGAGTATGTGTATGAAAGCTGCTGTTTTTTTTTTTTTTTTTTTGTCAGAACTCTGCCAACAGAGCAGTTTGGCAGTAAGAGTGAGTCAAAAGTGGTGTACACACACACACATACACACACACAGTGAGGGTAAACAGAGGGCCCATGATGCTTGGCCCTGGGCGGGTTGCATGGCCGTCCCCCACATAAAGCTTTAGAGCAGCTGCCCTCTGGGCCTGTTCCTCCATGCCATCTGTGAGATTTATACAGCAAAGTGCATTGCCATGCAGACACCAGAGTGGCTCTCATTTCTCTCTTCTGAAAAACACTTTCCTTGCCTTTTAACTTCCTACTTATCTTTCAAGCCTTCTAACACAACCAGACCTTCACACAAACAAGAAACTGTATATTTAGCAGGTGAGATTGTACTTGGACTGTCTGGTTCTGACTTGTCCATTGAAGAAGTTGGACCTTGACCACTTTCAAGACTGACTTCTTTGCAGCTGAGCTCATTTTAAAATAGGTTTCTACAAACATTCAGTCCCCTCTTGGTCACTATTAGCTAGCTAGTCTAAGATCTGATGTTGATGAGTAGAAGTACTATTAGCCATTCAGAATTTAGACCATTTATTATGAAATTCAGTCAGTTCCTCTTGTTCTCTGATTTATATAGAGGGTTCTTCTCTGATTTACAAAGAGAATATGTAACTTTGGTCTGGGTGAAAAATACCTATACACAATTTTACAGCCCTATGCTTTGGCCCTAGAATGAAATGAGCTGTTCTCCCCTTTTTGGTGAGCTCATGAATGATTTGCTGAGCTCTGCTCCGATTTGCTGGTTTATGTGATAGTCACACAGAAGCAACATGTTGAAATGGGCCCAGGCAAAAAAGAAAATAAACCTCTGTGTAAATAAGATGGGTCGTCATACTGTTTAGTTAGCTGTGCTAGTTATTTGGGGCTCAATAGTAGCTTGCATTACCAATTCCAGCTGCTTTTTTTCAATCCTGACAACAACACAAAGTCAGTTCAGTTAAAGTTGTTGCTCGCTGTGCAACTTTAACATGATCTGCCTTCAGCTGTCAAAAAGTGAAATCCCATACGAGTTAAAGTTTGGAAAATAAATTTCCAAGAGAGACAATCAAATGCTTTTTCTCCGTCTAAAGATAAAATAATAGCTTCCTCCCCACCAGCTCCGATTTAAGTCATAATGTTTAAAAGTCTCCGGACATTTTTACTTGAATATCGGCCTATTACAAATCCTGTTTGGTCTGGGTGTACTACTTAGGAAATATATATTGTTTTGTCGCCACGAAAGAATACCTGTAACCATTTTTTGATCTCCATTAAGGAGGGAGATAGGTCTGTGTGACCTGCATTCAGTAGGATTCTTCCCTTCTTTATGAATAACAGTTACAAAGGCGTCTCTCCAAGAGGGGGCCAGACGTCCTGGATCCAGAACACAATTGGATGTTTGTAACAAAAAAGGGAATATTATGTCTGTGAATTTTTTTATAAAACTCATTGGTATATCTGTCCGGGCCTGGGCTTTTATTACCTTTTAAGTTTGCATTGGCCTCTCAGACTTCCCACTCAGCAATAGGGTTATCTAATTCTTGTACTGCAATTTCTGGAAGTTTTGTCAAATTAATCTGATCTAGGAAGGATCTAATCTCATCTTCACTGGAGGCCGTCCCTGTATTCTTATATAGGGATCTATAAAAGTCCGCAAACACTTGGGAAATCTGTTCCGGTTCAGTCAAAAGTCCTGGTTTATTTTACTTTATATTTGGGACTACACGGGAGGTTTGTTGTTTTTTGAATTGAAATCCAAGTAGATGGCTTTCTCTTGGTCCGTGCTCATATTATCGCTGCTTAGCAAAGTGCAATTGTCCCTGTGCTTTTTCTGACAGTGAAGTGTCCAAGGCCCTACGTGCTTCCTTAAGTGAATATCAACAGTACAGCTGACTACATAGACTTGTGTTGGTCTTCGAGAGTCTTCACTTTATTCTGATCTTTTAATGACAGTTTTGGTTTTTTGAACTCCAGTTTTGGAAACTTTTTTTCACTGATTTGTATCTGACTTTCCCCTTTATTACTTGCAAGTGGATTAACCTCCTCAGAAAGTTCTGATAATTAAATAACATAATTGCTGTTTTGACATGAAATTAAATAAATAAATGATATATAATATAAATATCTCTGATATTTGCAAAGAATTCTACACAAATAATTCTGTCAATGTTAAATAAGAAATGTAAAATGCCTAATAGAACAGACCTACCATTCTTAAGAAAATGTTTTCTTGTCCACTTTGTTCTTAGATCAAAACAGAATCTGTGACTCATTTCTCAAGAACAGGTTTAAGAAAAAACTGGTGGTATTGGCGAATGAGGCCCAATGTTCAGCTAAGCTAAACATGGTAATTTTGCTTCAGTTTATCTTGAATTGTCCATTCAGTCATAGTCTCCGGATATGCATTCAAACATTTTGTATATATAAATCCTGAAAGTAAACATTTGGCACTTTACTGTCCCAACTAGCCATGAACATCTTGTACTATCTGGGACAATAGTGTAAGAGTAATAGAATTTATGGAATAGGGGAACATGTTTCAACCACTGGTCATTTCTTTACTGATTCAAATAACAGCTAAGTAAGCCATGGTAGAATTATTGCCTTTAGCTTTTGTGGATGTTGCACGTTAATAGTTATGAAATTGTAATATAGAAGTCATGTCTGTATTTTGAGGCTATAACTTGTCTTTAACAAAATGCAGACCAAGAATGAAGAAAAAAGTAAAAACATGACTCTGTGCCAGACTGGGCTCTGTAGAACACAAACAAAGTAGTTTTTCCCTATTTGGGTCTAACAGAAAGAGATTACATTTGCCTTGAACTCTGTCTGGGCTCACAGGTTGCTGAATGGCACAACTCTGTTCGAGCTCTGGACTTTAGAGGCTAGGTCTAATTTTTTAGTGATGGAAAAAGTATTAAAAGTGCCTTCTTGGTTTCAAGCACACCTACTGTGATGCTCCTGTAGATTAGGAGTGCTACGTTGACTGACTAGTCAGAAGCAGGAGTGCTGCTAAACTTGCTGCTGAAACTCCTTTTCTTTAAAGCAAAAGAAATTGATTTCAGCAGAATGTAAAGACTCTTCAAACACTTTAAGGCAACTGAACAAGTCCATAGCATTCAGGGTTGTTTTCTTAAACTCCTCTACCGGTGTGACAGGAGCACAAATGAGGGTGCCTAGGCAAGGTTTTGCATCATAGGCTTAGTTTGGTAAATGCTTGGATGTAAATGGCTGACAAATTCCAGTAATATTCTAACCAATATCATCTGACTCATCAGCTAACAAGAAGCCCTAGCCCTCTACTCACCTCAACATTTTATTTCAGTTAATTCCTTAAATGGCCGGGAGATACCAGCGGGATCAGGCTCCCATGCTTCACTCCTATAACCTGATCATTTGCATTGCAACTATTTGCATTGTATTTTTCATGCAGTTACTAAGTGGTAGGAATTAGGATGTAATAAGCATGGAATTATAAGAGGTTAAAGAGTAAACTGATGAATGCTGCTGCACAATTCTTCTCAAGCATAGTTGAATAAAGTTAAATATTAAGTAGTTTGGGGAGAGCTCAGGTCCATGTTATGCCTATAAACAGTATATGCTTTTACATTTCTCAGAGACAGAGGGCAGAGTAGTGTGAGGACTGTGTGTTGCCTGTCATGGAGCACATGTAGAGGTCATAAGAGGGCAGCAGTGCTACACGTCCCCGTAGGCCTTGGCTCTCCTCTTTCTCTTTTTCTCCTGCAATCAGCCTTTTCAGCACACACAGTGGCATTAGCACACCCTAATCTCTCTGATTCCTGCCTGCTTTTCAGCCACCCACTCCCATTAGGCTCCTCTGCCCTATTTCCCCGGTGCATCCACTAGCTGTGCTAAGTAAACAAGGTGGTTTTATGAGCCTGGCTAAGCAGGTGTTAACTCTTGTTCTGCGCTGACTCTGTGTTGGCATGTGAACAATACTAGGCTAGCGAGCCCGTGCGCAGACACCAAAGGCCTTTCAGCCCGCGGCTCTCCCTCCTCTCCGCCCCTCGTCAAGCCGCAGGGCCAGAGAGAGGCGGTGCTCTTTGGGGGCCATTGTTTAGGCCTTAAGCATTCCTCCCATTCTGGAGTGGCCGGCGGCATCACAAAGAGGGGCGGGATTAGGCGCGGCTGGCCCTTGCCCCATGGCCTCGTGGGATTAGGCTTCTATGGAAGGGGGCAGCAACGGATCAGCGCTGAAAAAGCGGCTGGAATCCCAGAGCTCACTCCACAGGCTTTGAGGGGAAAGGCAGAGTGGGAGAGAAAATCCCCATGGCCCCATGACTCTGTCTCTCTCTGCCTGGCTGCGGGAGCATTGACGAGTGCTGCTTTCAGAAGGCTCACTCCCTGCCCCTAAACCGCTCCCTTGATGGACATATTTGCCTCATAACTATGAATGTGTCTGTCTCTGAGGATCAGCGGCGCACTCCCCCAATTATAACTGTCTTAAGACTAATGTCTGTATCGGTAAAGCACTGCCTGTATCACCCCCTCTTTTTAGCATGTTGTTCTTCCTATGAAGGCAGATTCAGGGTTAAGGAAAATGAAGTTTTTTTGGCTCACAGGGAGGATTATTGCCATATATTAGGTTGTGTTGCAGCATAAAAATCCACTGTATGAATCCACTATATGACGCCATGCAGACGTCACTTAACAACAGTATGTTTAAGTTTGGCTGTTCCTAACAATATGGTAGAATTATTTTGTTAATGCTGCTTTTCAGAAAGAGAATACTATGCCTGATGAGTGATTGTTGCATTGAAAGTGTTAACATAAAAACAGTACAGATTTATAAAATCCATAGATATAACATGTTTGAGTTGAACTGTTCTGATAGTTGATCCGTTTCCTTTTAAATTAAATGTGAAAGAATATGACTTTTAAGAACCTACACTGGAGCAAGGTGGTGTGGCCAGAGTTCATGTTTTATTAGTCTTTTAACTCTTGTTCAGAGTGTCTTTCAGGTTTTCTGTCAGTCATTCAGTACTGTTCAGATACCCCTCTCTCTTTCTCCCTAGCTGCCATGTGGTGATGGAGAGGTGTATGAGGAGGCCAGTCAGTGTGTGTCACTGCTGGCTCAGCTGTACGGAGGGGATGGAGCTGACCATCTGCACCCTGAAGATCTGCTCAGCCTTGCACACACACTGCAGATACACCCCGAGCCAAGACAGCAGAGATTGCTGCTCCGTGTACTCAAACGACTGGTGAGCATTTCTATGTTTACATGCCAGTCTTACATGAGTTACATGAATGTTAATATAATATTTGGAAACATGGTGAAGATTTTTAGTTTCAAACCAAAATTACCTCAAATAATCCACAAAATGTGAAGAGATAAGCTTTGACAGTATGCATATCATGTTGCAGAGATATTCACTGAAGTTAGCGTACTAACCAGCTAGCCGTTCCGTTCTGTCTCATAACAGTACTTTGTACCTTAAGAGGCAATGGTGAGCCACTGTAGCTTTGAGTCAAATCAGCTCGACAGAGCTGAGAGAATAAAGTAGCAGGACTGCCCCAGCGGCATTTTCTAATCTCTTGTCAATCATTTTAAATGTTTGCTCCCTGTTAGGTTGTTTAAGAACAGGTTGCCAATAAAAGAAAGAGACAAGAAACACAACGATAGCTGAAGCTTTTGAGGAGCGACTGCTATAACCACTGCTGCCACCCGCTACTTTTTGGAGTACGAATTTGACAGGTTGCTAAGTTGCTCCTTAAGTTGAACACATGATGAAGACAAGCCAGTTAGCATGAGAACTAACATTACAGCCCCATGTTATTAGAATAAGAAGAATTAACACAGCCCATATTTTACAACCCAAGAGCTTGGGTGTTCAGGGCTTGTTAATTAGCAAACCGATGCTGTAACACAGTAGAGTTTCAAAGGTGAAGTTAAACACCACCGATATTTGAATCTGTAATGATTTTGGGCCCTTCAAAGGCTGAACTGTAAACGATTGAGCTGCTGTGTACCCACACCAAAGTCATTTGTTAATACTATAGTAATCAATCATATAGGAAATTGGGAGGAAAAATCTTGCCTCTAAAGAAATAGCAACTGACTCTTCAAATCACTCTTCTACCAGATAAAACCTAAGTGTCCGTCCTGTGTGTGTAGCAAACAGAAGGTTCTCCTAAATATTGGATAAGTTGTGTAGCGGGGGGGGTTGAACTGTGCTGTTTGTGGAGTGTGCTAGTTTGGAAAAGAGTGAAATTGGGCTCTGCTCTGCAGGAGGAGGAAATGATCCAAAACTCAAGGCTGTGTGTGTTCCTCCCTCTTTTACACATCTTTGCAGATACACACACGTGCACATAAACACAGAGGGGTGCAGTCCAAAATCAGCAAGGACAAAAACAGCCCAACAACAACAGAGGATATAACAAATACAAGGCTGTTTATACTCATCATCCATGCTTTTATTCTGCTTTTATTCTATTATATAATTGATTATTTCAGCCAGCTTGTTTCTTCTTATTTGGAAACAAATTGTTGTTGAATATATTCTTTCCGCAGGTGTTTTTTAAAGTAATTGACAGCATGCTTACAATTGTGATTACTGTTATCGAATATAGTGCTTCTGCTGACACAGGATCAACATGTTCTTGTGACTGGGTAATATGGCACTAAGACAGAAAATTTAATCTTAGTAACAGATAATGTTTGTGCATTCTGAAACCCCCAGGGGTAAACACAAACAGCATGTTCTCTTTAATTTAGTGTGTGAGGAATGTCTGGATTGGAAGCTCTATAGGGAAACTCAGTTTTAAAGTGTTTACCTGTCTGCAAAAATGTATGTGTGTGCGTGTGTGTGCGTGTGTGTGCGTGTGTGTGCGTGTGTGTGCGTGTGTGTGCGTGTGTGTGCGCGTGTGTGCGACTGTCCCTTTTGCTGAGGGGGAAGACTGAGTCATGTTTTTGATGACTTCATCTTTGTTCAAGCACTGCAGGTATTTAGAGATGAGCTGTTGTCTCTTGCCGAGTGAAGTGAGATCAGGCTTTCCTCGGACTGACACATAGCTTACACATTCTGCCCTGATAAAAACACTGTGGATAAACTGAGGTTAACAGGAACCTGGTTAACAGAATAGATGAATCAGTTTACTCATTTATTCATTTCCAAATTCAGTTTCTTTAATATTTTAAGGGTTTAGGGTATTCTGCTGATAAAAAATGTGTGTGTGTGGGGGGGGGGGGTAAACAAATTAGAAAATGCCAGTGAAATGGAACAGGTCCGCAGCAATTTTTTTAATAAATTGGAAAATATATACATTTTACTTTAACCAATAATATGTGTGCTCTGTCAGATAAAGTGAACCTCCTATGAACACCTCCCCTGAACACCCTAATCCCCAAGACTGATATACGCTTTCTTGTCTTGGACACTAATAATACCTCCAGTATGCTTACTATGGCATTAAACCATATTAACTTTGTTGTTTCTGTTGTTAATGTTAAATTTATGGTTGATATATAAATACAATATTTATCATAAAGAATAAAACATAGAAAAAGAGGAAAGAAAGAAGTATATATAATACTGTACTACTGTACCGGCCCTAATCCTAACCTCAACCCAAAACCTGGTCCTAACCCTCTCCCTGGCCCTAGTCCTAACCCTCACATTGTCCTAATCTTGACACCAACCTCAACCCAAAACCTAATCCTAACCCTCCCCCTGACCCTAATCCTAACACTAAGATTAACCTCAATCCAAAACCTAACCCTGGCCCTAATCCTAAACCTAACTTTAACCCCACCCAAAATCTAATCCTAACCATAACGTAATACAGTTAAACTCCAGTTGTTAAATTAAATTAAACTTTCTTCAGTGCAGTGATAAAAATTAGATAAATAAACAATAGTGCAAAGACAGAAACAGAAACACAAGGCAGTATGTGCAATAACAGTAACAGTAAGTGTAGAATATGGTTATAATTAAAGTGCAAACAACAGTATTAACAGGAGATGTATATTCAAAGGTGTACAGTGTAGGTAGTGAGCGTAACAGCTTAATATTTAACACCAGAGATGTTCAAGTATAGCATATATACATCTTAGATGATGAGGTATAGAGGTTCCAGTTAAAGTGCAAGTACATACAGTCCTGTAAGATAGTGGAGCTCAGTGTGTAGATATACTGGGGTAATCAGAGCTAGATCAGTACTAGTTCCTTTGCACTCAAAATTGCAGTAAATGGTTTTTATTAGATAGATAACTAGTTGTTGGAAAATGTCATCAATTTGTCAGTAATCTGTCACATTTTGTCATTACTTTTATCAAGCAAAACAGTGATTACTGAGCGCTGAACAGTGAGCTCTGATGGTGGCACACATGCAGCTCGAACATGCAGTCTCTACATGCTGATCCATCTTTTTATGGCCATTGCAGGTGATTTTACCATGCACCTATGGTGGTAGATTTAAATGAGTTGAAGTCTGAAAGCATTACCAATGATGTGTTCAATTTGATACGGAATACCAGTACCACCAATAAGGAGAGGGTATTTCTAACATGGTTCCTCATCCAATCTCATTTCTTAAATTTGGTGAAAAAAATTGAGGGTGTAAACAATGCCCTACAACTTCAAAGATTGTCAAACAAACTGCAATAATGGATAGTGTGGTGCTGTGGACTACTTAGCACTGCTTAGCATTAGTGAAGATGTGAATGTCATTCATGTAGTGAAGCGTGATGTGGGCCAGAACAGTCACAACAGTCATGCAGTTTAAGGCCAGCATAAGAGTCTTAGCTTATATGTTGGATCATATGTGTAGGGTTCAAGTTCGCTGTATAAGAACTGACTCAGATCCATTACTTGAAACACACTACTGTCAAAAATATTGTCTTAGTCTAAACTGGAAAAGCCAGATATGTCCATTGTTCTGTATAGTACAGTTAATACTTCCCGTGTGTGTATATGCAGCTGCAGACCTTGTAGCATGGCACTGACTTTAATATTTGAGCAGGAGCCCTGGACTAATAACTCATCACACAGGGTCTTCCCTCCAGTGTTCTCCTCACGTTCAATCAAAGTATGTTAACAATTTAAAGGCCAACGTCTCCCAGTGCTCTTCCTGAGAAGACTGATCTGAGGCCTTCTACTGCCATCTCCTCCTTGTGCACACCTCTAATGAGTGTGTGTGTGTGTGTGTGTATGTGTGTGTGTGCATGCGCATATTCATGCTCTGAGAGGGAATTGAAATGAATATGCCTGTCTAAAGGATCATGCTTGTGCAAGTATAGGATTGTTCTGTAAGTCCACATGAAACTGCTGTAGCTTTTTGTGACATTTGTACAATAGTGGGAAAGCTGTAAGGGTTCCATCTCTTATTAAGAAGCAAGAAAAATGCTGTGGTAACGTTTTAGGGAAATAAGGTGCAAACGCTGAGGGCTGAATACCACAAACTAGACATCAGAATAAAATTGAATATGCCTGTGTGATGGATCAGGTTTGTGCAAGTACAGGATTGTTCTGTGAGTCTATGTGAAGCAATTCTAGGTGCCCTGGAATATTAATATGCTATTGCTGTGACAGGTTACAATAATGGGACAGCTGCAGACTTTCTGTCGCTTATTAAGAAACAAGGAAATTCAGTGGAACGTCTTCAGGGACAAACACTGAATATCACAAACTAGTCATTTTTCTTAACTCTGTTTTACCTAAAAATATGCCTAAATGGGTCATTTTGTACCATCACGACTGATGTCCACATCACCCCCTGCATCTTCTGTGTGGTGTTCAGACTAAATGTATATCTGCATTTTTAATTCTCCAAGAAATTCTGCCTTTCTTCTTTTAGTTGTCTGATCACATAGAACTGTTTCTGCGTCCTCAAACTACCACCACAGCTTGTCTCACCAGTGAGGGCTCTAATTGGCCTCATTAGACTCTCCTGAGCAGTATCACAATACTCTTGTCATTTAGCAGTGCTACCTTTTATTTCTTATCATTTTGCTGTAGTTATGGCGTGGCTATGAAGGTTGGCACAGGAGTAATTAATTTGTTAGCTCTGAACGCTGTTCAGGGAGTGTGTGCGTGCAGTAAATCCATTAGCTGAATAGGATAACAATAGCTCTGTCTGTCTGTCAAGCTCTGTATTTCACACGGTGGCTAAGTAAGTATTGATTTTGAATTTGTTGAGAACTGGTAGAAGCGGGATGTGTCTGTCTGTAGGTGTGTAGGTCATGCTCATGTGTGCTAATGTCTACATTGGATGATGCACATGTTTAACAAGGCAGGAGATTGACTGGCACTGCTCTATTGATCTAGCACGCTTGGTGGTGGATGCTTAATTATTTTCACAGGTCTGAAGCCATGGGAGGGGTAATTCACTGGTTTGTGAATATGAACTTACCTTTGTTAGCCTTGTTAGTCTTGGTGGGCTGAGGATAATTTCAAAATGACATAGAAAGGACTCTTCCCAACCATTAGAATGGGGAAAAGCATGATCTTAGTCATTTTGACAGCAGCATGATTGTTGCTGCCAGACAGGTTGGTTTGAGTATTTCAGTAAATGCTCATTTCCTGGGTTTTTACGCACAGCAGTCTCCAAACTTCACTCAGAATGGTGCAATAAAGAAAAAGCATCCTGTGAGAGGCAGTTCTGTGGGGAAAAATGCCTTGTTGGTGAGAGAGGTCAACGATGAATGGCCAGACTGTGTAGAGCTGACAGAAAGGCTATATTAACTCAGATAACCGCTCTGTACAATATTGGTGACCAGAAAAGCATCTCAGGTTGCACAACAGGTCAAACCTTGAAGTGGATGGGCAAAAAACACTCCAGGGTTCCACTTCTGTCAGCCAAAAACAGAAAGCTGAGGCTGCAATGGGCACAGATTCAACAAGGCTACACAGTTGAAGGCTGGATATACATTGTCTGGTCTGATGAATCTGATTTCTGGCACACAGAAAGATGGAGTCAGAATTTGGTGCCAGTAGCATGACATGGACCCAACCTGCCTATGTCAACAGTCCAGGCTGGTGGAGGTGATGCAGTTATGTGGGAATTGTTTTCTTGGCACACTTTAGGCTGATGAGCCTATTTGAGTATTGTTGCTGTCCATGTGCGCCCCTTCATTGCCACAATTGACCTATTTGCTAATGGGTATTTCCTGTATGACCATGGAAGGAAATAGTCTCAAACTGGTTTTAAATGAACAGAACAATGATTTAATTGTTATTCAGTGGCCTTCAAAGTCATCCAGTGGAACACCTTTTGGTAGATTTGCAGCATAAAAGTGCACCTGAAAAATATGTAGCAGTTGTATGATGCAGTCATATCATGGCCGATATTCTCAAAAGAATGTTTCCAACATCTTGTGGAATCCATGCCCCAAAGAATTCAGACTGCTTTAAAAGCAAAGGGAGGCCATACCCAGTATTTGTATAATGTTTCTTAGAACATGCCCAGTGTGTATATATGTGCCTTAGTGACTGTTTATGTCCTGCTGTATTTTTAACTGTCCCTGATTCATGACTTACTATCCCTGTCCTGCTTAAACTGAGGCTCACCCACTTCAGCACTAATGGAATGAGATCAGACCAGGTCAGACCAGGTCTCATCTCCTACCTGCTGTGCCATACTACTGCAGATAAATCAGCTTGTCCAGTCTTTCTCCCCCTCTCTCTCTCTCCCTCTCCCTCCCTGTCTCATTTTTGAGGATTAAATATATAACTAAAGTTATTAATTCACTCTTTAAACTAGCAAAGACCAAACTGTAATTAAAAAACAAAGCAAAAAAAACAAAATAAACATAGTAACTCATGAAATGTAAAGCCTGTCATAACCCTCATTCTGTTGAATTCCTGTAGTCAGATAAGTATTTTCCTGTCATGTTTTGACTTCTGAACCACCGTTTTAGCTGGATTAGTTTTACCAGGGCATGTCCTGTAGTGTGATTTGTTTGGGACTTGACAGGCTGATTTGTTCAGGAAAAAAGTATTTCCTGAAATTACTAGATAACTCTGCTATTGTACTCTGTAGTGGAGTTATATAAAAGATTAGTCCATTAAAAGTTCCATTTCCATTTGTTTTGGCATCATATGTCATCTGTGGTACTATAGAAAACACATCTTGAATAGTACAGACCATTTCAGCATGGACAAAAGGTTTCAGTCTGTATTCAGTCTGTACTTAGGTCCGCTAAGGCCATGACAGGCAGGCTGTGCTGTTTACATAATCACAGCATTGTTAGGCTAGCAGTCTTGGACTAATATTGAACAGTCAGTGTGCATGTAAAGACAGTCAGTTGATAATGGATTTTATTTTTAATTTTAACTTTATCAGAAGAATACTTGAAGAATATTTTTCTGTTCTGTATCAATCAAGCTCTGTTCTGTATCTATAAAGGTCCTACAACTTCCTACACTCAGGTATCATATGAGATTGAAGGAAAATAAAAAGGCACCTCTTATGCTTTTTTGATTTTTCTTTTTCCTTTAGTGTGTTATGTAGTTCTCTGTGCATGTGAACGGTCTGCAGAGTTATAAAGCTCAAACTACACTCCACTGGAAGAATCTCTTCCCCACTGAAACCACTTTTCTCAGATACCTGGAATACCTTGTTGGAATTCTAGCCTTTTTCTCTGTTACAAGGTGATGTCGTCTCTTAACAAAGTCCTTATTGCCTGCCTACCAGCAAGTTTGGCAAACCCTCACACAGTCCAGAGAGAGTAAAAACAAAAGTAGAAAAAGCTGCTCCAGTCTAGCTTGCAAAGGTGAAACAGGTCTACCAACTTGTTCTACCTGACTTTCAGCATCTGACTCTGGCTCAAACTGACATGACAGAATTGGTACTGTTGTAAGAATAGCCCGAGAGGGAAGGTTGACCAGTCAGAACAGAGTGCACCAGCTGACCAGTCAGAGGACACAGGAGCTCAAATAGCATATGGTGAATATTGAAGCATGTACATCTTTTCTAGTGGACCATAAAAATAAAATTATGAACACTGAAAATGAGCAGAACAGGTCCCCTTTAACAATAGCGTGCTGCCATATGGTGTTGCTGTTTTCCAGATGTATATGATTACAGTTTGTCTGGGTTTTTTTCTGTCTATTTATTGAAATCATTAGTCTGTTCTTGTATACTGTAGCTGTCTAACCCAGGTAATAAGGATACAGTTGTTGCTGTTACTGTACAATCTCAATCAGCCCTGTAACTGTCATGTGAGAGCTAACAAGAGAAGAGGGAGAGATCGCCACAGTGGGGGAGAAAAGAGTGAACAAGTGATTGAAGGAGAGAGAGAGACATAGACACTTATGGTGAGATACGCATGCACACACATATAGTGCTCCCAGGACAGGGGCGAGTGGCTGCCTGTATTGAGTGTATGAATAATGCAGAGGTAGGAGCAGGACAGCGGTTCTCGCAGACACACACACACTCACGCGCACACACACACACTATGTGCTCTCACTCCTGGGATTGAGAGCTGTGCTCATTAGCTCGACTCTGGCCACCCCAACAGATTGCACCCCCTCACAGCACGACAGCAGCAACAGTGGCCCTCCTCCCGGCTGCTGCATGAAAGAGTATTGACCCAGGTACGGTGCCCTGGGCCAGCAGACGGGGCTCACAACCACAGATTTGCACACTGTTTCACTGGCAGGAGATAGGAGCTTGTTTTTGAAAGACAAGTCTACATAGTTGAGTACTATGCTGCTGGCCATGGATGGACCGAGATGGTGTGGGGTGAATTTCTGATTGAGTTTGTGTGAGGTTCTGTTGAGATACTCTTCATTGATTGGCCTAAGTAAAGTGACATTGTAGCTGCTTTGTCCTAAACTAGTTCTGAGCATCATTCAAAAGTACGAATACCAATATAAATTTTTGATACAGGCTTTTACATTACAAACCAAAAGTGTGAGTGGCTTAACCCAGAAATGAGTGGGAGGTGCTGGAGGTCGGTGTTTACTGACTGCAGTGGTTTGCACACAAGAAGTGGTGTGTGACATGGTGTCGTAAAGCATTATGCAGTTCTCACAAGGAGTTTCCTGCTCCACCAAAGTTATGTAGTGCTATAGCAGGCATCCTATGCGCAGCAATGACAGAGTTGACATTCTCCTTATTATATGTCATGTACCATCAAAATGACCTTGAAGAGGTAATTTTAAGGTTAAATTGTTACATAATGTTGTTCCAATAAGATGCATGGAATGCAATTTAGACAGCCAATCGTCAGTCTAGGGTTTGGAATCAGCATGCGTATTGTGTTACTGACACCGATAAGAAGTAATATTACCATAAAGGTATTTCATTTCAATATAATAGTGCATTTTATTAATACTTACCCATTTTAGGCTTCCAAAAATATTTGGACGGTTGACTTTGCAGCTCTTTGCGACCATAGTGTGTGCATAAGACACCTAATCTTCATGGGCTTGCATGTGGTATTTGTTAGAGGTAGGACAAAGTAAACATTGTAAGAACAACAATCATGAGGCCAATACAACAACAGAGCATCAAAGTGAAAACCTTTTCTTGGCAGTCAAAGACATTTCAGGGCCAAATTTCAAATGGAGAGTCTTTTGTAAATCAGCCTGTACTGCTTTTTAAATGAGACACATTACAGGACAATCAATCAGAACAGAGATCATTTACATATATTAGTCTTAAAGGCACAGTAATAGTAACAGTTTGTGTAGCTCTTAAAGGTAAAGGAAGGTTGGAAAATGGTCATGTACCAGTTAATTTTGACTTTGATTTGATTTTAGGTACATAAAACCTCATAAAACGTACAAGTACATGATCAGAGGTGAAAAACAAAACACAGTACAAATGCAGCATGTGAGCCCTTTAGCATTTAACATTTGGTAGTCCATAAATGTATTATTTAGGCAATGTATTGTGGCAGCTGAAAAGTGCTGAGGTGTAAAACCAAATTGTCATGGTGAATGTCTACATAACTAATATAATTAAATCTGAGAAAGAATCTGAACTCTTTGTTATATGTGCATAATTGAAATATTCATCCGCTGTGCTGTTATTTCTGCTTGATTCCCACTATGACCTTGTTGGATTTTAGTGCACATCTATCTCAGCACTGTTGCTTTTTCTACCACAAGAGCAGAGCCAGTGCAACACTCTTCTTCCCACCTCTCTCCAGTCTTATCTCGCCTCCATCCCATCAACCTGATCTGCTCTGCATTGTGTTAGGGGGAAAACAATGCTATCTCCACATATCTGCATTAGTGTTCAACCCAACTGCTTATCTGCACTCAGAAACAGCACACCCACTCAGATTCTGGCACTACCTCCCTGAGCTCTCCATGGAAGAAAATTACCACTAAATGCTGGCTCAGGCAGGAGAACGCCCCAATTTGAAGTCGATAGTATCATAAGGACTAAACGCACCATCAAACTCGCATCAGCCCTACTTGTTAGGAGAGGAGAGAGGTCGTTTCAACGCAAATCTGTGATTGCTGACATGTTCAGAGATCATGGCTGTTACTACAGAAAAGTTTTTGGGTTTTTTTTTTCCTCCAAAGTGCCCAAGAAAGATTAATTCATAATAGTAGTTAATGTAAGATTATATTTGTGGGTTATATCCTCATCATCAACATTCACCGGTGTGCGGCACTGAGTGCATTTGATGATATCCATATGCAGCTTAGCCCCCCACTTCCCTTAAAGGATTTTTTAAATGCTTTTTTACCCTTTACTTTAGTGTGTTATGTAGCTTTTTCTGCATATAATTGGTCTGCAGAATTCTAAAGCCCAAAGTATACACCAGAAACATTTACATCTCAGCTGCCTGAAACACCTTGTGATAGTTCAAGCCTTTTTCTGTGTTACAAGGTGACATCATCCTGTAACACAGTACTTATTGCCCTCCTACACAATGTACTGAACGCTACAAAAGTAAGACCTTACCACTCTGATCCAGTCTTGCTTGTGATGGTGGAACGGGTCTACCAACTTGTTCTACCTGACTTTCAGCATCTGACTGGTCAGAGCACATTGGGCTCATCAGGAGGCAGGGCTCAGAGAAACTGGAGCTCTGATAGCGCTGAGTTTCAGACAGAGGGTTAAAACAGATGTACAGTATGAAAGAAATTATGAGGGAAAATAGGGAAAACTGAAACGTGAATCTATTTTAGTAAACCCCAAAATAAATGTATGAACATTGAAAATGAGCATAATAGGATCCCCTTTAACATTTCCCAGTGTACACACCTTCAGCTGTTGCCCTGCCAGAGTGGGATGAAACTTACCTTTTCAGACGGCTTTATCTGCCTTATCAGTGTTAAGAATACCTCTTCGATATCTAACAGGACCTGGACACGTCCACAGTACAAATGACTCGACTATTTTGACAAACACTTGTCTTCAAAATGCATAGATTAGAGGAACAGGCTTATTTGTCGTGTGCCTGATAAGTTGAAAGGTTTCTGAAGAAAAAGCACATTTAATTGGGTTAGACAAACAGATGGACTTTTGAGTGATGGTTTATTGGACTTCTGAGAAATGATTCATTGGGGTGTATAGATCCGGCCACTATCACAGCCTATGCAAATCAGCATTACATTTATGCAAATCATGCAAATCAATTTATATTTTCTTCCCTTTTCCTAAATGACACAGAGCACTTATCCACACGCGAGTGGGCAAGTGACAAAGGGTTTCAATTAAGCGATGGAAAACCAGACTCACTCATCTTCCTCTCAACCCAGCCATCAACAAAGCCCTTTTAATTAGTATTCATTAATTGCTGCGCTGTAAAATCTATGTATCCCTGTTTTTATCAAGCCATCAAAGAGCTCACTAATTGCCTCATAATATCAGAAATAGATCCAGCACGTGTTGAAGCTATTTTCAAACAGCAGTTCAAAGTGAATAGAGAGAGTGGGTTCGATTTCAAGTCCAGGCCGCAACAAAACCTTCATTTAGGATGGGAGCAGCATGCTGTGACTAAGCCCTGTTTTTTTTTTTTTTTTAATGGTGAGATGGTACGTGGCGCTCTTGC
Source organism: Semaprochilodus insignis (assembly GCA_034552555.1). Classification (NCBI taxonomy): domain Eukaryota; kingdom Metazoa; phylum Chordata; class Actinopteri; order Characiformes; family Prochilodontidae; genus Semaprochilodus; species Semaprochilodus insignis. The sequence goes on from CM067479.1 coordinate 33,662,526, forward strand.
AGACCCCAGACCAGTCCTCTTGTATTAGTTCTTCCATGATTCCCAAAGGGTTTTAGCATTTTATGCTTACCATTGTGACCATTTTTGAATGGTTCTCCATCAAGAGCATGGACATGTAGCTAAAGTTTTTATGCACCTAAAGTCCATACACATGTGGGTTTAGCCAAGCTGGAATTCTCTTCAAGCACTCAGGTTCACCCTCTGAAGGATGTTTTTGAGAGGTTCTGTGTGCTGCTAAAAATACATTATTCCCAATTACAGCAAAGCCCAGTGTTTGTATACCTGTTGAATGCTCCAAAATGGAGTTGTTTGTGTTCACGCCATTCTTTTTTTTTTTTTTTTTTTTGTAAACAGCAACATAAATGTCAACATGTTAATTAAATGTCATGAAACCCTTATGTAAAAGCAGATGGAGCCAGCTTCAGCAATACACTATTCACCACACTGTGGGCCGCCTTTGCTGTATCTCCTGTACTCAGTACTGTTTACTGGGGTGTTTGTTTAAATTGAATTATTGAATTATTTTGGTGAAATCAAAGCATTGGAGCCTGCATTCTGTAGTTGTAGCTAAGCAGTAATTATGTGCTGCATGAAGCCCTATGGTATCCTATGTCGACTACTCTCAGTTCTTCTCAAAGTAGCGTGAGAAATCGCTAGACACTTTTTTGCTACATTATTAGAGTAGAGGTCAAAGAGAGTCTCATAATTGAATGTTCAGACTCCTTAGGAGACTTGCTCATTTGTACTCATCTGTAGTACTCCATTCTGATGAGAATGAGATGAGGTGAAGTGAGAAAACCAGAGAGGGTATTAGGCAGGGATGGTACAGTGGGCTGTAAGTGTGTAGGTCACTTTCTCTTACAGTGAGTAAAGGCAGAAGTCAGTGGCAGTTTCCTCTTGTCCGTATGTAATGACTGTTCAGGAAATGTTAAGATAATGTTTCCATGTACTGTCGTCTACTTCACCAAAGTGTCTTTTTATCAAGTAAAAACCCTCCAACAAAATCTGGTCAGGGCTTTCCTAACGAAACAGTGATGAACCAAATCCAGTTCATCATCACCCGTTTCAACATTCATTGCGTTAATGCACAGGCAGAAATATTTTGGCATGAAGCACACAGGAACGAGTTGAATGCAGTTCCTACTGTTTTTGGGAGACTTTTTGTGGGTGTGATTTAAATAAGAATGAGGTGCTGGAGGTGGGTAGGGTTTTTGACCACAGTGGGTTGTAGACAAATTAAGCACACTTGATGTAATTAGTTGCAAATGGGATTCAGCAATTTGGACAGCCTATCAACAGTCCAGGTTTTGAAACACACATGCTTACAGGCTCACTGATGCTATTAAGACTGACTACTTGAAAATTAAAAAATTGATTCTATTTCACATGGATTTTTTAAAGCAGTTCAGTCATTACCATAGCGGGCCTGATTTTCCAGACCTAGCCCTTCTTTATATATACTTTATATTTTGGCATGAAGTACCCATGAAACAGTTGAATATTGTTGCTAGACTTCTGGAAGACTTTAACTAATGGACAAAGACCTTACTGTGCAAAAGTTAGAGACCACCAATTGATTTAATTTCCTGTCAAACAGCATGTACAGATTATTCATTTTTTTCAGCATCAAGAAATAGCAGAAAACAGAAGTTAAACACACAGAAGCACAGAACATCAGAAAATCAAGAATCCTCAACCGCTCCTAAAAATGTTCAGCACTATGTATGTAGTGTCCACCCTTTACTTTTATTACAGCTTCCATTCTTTTCTGTAAACTTTGTTTTTCTAAGAACTCTGCAGAAATAGTTTTCCACACCTCCTGAGAAGTTTGCTCTTTTATGCTTCTAGTAATATTTGTGCTTTTGACAATCCAGTTAATCAATTTAATTAAATTTCACACACTTTACCCCCACACACACTTCAAGAGATGACAGTAAGTCACTGTAGTGATGAATCTGCCATCAGTCCAACATCAGAGAATGAGGAAGTAGCTCTGCCCCGACAGACCTCTTGTCATTCATGTTGAAGGTTGTGCTTCTGGTTAGATCATTTAAGGCAGCCAATTAAAGGAACTGTAAATGCAATGTTGCGTGAAGTTCTTGGCAAGTAATAGTTGCTGCCCACTTCTGTCAAGAAACCCTGTTCAGCAGCAAACAAAAGAAGTGATGTAAACAGAATCAACACTGGCATTGCTTTCTACCACTGGAAACAAGCTAAGAGATTAAGGGTTTTTTTTGTTTGTTTGTTTGTTTGCAAAACTGCAAAGTAAACAGTTGTTAATGCTGACTTTGCATTTCCTTGTTTCTTATGACAGGGGTGGGCACCACAACTTTCTGGTGATATGTTTCTGGTGGTATTGAATTGGGTATGAATTTGACAGGTTGCATCATCTTACAGATTGCGTATTTAAGCAATAATATATAGAGTAGCCTTACTGCGGGCATCTCTGCTTGTTTATTCGTCTGCCTCAGCTTCATACATGTCTTCCTGTTATCATGGCTTGCGCATATAAGAGCACATGGGCCAGTAAAACAGCAGCTCCAAGACAGTATGTGAGAATCGAATGCTAGTATGCTAATAGGCATGTTAATTAGTTCGTAATTTCAAAACCATGAATGTGCTATACCATGTCAGCCTTTGAAGTCAGGAAACAGGAAAAGTGCAGCTGAACTTGCATATTAAATGCTGTGTATGGAGGATGACAGCGGACGAGTGCATTTGTTTTGGTATTTGCAGTGTTTTTCTCCACTGATTTTCTCTCTCTCTCTCTCTCTCTCTCTCTCTCTCT
>CM067479.1:33674415-33718796 GCA_034552555.1 Semaprochilodus insignis
TATATATATATATATATATATATATATCTCAAAACCACCATCACTCACCAACACCCTCATTTCTTGAGTGCAACAGCTCTGTGAGGGGAGCAGTGGCTCCCTCTGCCTCAATGGCCTCAGCTGCCTCCTTATCCTGGGCCAATTCGCACAGGACACCTGCTGCTACACGTTGGATGTTCTCAATGGGGGAGTACAGCAGCTAGTGAGAGGGGGGGGCAGGATGAGAGGGGTCAGGATCACTGCTGCAGATGCTAGGACCGGACATAATGAGCTTAAAACCTATAACTCAATGGTGCCTTGGGATAAAGTTATTAGTTTACAGTATTAGAAAATATTGGCCAAATATTACACACTGCTTCCCTGAAACAGATAAATTAAAACAACTAACCTGGACAAAGAGTGGAATAGTGTTAAGTCCTCTGATTACAATCCTGTTGTGAATGTCTCTAGCAAGAATGTGCAGTGCTCCTGTGCAGCCCTCTACAATCTCCTCCATACGTACTCCTTCCTACAAGACAAACCAGACAGTGAGGAAAAAGGCACATTACACCAGGGTTAAGTTACAAAACTGTAAAATTTACTTGCACTGATTTAAGAAAACTCACCACAAACTGTTGCTGTGTACCTCCCATGGAGGTGCGTCTTTGGGTGTCTTGGTGGGCTCTGACAAGCAACTGGACCAATCGAGGGATGGCACCCTGTTCCCTAAGAGGTGCGTGGTTGGCAGGGCAAAGAGCCAGATTGCGGATCAACCCAACCGTAGCCTGTGACAGACAATAGTTTTAAAACAATCAAGACACTAGCTCTTAAAACACAAACATTCAAAGAGTAACTACCTGGCCTAACCTCACACCTCAAGGCTCGCTCTATCTATCTATCTATCTATCTATCTATCTATCTATCTATCTATCTATCTATCTATCTATCTATCTATCTATCTCCTATCTATCTAAAATTCAGATATATAATCAAGATGTAATCTAGTTTTAAGCTTCCAAAACAAAAACCAAGAGCTAAACTTCAGGTAACCACTATACTTAACTGTGTTACTGCATTATAACACATTTCAAGGAATTTCATCCTGGAATTTCATCCTGTTGCCACCCAAAACCACAGGCCAAGGGAAAAAGCACCTCCAATTTAGATGATGACTACAAAGCCCACTGATTAATTCCTGTTAAAGAGGCCATTTAGAAGTCACTTGTATTGCTGAATAAAACAATTGGCTGAACATCATTATTTACCTTTATAAGAGGCCAATGTGAAGGGGGATGAAGGAGTTTGACCACCACTGGCAGACCATAGTGCAGTCGCACTGCATTCTGAGCCATCTCTGCGTCCTGATGTCTGGAGGTGAGGTGACGAAGAGCACAGATAGCTGGCTCAGTAATGTCCTCTCTGTCACCAGCACGCAGAACCGTACGCACCAGTGCTTCAATGCCACCCACTTGGCATACCATCATCTTGTTCTTGTAGTTGTTGCAAGTGAGGTTGGACAGAATGCCAGCAGCACAGGTAACTACATTGATGTCATCAGAACCAAGGAGCTGAACCAGTGTTCCCAGCAAGCCCTCCATGCCTTCCTACAAGAAGAAAATGAACAGAAAAACAAAATGTTATCCACTGAAATCCAATCCCAGCTTAAAAAAAAAATAAAAAAAATAAAGGTACGGACGGCTCAAATCACATTAATCGAAATGTCAATAAGCTATTCGTGACATTTTAAGAAATGCTGCATGAGGTTTAAACCTACCACAACAACCACAAGATAAAGGACAATTACTCCACAACATTCTGCCACCATGCCAATGGGTGAGTAAAGTATGCTTGTGGCATCACAATCGTATGTAGCATTTGTTCATGCTTTGTCTTATGGCTTTCCTTCAACGTCAACGTCCTAACTGTTAATAGGGCAGGTGCTGGGGACAGCCCCCTGCCCCTTCACAGACAAAGGCAGGAATGACTGTTACCTGCAGCACATCTACTTCAGCTAAGGACGTCTTCTCCATGGAAAAAGTGGGGAGACAGAAAGAGAGCGCTCATGTAGGAAGAACAGAGTAAAGTGTAAAAGAGGTGGAGGAAGGGGAAAATTAGAGAGGGGTACTTACCTGTTTAGTTGCAGCGTCTGATAGATTCCTGAGAGTCCACAGACAGTTCTGAACCAGTCGCTGACTAGGGTCTGTGAGGTGGAGACCCAGTGCCTGCATGCCACCTGAATACAAGAACACCAAATCATTTTTCTAATTAAGCCTAATCTTTTATGGACCACTATTTGTTTACATGAGGTAAGAGTTCATACTTGTCCGTACATGCATATCAGGTAAAAACCAATGAACAAACTCTGCACTCCAGATCAGGCACTGAACTGTAAGCCAAGACACATGCTTATGTTAGGAACAGCCTGGTGACTTACCAGCTTCAACAATGGCAGGCTTGTTACTGGAACATACAGACAGTACTTTTAGCACACGGCTAGTGGTCCACAGCAATTTCTCATATGTGTACGTCCTCATGATGTTGACCAGAGCCTGGGGGCCTCCGCTGGCAAGGATGATGAGCTGATGGTCACAAACAGACACAGACAGTATGAAACACCAACACAAGCAAAAGAGTAAAACTAATGTGGATCTAAAAGGCAATTTAACATGTGCACACTTTTCAGATGACATCTGCTTACAGCATACTGCACAGCTTACTTTGCTCTCTTGATTTCCATAGGCCAGGATCTGAAGGCAGTCTGTTGTGATGGCAAGAAATTTAACATTTGTTTTGTTCAACAAGGCCACCATCTTCTGCAAGCCTCCAGCCAGACGTACAGCCATCTTGGCTCCCTCCTGGTGCAACAGCAGGTTGTGGAGAGTTGTGATGGCGTAGAACAGTACTGAGTCCACTGGAGAGCTGAGGAAATCACAGCACCCATAATCAGACCATGCACAAGGGTGGGGGGATTTTAACAAGACTATACACAGCTGGACCAGTCTCAAGGCTCAAGCTGTAGCTTGAAAAAAAATCTGGAGGCAACCCTGCTGAGGAACAAGTGACTGGCCATGTAAAGAATTAATAACAAAGTAATCAATATATAATAACTGGATGAGAAAGAACGACTCCTTATTGGACTAATGTGATTTGAGTATTTCCCGGTATGTGCACATTTTGAATGGAACAGAAAAAGGCATAATTACAATACAATTTAGATATCAGAGAAGCTATGGTTACTATAGCAACTGAAGATTATAATTACATGCACTCAATTAAATCCACACTTTAAAAGTTTTTAAAATAGGACCTTTCGGGAGTACATCTTATGTCAATATAGACTGTTACCATTTGTCACACTTGATCTGAATATGACTAACCCTAGCATTTTGACGAGAGCAGGAATGCCTCCTGATTTGAAGATAGCAAGTAGTCCCTCTCTATGGTGAGAGAGGTTGTGAAGGGTGCCAGCCGTGCATCTGGCTGTCTCCACATCATTGGTGTTCTGCATCGTCCTCACAATGGCCGATACCATCTGAGGAGAGCGCATGATGGCATGGCGCGAAGCTTCTTTCTTAGAGAGTTGATGCACCATGACTGCTGCCTTATTTACCACAACCTGAAGTAAAACAAAGAGAGAAAACAGAATTGTTAGAGTTTGCTCACAGTATTAGATATTTCTATGATTAACACATATCATGTAATATGTATTGTTCAGAAGCAAACTGTATGAGTAATATGCCATTATAACACGTTAACATTTCAGTATGTGTACCATCAGCAGGATCCCCTCAATGACAATCATGAGCAAGAAACGATGCATTACAAGATCTCTACCTGATCCTCATCGTTGAGTAGTTTTGTGAGCTCTGGGATGGCACGTGTGGCCAGTTCTGCATCATCTTGATAGTTGATGAGATTGACCACTGCATGTTTGAGCATCTGTGAGGGTTCAGCCAAGCGCTGCACATTGGTAGGATGAGCGCCATCAAACTGTGTGGAGGGAATCTGCATGCCCTCATCCAGTGTTTCTGGGAACATGGCTGCTCTCACTCTCTGGGCTCTGGTCATGGCATATTGGCCATCAATGTCTAAGGAGGTGCACAGAACAATAAAGTCCAACACTGCACAGACTCTTTCATTTCAAACCAACAATGCCAGTCCATCCATTTGATGTACATTTAGCAATAATTAAACAAACCAAGCTATATTACAGTACTAAATTAATCTTTAACTCATTAAGGTATAGAAGTCTGAATGCTGTAATCAGGCTTTCTTCAGTCACATGCAACCTTCATAAATATGCATACCTGCCACTTGGTCCGGGTTGAAGTTCTGATTGAATCCCTGCTCCCATTCATACAGCACTTGGTTGTCCACATCCTCATCCTCAGGATTGCCCTTTCCACTCAGGGAGGGTGCAGTGGTAGTAGCTCCAGAGTGAATACCAGAGTCCAGATAGGACTGCTGTTGCCAGTTACTGACTGCAGCCTTGCGGTCTGGCTCCATCGCCATGTCAAGTTCCATCAGATCAGCTGTGCATAGATAGAAAAACACAATTGCATTTGACTACAAAAGTGTACTTTTGTTACCACTACAATTTCTACTGGTGATTATTAGAAAGAGGGAATATGACAGCTAAAGAAAACCTACTTCAGTAGATTAATAGAACTGAGTAGTTCGGGTTATTTCGAATACAAGATTACACTTTAGGACTATCAGTACCCACAAGAGAAATAGGAAACGCTGGTGGGGAATTAAAACTCTTAGTGATAACTTTGACTTCCATTTAGAGACATTTTACTGACATCACAAAAGGTCAACAAGCAGTATCACCAAGGAAATTGGGTGAAAGTAATCTGAAAGATTTGTAAATCTTTCTAAAGCTCTGGTGAGTTGTTTGGGACAACCCTGAGGTAATATAATCAACACAAAGTCTGAAAATGATCTAGAGAGGGTCTAAATATGCAAAACAATCAAAACTTACATTGGGTCGCCATGTTTTTAGCTCAGCCTGCTGCCAGCACAGCTTCCTAATCTGAAACAAACATAAAGGCATTGTTAATTTCACACTCAGCACTGACACACTTCAGCCACTATTAAACATAACTGTCAATTCAGCTCGCAGCAATCATTAGCATCTCTACATATTCTCAAAGACAGTTCAAGGAGATCAATAACCAGACATGTTAAAGGACTAATCACACCGTTACCCAGACATCCTCCATGCTTGCCCTCCCTTGAAAAAGAATCAAATTGTACATGTACAAAAATGTCACCCAACGCATTTTGAAGATTCACTTTCCAACAGATCAATCAAGAGACAAAGCATGTATGCACCTATTTTGCACCTTTTAGAGTCTCGCCATTCTCAAACAGTGTGAAAGAGTTCCAGCCATTGGCAAGCCATTTGCCCATAAACAGCAGTTAATACCTACTAAAGCACAATGCCATTCAGTTACTTACTCCGTGGGGGCCCAATTCGTCCCCTCCTCCTAGACTGCACAACTGTAATTACCATAACATAAGCCCCAAGCCTACCTTCTCTATGCAAATGTACAACACCCCTTTCCAAATGAGTCAGCAACCCCAAATCCTCAACATTCCTATGAAGGCCAAGGCTATCTGTGTGCTGTTAGACAAGTTGAAAAACATTTAAGCCTATATAACCACAGAACATTCATTACCCTAGAAAAATCAGCAAATGGCATTCTGATGTGCCTATATTTAGCACTCCAATGCTAAATTGCTAGGAATTAATTTTATCAAGTTGATAGGGTCTAATCTGAAACACAGGGACCAGACAGCATTGTGCAAATGTTTATGCATTCTTGTCACATACTACTTTGTAAAGTCTATTTTCAAAGTACAGAACGTAAGAGGCTACAAAAAGGGTCAACATTTGACTCTTTTAGTGAATCTATTCTTATCTCCAAGGAACACAGGGAAAAAACTATAAATAGCAAAGCCCAAATTGGAAAGGTGCCATCAGTCATACATAAGCAAAATCTGTGATTTTAGATATTTCACTCATTTTAATATTTAGACAAGCTTGTCAATACCAAAGGGGCTACTAATTACCACACAACTACAAACACCAGAATTCCTTCGCAGAATCGATAAATCCACCTTACTCCATTTAAAGCAGTCCACCAGTACTACATCGATAACCTCCATTCTTCATCTTTATTCACAGAGATCTCCATTTTAGATTGTAAAGCATGTATGCAGCGTTTGTAACTTATAAGTGTTGAGTATAACAGCATGCTGTGTGTCTAAGCATTTGCAGAGAGGCCATGGAGGAAAGAAAGTGGCTCAGCCAGCGGGTTTCAGCATCTGGAATCAATTGTGGAGATAAAGCCAGCAGCACAGAAGCCTTTTCCATTATGTGGCATAACTGCTCTCACTCACACGCAATGTTACAGCATGCAAAATCTTACAACCCTAACCAGTCTGCTCACGCCAACACAACTGCAACACAAAAAAAAAGCAACATTTTACATGTTATTCTGAGTTAGGAAAACAATTCTTGAAAGAAGCTACTGATTTTCCTTACAGAAATTAATGAGCCGGGCTTACCCAAAAGAATCTTAGCACAAAGATCATTCTTGAAAGGTAGGTCAAGCATTACTAAGAAACTCCCCACCCATTAAAATAATTGTAATACTATGTGGTGCTTGGGAAACTGGGCCTTGATTAGTGAAAATGGTTGGTGGAACAAGAAACTGAACTGTTACCTAAACTTCAACCAATAATGTGCATGAAGTGGTCTACACAGCATTCCCCAATTTCGTTTTTGGATAGATCACCGAGGTGGTCACTAACTAACTAAGAAAAAAACCGTTGTTAAACAGGATCCACTGCTCCCACTGAAAACCACAAGGTAGTGTAAGGCCTCCACAATACCAGAAGTATGCTGGCGTCCGCATTCCAAGGCAAACTTTTACTCAGCAGGACGTCTGAAAACAAAAGGCTTGGGATCTTTACTTCAGTGGTGGGCAGTTCCCTGGCTAATCCTAAATTTCAGTAAAACTTATCCTGGATCAGATGAACAGATGATGGCATGTAGGCTGACAACACATCAGCAACTATAGAGGCAGCAAATAGGGTGGAGGGAGTAAAAAAAAAATTAACATTGAAAAGGAATCCCACACACTGCAAAGCTTTGAAACTCCAAGAGTATATCAACAATCTGATACCCAACCACTGTTCAGGACAAAGCAAACAGTCTTACTTGGGTTTCAAACGTCACAAAGCACTGTTTGTTTATGTGAATTCATTTTATAGGTTAAGTATCAAAACATTCAGTGAAGGCACAAGACGAACTCAAACACAGGGACAATAAACTGGGCAGAGGGTTGCCTCTCCATGGTCAAATGAAGGACTATGGGCCTTCTCATACTTTGGATTAAACTGCACGCCACTGAGTTCTGACTCAAGTGCAAAAACCCTGATGATTTCTAACGGAAAGGGAAAGAAGCACCCAGTGGCTTTAACATGTCCAGCAACTAGACCTCAGCTGCTAGGCTACAATAAACAATACTGTTTACAAGAAACGGCTGCTGACCCTAACGTTTTGAACTTAAAGGTTACTTGTATGTTCTCATGTTTAAAATTCCATAAACCGGTGAAATCTGTACATAGGAAGGTATATGCTGAAGAGCACGCAGGGACCGAAATTAACTTGCGCAAAATCACATTTGATCAACGCTATATGCGAGTTAAGAGCCCACAACTAAAATTTGACCAAGCACAATGAGCTCAAATCAGTCAGCCCTGTTTTTATTTAGCATTAAAGATCAGCCCGTAGCTTGGTGAATGTGTTGCTTTATACACCAAAACTGAAATCACTGTTAACAAAAGACGAAGAAGCGAACGACTTACTCAAACTGCTCCGCTAACACCCACCACGGGGCTGAATGTTTCCGACGATAACCACGCTATGACGGAGAAACTCAGAAAAGCCCGTAAATATGTCGGGGAGCGGTATTTCCCAGCAAAAGGTCGGTGCACTATCGGCCAAAAGGACTGCAAATCCACCCCAGAGCGCAGATTTCAGCAGCCCCCACCCCCACCAGCCAGACCCCAACACAACCTCGGCTCTTCGTACAGCCAGAGTCAGATTTCACTCAGGCTCCTCCTTGACTTCCTTTCAACACACGACGGCCAAACTACACTTTAAAGCCTTTGTTTGCCAACCGAGAGAGCGCACAAAAATAATTATATTTATCCACGATGCAATTTCACATATTAGGTAGCATCTAGGACCTCACTATGTTAGAGGACACAGCGTTAATGTCGTCTCCGCTGTGACAAGACCTGGGATAGCCAATTCAAACAACTCAAGATCTAAGCCAATGTGAACATTTAAATCATGTTAAACTCACACCAAATAACGCGAGCACCCAGAAACGGCGCCAGCTGTTTTTGTGAATGCTTAACTCAAGCCCATTTAAACTAGCTAGCTAGGTTAGCTAAAGCCACCTCGTGGGAAAACCACAAAACTGGAAATTTGTGTTGCCAGTACTAAATCCACATCGCTTCAGAAAAACCCAGAAGAACAGAAAGCCCACGAAAATAAGTTACCCATCTTAAACAGTTAACCTGAACACCCAAATCCAACTTGAGTACGCGGTCCCAATATTGCGAGATACCAAACGCTAAAGTTTTTACATAGCTACGAAAAAAATGACTGCCGAGATCCACACCAGCTAACGTTAACCTCACACACGGCAAACCTGTAACCGTTTTAGTACTGTAGCTCTTTGCTAGCAGTAGCTCGCGTAGAGAGCTTATAGAGCAAGCTTCAAACGCTACGCTAGCTAGCTAACCAGGTCCAAACACATACACAAAACAATATAGTAATGTAGCCCTTCAAGGTTTGAGAATAAGCGCCAGGTTTACTGTGAACATCATATTTAACTAGAAACCTATTGAGCTAAACCAGTTTAGCCAACTGGTGCAAGAATACACACAACACACGGGCAGCGGGTTCACCTACATAACCGAGAGAAAACGCTACTGGAAAATCACGAATCCTTCACATCTGGAACACGACACTTACCTGTGTGAAACGGCGGGATACTCCTTTATCTGTCAGCAGTCTAAAGTCAACAATTTCGAGGACAATCCGTATACAAAATGTGTATAAATCACCCGCAGTACACTCCACCTCCTCAGTGAATAAGGGGGGGTTCTGCTCCCTCTCTCCTCCAGGAGCAAAGTAAGATGGCGTCAAACCATTAGAGCAAAGCCATTATAAAAACTCCTGCGGCCAATGTATCCTGGCGCCTTGGTGAAAGTAGATCCCAGTCGTGTGTAATTGACACGACGGGGGGAAAAGCTAAAACGAAGAGGGAATCACTGATAATAAAAATATAGTTTTTGTGTGCGTGATTTGATTTCTTACAGAGGTAATAGATTATGATAGAGCCTTCGATTGACCTCGTTTCTGTTTGACGACTGCGCAAGAATACATCGACTGCAGTGTGGCCAACGGACGCACCTACTCGTTAAGTTTTATGATCGCTGCAGCGGTGTGTCCGAGTGAGTCGGAGGGTTCTGGTCGGTGGGTGTCTGCTTCGAGTAAAGTCTGTCTTTTCGACAGAAGTACAAAAGAAAATGTGTATGGATGTTAATGTTGTCATTATTTTTGATGAGATGGTGTGTGTGGGGGGTGGTAGTTGTTGGGAGTGGTTAGGGATTTTTTTCACATTCCCCTTTTCTCACCTGAACAAAAATACAGGCTGTATAAATCTGAGATTAACGACAGATTAACTAGAAACTCGTCAGAAAGGATTGAATTAAATGTCAATTTATGCATTAGCTAACTGAGAGGAAGATGAAACCACCCAATAGGTTATTTGGCTGTATATACTAAACAGTATTGTTGTCTATTCTGGTTAATTACCCTATAAATATATCACATCGACTGCTCCGCCTCCTGTTAGCACCCCCTCCCCAACCTAGCCTAGCTAGCCTGAAGAAATTAGCCAGTTTGTGTTTTCACAATGACATAACGTTTCTGTGTCATGTATACAAATTAGTGTAGAAAGTTCTTTTGTCTTGGATACCTAGTATATATTGAGCTACATGTAGTCATATAGTATACAGTCATGACACTCAATTCAACTTTATTGTTATTATGCCATATAGCAATACCATAATACAGGTTTATGCAGTATAACGAATGTATGCCAGGCTATCTGTCCAGTGCAGTGATAAAATACATAAATAAACAATAGTGTAAAGACAATAGACCAAAACAATGGGTGCATAAACTTACAGTTTATGTGCTTTATAGTGTATATATATATAACTGGAAGTGTACAGTATATTGAGAAAAACCTGGTCAAATGATTAGCCTACTATGCACACTGTAATATTATGTTTATCAGTATCATTATCTTTCAGCAATATTTGGAGATACTAAAGTCATAGTATCTAACAGATAATGGGAATGATATAGTTCCCACGAAGCAGCAGTTTGTATTTAGTTGTGTAGTTCTATTTTGTGTGAAAGAAGTCAGGGCAGTTAACTACAATGTATTGATAACTAAAAGCACCAGATCGTTTTAAAAGAGCACACTAACGTAATTTTCTATTCTGAAAATGTGGTCTGAATACAGAAATCAGTCCAGTCAAAACAAGCTGTGTCAGGGTTATAAGACATTTAGCACAGAGGGCCAGGTCTCAGGAAGGATTTGTTCATTAACTTTATTCATTCAAATTTAAACAATATCTAATATCGTGACACTGAATAAATATCCATACTGCCCAGCACTAGTCTCACATGTAAGATGGAGTTAGTACTGTACCATAGGAAATAAGGCTCCTAAGACATTTGTTGCTGAAGGACATGGTTTAACAGAATTAATTTGCTTCTGTCTGTTCTGTGTATTGTGTATTTAGAAACACTACTTCCTGTCAAAGAAGGGAACAAGAGAACGTTAGTAAAATCAAAACCAAAAATGCAAACCAAATCTTATAGGATGCTTATACTCATGTAATAACTTACCTGAATTAATAAATCAACTTTCTTAGGCAAAACGTCTGGTTACATAGACCTACATTACAAGTAAGAAATGTTTATTTTTCCTTCCTTTTTTCCCTTCATTTTGGAGATACAAGGTTTTGTTCCAACAGCAACAATATGCAGATGGTAGTGATTTTTTGAATTAGTATTTATTTAGCAGGAGCAAGTAATTGAAGCATGCCTCTGACCCCTCATCAGCATAAGTTTGACAGAATTTCAGGATACTTTACATATTCCTGTCTTGTGCTCAAACAAGTTACCATTTATTACCTCCATATGACTCATGTGTTTTTACTAGGCTTCATGTCCAAGTAGTTGTAAACACAGTAACACACAGAGGGGACCTTTATTGTTTCCTACACAAGTTAAAAAACATTAACCTTGCATAGTATGCGTTAGCTGGATCTTTTTTGAAATAATAATAATAATAATAATAATAATAATAATTCTGTACTTTCATACTAACATAAGAAACATGTTCCGTGCTGATAATGTGGTATTTTATTCCATATAAGGTATAATTCTCATTTCAGTAATGAAGACGCAGTGTTCATTGCTTTGGAATCTTTTTATTATCATACATGCATAATATTATTTTTTTGTTTGTTTGTTTCATACAGTAGTTCTCTTTCTTTGTGGTTAAGTATGACACAAGAAATACATTAAGCATTAATAATAAAATAAAAAGTATTTTCTTTCCTCAGTGAACTGTAATAGCAAAGTAAACAAGTGCAAATTATGCAGTGACAACTGTCATACAGTCAACAACAGCTAATGACACGCATTCTTAATTTGTTTTCTCTCTGTTTTATTGTGAAAATAGACATGCAGTTACAATTTGAAGGGCAGTGGCTCATTAAATGCTTATAATCATCAATGAATTATTAGCTGTCGGTTTATGAGTGATGTATGGTTCTGTTCATATCCGTAATATGGACAAAAAATACGGACCAAAAAAAAAAAACAATAGCTGGTAACTAGTACAGCATAGATAGCAGTTCTTTATTTATCTGTCCTGTTTGCTGGACAGAATATTATACCTCTGATTCTGTTCAAAAATGCATAATGCTTATAAAATACCTGTGCATAATGTGGATGTGTTGATCATACATCATTTATTGGTAGATGTAAAAAAATATCATATATTGATTGATCAGAAACAACATATTACTTGTTTGCTTAGCCTGCAATTGTAAATGGAAACTTTTAGTCATAATAAGGTCTTTGCTACTGTCTTTTTGGCATAGCGGTCTCTAGAATAGTCTGCAAGTTCTTCATAAAGGACTGAATTAAGAAGCTCACAATGCATCAAAACATCCTGAATGCAAGGCCTTTGTGACGCCCTATTTGTTCCAGTTCCAAGTAACATATTTGGGATGTTGATAAATGCTAAGCATTATGAATTAAGTAAATACAGGTTGGAAAAAAGGAAAGAAAAAATCTTTCTGATATTCATGAAAGCTCTGTGTACTATGTCCGACTTGTTTCACGGCTGGAAAATTCAGCACATGAATTAAAGAAAAAAAGAAAGAGACACATGCACGCACACACACACACACACAAACATACACACACTCACAAATGCACAAAACAGGATTACATATGCATCGCCCACTTTCCCCCAGTAGGCTCAGGATGAGTTTAGAAGGCACAGGTCTTGCGCATAGCCAGGAGTGCTAGTTTACCTAAAGGAGAGTCGAGGTCACATCCCACTGGGCTGCCATGGGATGCATCGAGCTCCTTGCTTGTGTTTGAGCAAGAGAGAAGGAGAGTGAGGTGGTGGTGGGTTTTTGTGAGAAAAGCAGACTTTTCCCTTGGGATGCCAGTGGAATTGATGCAGTGTACAAAGGGGAGGGGCACCTTTCTCTGTGCGTGAAAGGAGGGGGCGAGCTAAAACCCACTTGTGTGCTCACACGATTGTGTACCCTGACCCCAACTTAGCTAAAGGTCCCGAACCTACATCCTGGCATCCACAGTAATGTTGGGCCAGATCCGGACTCTTCAGGGATCCCTTGTGCCAATACATGGCATAGACAGGCACATGCCACTTTCCTCCTTGAACTAGGCATTGGTGGAAGGGAGAGATTGTGTTAGATCAGGTTAAATTAAATGACACCGTTAATAAATAGATATGAATATAGTTTTGGTCTGTTTTCAGCACACTTAGGAGAATCGACTGAATGTAGAGAATCGGCTGAACCTCTTTCTCGTGGTGATGCGTACTTGCCCACAACATGCAGAAGCAACCTACTGAGGCAGGGAAAACAGAGTTGGAAACGTCATCTTATCCCACTTCTCGTCTGGCATAATATAACATCAGCAGTCCATATCAGTTAAAATAACAGATGTGTATGAAATAACAGTGAAACTCTAATAATGCTTTTTATGATAATATACATGCAAATTCGGTATAATATTTGGTTATCTGGTAATATGAGGGAAATCACAGCAGGTTAGCCTCATTTTTTGGGCTGGTTTAAACTCGTTTAAACAAATAATATATCCCAACATGCTCAGTTGACACATATTTAGTCTGCAAACCTAAGAATAAAACACAGTGTATCTTGAAGTATAAAATCATGATAAATTACAATTTCATGAAAAGAACACAATAATAAGTATTTTATAGCTTCTATTACTTGTCCAGGATATGAGCATTTCTTGTTTTATTAATAGAGTAGAATACTAATATTTACATATATACAAAAATGCTAGAATTCCCTGTAGCTCATTTTAGTTATTTAAAATATTTAAAATAATTAAAAGTAATAATAATATTATAGTATAAACAAAAATATTTTGACTGAAAGATACAAAACAAAAAGGGTTCTCATCAGAAGTGATTAAATTGCCATGTTCTACAACTTTTTCAGCGTATAAGGAGATTTACTTTTTAACTCTTACATCACAATACTCCAGACACCCAGCAATTCTCAGACATCGGAGCGTAATCTCGCTCACATAAACAAATACAAAACCCTCTTTTGAGCACCTCGGCTCAAAATTCTCTTCAAAGTTTCCCCGCTTTGTGAGGCTGCACAGGCAACAATATCCGACCGCAGGTCAGCCCCTTTTGTGTTCCATTTCATTGTAGGGTTCAAAAACACAGATTAAAGAGTTGGTCAGCCACCCCCTCCACATTCATCGGCTCTGCTGTTATCCCAATTGATGCCATAGAAAACCCTAATACCGAATAAAAGTTTGAGCTTCCCATCTCAATGCAGCGCTGTGCATCGTTGCTCTAAAAAAGAAAGCCCCTCTTAAAGACTACATTAGAACATTTGGAAGGCCAGTAGTTGAAATATTTCCATACTTAATAACACTACAAAATTATTAGAAAATAAAATGTTTTTTTTCTTTAATATGCAAAAGAAATCAATAACCAAAAACAGTCATTGTTATGATTTTTTTATATTTGCTGTTAGACAAAGTTTCTACATCTTATAAAAAAGAAATATGTTACAATTAGAAATCACTGTTACTTATACTGTTTTTATTGATTATGTTTCAAGCATTATTATTATTATTATTATTATTATTATTATTATTATTATTATTATATAAGGTCCACTTACTGTAGGTGCATCGAATTGTTCATGTTTATATTTCAAATGCACCTTGGTCGAATACCAACAAAGTTTCATACTGAAAGCTTCATTAGCCTTATTAAAATCCATGAGTCAAATTGAATTAATTATTGTGTCTTACGTAAGATCACACACCCCAAACAATGCAATGTAAATACATAGTTCCACAGTAAATGAGTGGCTATTTATTTACAAATAGACTGCCAGTCCCAATAATACCTAAAACAATGATTTCATTGTGTCTATTATTATCTACTGTATACATTATGTATGTCTGTCTTATGTGTGTATGTATCTATTATGTATTTATCCACAAAATCTACACCAAATGTACTCCAGTTGTATGTCTTATCTAGAGTCACTGAAGAATTGTTCGATGGTGGGTTTCTGTGACAGAGCTTGTTCTGTTCTTGTTGATTTCATAAAATTATTGGCTCCAAGTTTTAGTTTGGTGCTGTGCTGCTCGTATTATAATATGATAAGCTGGTAGTCAAACACTGACTGGCAGGCACTTAGATTGTCTACAAACAATAAGTATCCCTCATCTGCACTGTACCATCCAAAACACATTACACATCTATTCAATCCAGGGAAACACTCGTCATGCGCGGGAACCGAAAAAAGACGAATCAAAGCTAGCAAAAAGACTATAATGGTGGTGAAAAAAATTGCTTTTTTAAAAAGGGGGTGAGAGAAAGGGAGCGAGAAAGAGAAAGGGAAAAAGAGAGAAAGAGCAGGAACGGGAGGAATATAATCTCATCACACAGCGTCCACGGTCCCTATTTACATCGAATGCAAAGAGGGCACGTCCTCCTGAACATCCCTGCTGTGCGGAGTGAAAAGCATGAACAAATCAAAGACACAGCTCATCTGTGTTTATATTTTCACACAATGAAAAACCTTCTCTTTGTATGGCATCACCCCCCCACACAGCAACCATTCTTTTATGGTTGTATGAAAAATGCGGACACCCCCCCCCCCCCAATCTCTCCTCCTTCCTTTTTCTCAATATTTAGGATAATTAACATCTTTCAGCAACCTTTCCACATTAGTGTTTTCTAATTTCTTGTATGTTTATTCAGACTATAGCCTCATTTTCAGCACAGAGCTGCCTGATCCTGGGTCTCTGGCCCTGTTTGACTTTCTTCATTATTGCTATGTATTGCACATTTGTTTTAGTTTTACAGAGGTCACATAAAATGGTCTTCCCTACTCTTCTGTCACCTGCCTGTCTGTCTGTCCCTCTGATTTTCTTTCTGTGTGTCTATCTTGTTTGTCTGGCTGCCTTCCTATATGTCTGAGAAAAAAAGGAAAGCTTGAGCTGATTGAATAATACCTGATGATGGACCTCTGCTCTTTCCACACAGACAAACAGAAACGGCTTATACCCGTCTCTCCTCCCCCCTCCCCCTTGAGATGCATAGCCTTTCTTCGTTCTCTCAGCCAAACCTGGCTGATCTGTTAACTTTGCAGCATCTGCATCATTAGCAGGCATTTGCATTCCACCCAATAGCATCATGGCTGGATTTCCTGAAATTTTCAGCTGAGTACCGCATGCATTTTTCAGAGAGGCTGACAGACAGAGTGCAGAGAGCAGAAGTTGACTGACGGCTGCTCGCCCTTTAGTTTGTTTTCTCATGTTTGTGTGTGTGTGTGTGTGTGTGTAGATGGAATGTGAAGAGTGTGTGAGTGTGTGACTGTGTGTGTGTGTGCGTTTGGAGTTGCAGCAGCCTTGTCTGAACCTTCTGCATTGTTCTCACCACGGTCCTCACCACAATCCTGCCGATATGAGGAGACACACACGCAAATGGAGGCAATGACTGCTAAAAATGTGCTTGCATTTGTAATTTTGGAACTGTTGGATGCTCATATTAGAATTGCAAATGATGGCTGTTGTTTGACACCTCAGGTTGGATGCAGCTAGCAACATATGAAAAGGTACTGAGTGGGGTACAACTAATATACATGCCTTGTCTTACACCTACAAACAGTACCTACAAACAATACACTCCTCTTGCCTCAATAATATTGTGTCCTTTGCATCCAAGTATATCCCATCAGCAAACTGAGATTTCAGCTATTTTGAAATGACTAACATACCACGTACTATAGAATACGTTTTACGTATCAGCTTGCTGCAGTAATCTGTCATACTAGAGAAAAATACTCCATAGTAACAGTGTAATTATGCCATTTATACAGTTGAGTAATGTAAAGAATATGGTTGCTCACCTCTTTACGACTGCTATGGACCATTAGCATGTCACACCGACTGACTAGCAGAATATATGTAGACTCGCACCGCTCCTGTCCCATCGTATTCCATGTGTTGGTTCTTTGACCAGCTAAAAAATAATGAACAGCTACAAAGAAATAAACGCTAACCCAAATCAACGGTGCCGTTTTTTGTGTGAAATACGTCGACTGAACTCTGATGTGAATGCTATCCCTTGTGAGCTCAACTTTCATGTATGCCGGCGACAGATGCAGCTTTTGGGTTTTTTGGGGGCAGCTCCCTGATATTTTAAGTCCAATTTTCTATGGTTTGATTCGGGGACGATGGGCTTGATGCCGGGAAGCGGTGGGAGCAAGTCTGCAGACTCAGCGGGGGCCATTAGACATGGTGTGGTGGCCGACTTAAAAAGAGTTCAAGAGCTCCCGAAAGAGAGGGGAGGGGGAAGAGGCCCCAAAACTTTCACTCCTTCAGCCTCCTGTAAAGCTGCTATTGATGCTGCAACTGCTAATGTTGTCGTAACTGTTGGTAGGGATGCACCGATACCAGAATCTTGGGCAAGGACCATTATCCAATGTTTTTTATGCACATATCTGGCTATTCTAATACCAATGCTGATCCATGAACATTTATAAGATAAGAACATATTCTGCATTTTTCCAGAAATTAAGACTGGATAGATCTACCAGTATTAGCATCAGCAGTCTTTTGTAGAAGATTGTGAATGCAGTAAAATGAGTAAAATAGAGATATTTTTTGCACAGTAGCCAAGCATCGCATAGTCATTGCACAGTAAAATACGTAAAATAAAGTAAAATAAATGCCTCATCGATGATCAGCCAAATCTGAACAATTGTCTGATGCCAGTATTATTTTTAAAGAAAATATCTACAGATAGCGATAAGATTCCAGCAGACCTAACTGTTAGTAATCTAGTTACTAATTCTGTGTAAAAGCACCACCACTCGTGTCTATATTGTACAGCCTAAAAACAAGTTTGTTTTTACTGTAATCTTTGTATAATTGAAACCTGCAAAGTATGGTAATAAATTTTGAATGTAGCATATGCAATGTCATGCGTTTACTTTACACTTTGCAGTACAGCAAGTACAAGCACACATGTTAGTGATTATCTCTGCTTGTGATTGTCTCCGAGTGTCAAGTCAGACATTAGGGATCCAGTTTAATTATTTTTGATTAATTAATATGCCAGACCACATACAGAATTTGAATTTATTGGGATTGATTTAATCATTTGCTATTTTGTCTGTTTCTTATATATTTTCAAGACATGAACTGACTGTATAAATGAATGGAACAAATATTAAAGCCACAGATGTGAAGTTTACACTGACAAGATGCCATATTTTTAAGTTCTACTATTCCACCCATCTTGGAGACAAAGGATTAGATGAATTAATCTGTTGTTTAGATATTACACTTGCAAATTAACCATTTTAGATCTTTGAATTTTGCGACTTATACATTGTAAATCCAGCAATGACCATAATGCTGTAGTTCCTAGTAGACCTCTTGCCCTCTTAAATCTTAAAATCCCTTCGAAAAATGGTCTTGCTTAATATGATGAGCCTAAATTGTATTCTTATGTTGTGCTATGGCTATTCTACATGGCAAATCTTGGGGAAGTTCTTTTAATTTCTATAGTTGAGTAGCTGTAATTGTGTTATGTAGCTGTACATAAAACATTTAAATGAATAACTCCTGCCACATTGTACTTAAAAATTTAGTCAATAGATTTTGAAGGGCACATACATTTTTTCAGCCTCAAGGAAAGTGAAGTGCTGCGGCTACCCCTTGCTACTTGTGAATTCCAAGATTATGGAATAAAGGCGATAGGAATAGGAATTAAGCATTTGTGCTTAAGTATACATACCAGGTGTCTACATAGTGGGCTAAGTAATTGATATGACAGATTAAAAGGCATGTATTTTATGAAGTATTTATTTTACTGATGCCAGTGTTATATAACATAACATATTGTTTCATCCTCCGATAAAACAAATAGGTAGATTCATTTTAGTACTAATATCAATATACAGTAGTAATTTTTCCAAACATGGACGAGCAATAACTGAGAATGAAGTGATGGTCTCTCACAGCTACAGGCAGACACAAGTGAACAATGGCCTAAACATGCTCAGAGAACTCGAGTTAAAGCTCCACTATCCATTCCTGACCAAAACTGTCCTTCATTAAGTCACAAAATTGATGCCAATGATGAGGCTGCTATTTGGAATTCAACCACTTCAGTGAACGAAATGCCCCTAAAAATAACCAGCGCTTCCCCATGCAGCTCATTACTCAGTCCTTACACATTTTAATGATGCCAGGTTACTCTGACTCTCACTGTTGGTTTAGCCAAGCAGTGAGTTAATTGTTTATAAAGTTTTTTTTTGGACATGAGGGGTTTGAAGCTCAATATGGCTCTGTATGTGTGTTGGTTTGGACCTTGTGCTGTCCCCAGCCACAGTCTCAGCAGGGGGCTCCCAATTATGCTACTGATTAAGATACTCTCACGCGGAAAAACCTAATTGGCTTCTCGCTGAAGAGAACTGCTCATTTTTTTGCCACTGCTGACATAAAAAGAGAGTTACAGAGAGCGAAAAACAAGACCATCACTATCCCTCAATCCATTTTTCCCCAGTGGCGGTGGTTATTTTGAAGAATCTCATACCGAGAACAGCTTTGCCAGACAGCTTTCTCTACCTGTTGCCACCATCTTGTTTAGAGATAACAAGAAGGCTATAGGAGCAAGAGTGGAGCACATTTTGAGATAAACAAGGCAACTGCATCATCTCTTATCGCCTTCAAATTAATTTTTAATCTCAGACTTATCTACTTGACAGCTGCTAAGAAATACACATGCTCTCCTCGATCTCATTTGTTTTTCCTGCTGGCTGTGCTGCCTCTGTTACTCTCTGGTCCCCGGCCCCTGATAAGACTCTTTGTGAAGGCCGGTTGTGTGTATGTGTGTGCGAGAGACAGCGAGACGAGAGAGCAGGGGAGGATGGGTAGGCTAGTGGTGGTGGTGGTTGTGGTGGTGGTGGGAGGGGGTGGCTGGTGACATTTGTTCCTGGGTTTTGTAGAGGACTCCCTGCTGTTTTCTGCTGGGCTAAGCGAGAGCCTCAAAGTGAGCTGGCCAGCCAGCCCTCCAGGAGCTCTAACTATCTACCCTTCCCCCATCCCCTCATCCACACAATGTGGCATGAATACATGATGACACATACTCACATTTTCTGAGTTAAAAATGTTAGAAATGGCCAGACTGTAAACAAATGAACACATACCACAGCACACTTGTAGAATTAGTTTCATTCATAAATACAGAATAATATAGCATTCAAACAATTATGCATATGCCGATGACATGCTGCTTCCCCAGTACTTCGATTCACAGCCAGCTGTATAGTAGCTGAAACAGCAGACTAGTAGTTGATCACATCTAGAAAAAGTACACACTATTGTAACAGATATTCATGTCATTTATATGCATTGGTGTTTGACAGTGAGCGCTTTCACCGCATATTCATTTATCTCTCTGAAACATCTCCAACCTGAAGCAATCATTCCCCACTTGAATTTGAAGTGATACCGTGCACACTCTTACACCTCGGGTGCTTCGTTTTACGCACTAGTGGTTTATATGATGATCCATGATTGTATCGTTTTTATGTTTTCACAGAAATGGATCATCCTTGTGGTAGTGTATGGTGCACTGGAGATGTAAGAGTGCTACTGAATTACATGGATGATGCAAAAGAAATAGTCAGTTTTTATTTGTCTTTGCACATAAGCAGTTATATATGTCAGACCATTTATGTCATTTTTCACATTTGCCAAAAACGTATTCTAATGTTTTTTACTTTAAGTGCATTCCCAGGCGATCTCTCGCACTTATTCAGTCTACAACCCACATGTTAGTTTCCACCAGTGGTACCTGAAGTAATTTCAGATATGATAGTGAAGGTAGCAGTTTAACAATTAGTTTAAAGCAAATATGGTAATACAGACCAAATACCCAAAGGCAATGAGACAGAAAATTCAAGTTCAGGGTAAATAAACATTCCAGCATAATTCTAATAATAATTCTGTCATGGACCTGCAGGCCAATTCCATAAGGAATTTTAACATCATCGGTAAATAGGATTTTGTGTGTCCATGCTTGTGTGTTATTATTATGTGACTTTATAGTGAGGTAAGGAATATCTCATACTTTCAGCCCCTGGACCCCCTGCTGTTTTTAATCAGTAATATTATTATGCCTGAGACTGGTCACCCTCACTGTAATTTTCTGTGTGTGCGTGTGCACCTGCATGTGTGTTAGCACATCATCATTGTTATTGCTTTGATTGTACTTTGGTGCTACCTGATGTTGGTAAAGAGATAGGAAAGAAAATGCCTATTGTTCTCCAGTTTCCAGTTTTGTCATTTTCTTTATGTGCAAACATATTTTCTAAAATTGCTGTTTTAAAATGCATCTGAAATCCTTAAATTCCACAGAGTCATTCAGAGTGGTTTGATGACAAATTGTGAATTGTTTAGAGAACTATTATCTTTTTACACGTGGTGGTGATAGGAAACAGGGTTCAATGTCCACAATGCAAATACAGACGCTTTATTCATTATCCAAAATGGCCGGTGAACTTGAGTTTTTAATTGTAAAAAGCAGTCAATCCAAAAAAAGAAAACTTCCCACATACACCTCTTAATCTTGAATGTACTTTATCCCAAAATTTAATTTCAAAAGTATCCTAAGACAGTGTCTCAGACAACAGGCAGCATGTTCATAACCATTTCATTCAGTAACTCTCTGTTAGGTAGCTCATAGAGGCATTGCACTATTCAGATGCCTGGTTCCCATCACCACCACTGTCAACAATTCTGATACTGCAAGCTTCTCTAGATAGAGGCATTTCACATCAAATCACTCCCAATGACTTTGATTGAATCCTAACCATATAATTATACAGAAATTTTGAAATATTAGTGGAATTGCCCTTTAAAATCAAGCACAGCGAAACAAAGGAAAAGTCAAAAATCTCTTTGGATATCATTTTTGGTTCAGGTCAGAAATGTTTTACTGAACACTCTGCAGTCCTTGTACGGTTGTTGAACATTTCTGTTGTATCAGTGCAGTTTTTGTCACAACCAGTCACCCAAATTAAAAAGTCATACCTGCACTGAAAATGTATCCTATACGTACCAAAGAGCTGTTATTGCTTTTTAAAAAGGATTTAATCCTTTCCTGTGATTTGTGCCCGTTCCCTCCCCTGTCCTTTGAGTCTGTGAGCATCCTGGCCTCACAATTTATGTGTACTAATAAAGCTGAATATTTACTTTTCTTACTTTTTAATGTGCTGATGAAAATACATGCATACATACATACATACATGTACATACATACTAGTGTCACCTGTTTTGGTAGTATGCTGTATTGTAATAAAAAGAAATGACCGATATAGTATAGAGTATAGTAGTTTTTAGATGGCTAAGCAGTATGATAATCAGTTTTGTAATTACGTTTTTATAAATAACCATCTCAGCAAAAATAAACCTGGAGATTATTAGAAGAATAGGATATTTGTATGATGGGGGCCAATTAATGTATGTTACGCTAACCAATGTTATTTCATCTAATGCAAAAAGAAAGAGCAAATGCTTTATGAGATTTAATAGCACCCGCAACCAAACAGAGCTGGATCATATGCCTTCGGTCACGCCCCATGACGTCATCAGGCTGATAGCATGAAAAAAACAATGGGCCTGTAGTCGCAACGTGAGTGAAAACGATGATCGGGCACAATGATTATGTTTAACTTGAGTTAAATATCTGTATTGTCTTGCATTTTGCATCCACACTACCATGCTTATTTGTGTTCTGTTACAACATAATCAAATAAGAATGCATATATTAGTCCAGTAAATAATCTCCAGGTACTTCAGTGTGGAAATAGGATATTGTCCGTATCTTTTTCACCCTGAACCAAACTTCATGTGGTGTCATTTAAGCTTTTACCAAGGCAACAATACAGTACCACCCTGTGACAAAATAATATTTTTACATTTTTTAAGCTATGGTTTAAAAACCCTTGAATGATCCTGCTTTTATTACCTTCTTTCAAGTTATTTTCAACCTGTCCCCATCACGTATTTCATGGCACTGTTTAATTTCCATTATTTTAAGCCCTGCTGTGTCCTATTTATCAACAATAATTAGAAATTTGTTAGGTTTTTGTATCATTAGTTCTGTAATTTAAATTCTCATTAGCTATTGTAGCTCTGGGCTAAATATTGTCTTCCCCTTAAAGTTGCTGCATTCATAACACGGTTCTCTTTGTACAGTAACGTATAAAATGATCTAAATCAACACTAAATCAAGCCAGTAGAAATTCTTCAACAATATTCCTGTAATTTCTCAAATAGCTCCAAATGACTCTAGATGCACTGTAGAGTGGGCTGTACCGAGGAGCATGCAGATCACTGCCACGTTTGGGCCCAACAATTTATTACAGCATTTTATAAAAACATAATTGGACAATGACAGATAAAATTTTAAATATCCTCTTTCTCTCTCTCTCTCTCTCTCTCTCTCTCTCTTTCTCTCTCTTTCGTCATGACAATCATCTCAAAACTAAAGCTTAAAATGAAGTGGATGTTTCACATGAAGCTGATTTATCTAAATGAGTGTTTTATTAGTTTGATTTTTTTGGGCTACAATTAAAAACAATGTATAATAATCAATGAGTGCACATGAAAATGTTACTGGCTTGCAAAACAATTATATTGATCTTAGAAAGGTTTATCTTTATAGTGTATTTGACTGAAATAATGAGACCAGTTATTGCAACAACTAGATTTTATTATTATTATTATTATTATTATTATTATTATTATTTCATTCTATGATTATAGCTATCATACTAGGCCTACTCTAGATGGCTTGGTCATGATTTGATTGTTATTACTATACAGTCTGTTGTTGTTTTCTGGTGTTCAGCCATTCTCTCTGACAATCTGTCGTGTTGTGTCAGTGCTGGGATGGAGTAGTAATGGTAATTAGAGTTTAGTCGGACATCAAATGTTACTTCCTTTTGATGACTAATGAAAGATCACACAAGTATGTAATGTGAAAGATTCATAAATTAAGTCATTTTCTGCCTGTCTGAAGCTCAGCAAAAACATCTCTATATAAGGTCTATACCAGGTACAGTTACATTGTTTTACTTCTGCTTAATATACTACTTAATATACTTCTAATTAATTTCAAAACATACACACAAATGATGTTTTTTTGGTTTTGTCAAATCAGTAAGTCCTTAATCCTTTAAGCCCATTAATACAAACTATAGTATCATGTACTTTGAGACAGATTGAGGTATCAAACAAACAATATATGGTAACTTTAAATGTAAACAGTTAAGCCTCAGTCTTGTCATTGTTGCTCTCTACATCTAGAATAATTCTAAACAGTGATTATAGGCTGTGTGACCCTGGACATATTCAGTGTGGTGTTCAGTATTTGCTGAAAGGAGTGATGGTATAGCCCCTATAGCTTCAGTGTCCTCTCTACAATTATAATCTGATTAGAGCACATATATTGTATTGCCTAGTAATCATTAGCACCCAGTGTAACAGAATGAAAGATTCTTCCTAGCAACATTAGCATCCCTGTGCTGGTACCATATGTTAAAATACCTAAAAATATATTCATTAATCATTTGATTAAAAAAAAAAACTATCTGTATTCTTAATACCCATTTAAAAATACATTCGATATGAGAGTACAGAACCATTTAAATACATGTATTCAGTTACATGTAAATTCTAACTATAGTATGTAACAGAATGGAGAAGATGTTATGAGCACAAGTTACACAACTAATTAGACCATTGATAATTCTATTTTTGTATGCACAATAAAAAGATTTGACATACTATAAATGTGGCTCTTTAGCTGATTATGCATCTAATAAAAACAGCAGGGTGAATAACATTTTAACGTGCAGATTACAGAATCAACATTAGTTGTCATTGCCTCCCATTGCAGCAGCTTTATCATATGATTGCTGTGACAAATGTAGTCAATTCAGTCTAAACTACCTGTCCATGTGTCATTTAGTTAACGTCGAATAGGGAGACTAAACTGCTGCTACTCTCATTATGGAAACTGTGAAGTATATCATTTCCCAAGAGCATGAAGTGATGGTTTAATTTGGTGGTTGTAGGGTGCCAAAGTGGGGTTAAATGCAATTTCTGTGCATTTGAAAAAAGGGGAATGAATTTGTCCATGTACTGTAAGAGAGAAATTCATACTACGTACATCAGAAAGCCATGAATCAGAATGTTTATTAACAAACAGTACAATGGTTTTGTTCAAATTTGATGAAGCCCTTAATTTCTTCATGTCTGATTATTTTTGGGATCCTACTAAATTAGATCGATTCACTCTATTTGTTATCAGTGTTTTATAGAGATTTATTTTGTGCGTTTGTGCAATAAATGATGTTAGCATTGATTCATTTCTTCTTGTAGAGAAATAGCATTTTATTTTCTCTTCAGTTTTTCTCTTTGAAAGGTGTGCATCGTTTTCGAAAGGATTCATTTTTTGACAAAGAACTGTGGGACTCGGATGCCGTTGACCCCTTTAGCCGCAGATGTTAAGGAGATTTTTACGCCTGTTCTGTGCTCAAGGGTCCGGAATGGTCAGGGAATGCACAACTGGGCAGATAAATAGGCAGAGTGTTGAGCAGTATGTCGGAGAAAATCATACAATGAATACAAATGAATAGCAATGAAAACACAATCCATAATAAATTTATGAGCTTAGAGATCGGGACTGGTTTCTGATATACGTAGAGGAATATTGATACTGAACTCAGTGACCATAGACATAGAGATAACTCATTTAAAATGCACAGAGTTGGATATGATGTCAAAAGTCAGAATATACATCATAATATCGTGGAATAATTCTGGAGGCACTCGTCAGCGTGTGCACTGTGCAGAGATGCACCACTAATGTAGCTGGGAGGAAACTGGTAGGTGGAGTAAGCATGTTATGACCAAATTCATTTGTCTGCTCGCCTAAAAACTATTCTGCAAGGTGAATTTCAATGAAGCATTTCTTCTTGTTAAACATGCTTGATATCTCCAAATTGTAAATAATTAAGATGTGAGATGCATATTTCAGTGTGCCTATACATTCAGATATTTACCATGCCTTCATAAGTGAATGCCAGACTTCAGGCTTAATGCTTTATTGTCTGCAGCTGCTCCTGAAAGTTCCTCTGCTAGTTTATGGGTAATAGTTTTCAGTTATCAGTGCTATTATAAGGAACAGGGATCAGTATAATCAGATATTATTCAACATTATTTATCATTAGTATGCTACATGTCAGTATTTTACACACAGACACACACACAAACACACACACACACACATATAAATATAAATGCATGTGTGGTGTGGAGTGTTGAGAATTATCTGCAATTTTGGAAAGTTAAAATAAATAAAGAAACTAATTTTCACACAGTTGTAATTTGGAATACAATAATTAGAAATGCATTACATTGACTTTTATGATTGTTACCTCTAATTGTGGCTTTACATAAGTAATTTACATAAGTAATTCTCTGCATCGCTTGACATTCTCTTCCACAGTGTAGATGACCATAAATTACTCCCAGTTGGAAAAAAAACAATGTTTGTTTTCTCTGGGTTTGCATCCCTGTTCTCCATCTATTTCTCCTTGCCTCCACCTATTCCTGAGCAGATATGCGACAGAGGTTCATCTGGTTATTGATTAAGATTCTGCTCAGTTAATGCAGAGTCTACCTCTGACTAAAATAAAAACTGAGTGAGAGCAGGGAGAAAAAAGAGTAATGAGGTACCATTAGCATTAGGCAGCGTGTCACCTTGGCAGGTAAAATTGTCGTGACGTTGATATAATTGGGTGGTGGAGCGGCTCGGTATGAGTTCTCCATCACACAGTGCACACACATATTGCATTATTTAGGAGAGAAAGACACGACACAGCCAGGTAGCAATCCCCTTTCACACCCCATTAGCTAGCACTGATCCGGTGCTGGCAAAGAGCGGCCCGATCCATGGCGCACTAATTATTTTACATCAGTCACAGTATTTTTCCCCCTACAAATGTGACCAGCGATGCATAATTATGAGCACTGGGGGTTCAGGGCTGGGCAAGGACATAGAAGCTGTTACTGCAGCTATTTTTGAGGGAACTAAGTGAACAATCATCTCCACGCCCAACTCTGGGATGTGCACTTGGAGTTAAAACAATGACAAGAAGGTCAATGTTACAAACTAGCTAACGCTGGGAATCATTGTCTTTGCCAAGAGGTCCGTAGAGTTAGTACTTAGAGAAGACTGAGGCGTTTGCTGCATTCTAGCAAGTTTTGCAGATGAATGAAATTTTAATGTATTGAACAAAGAAATCACAACTCTGCAGTACACCATGCACCACCGAACAACCACTGTACCTTCTTTACCCCCAGCATTCTCTCTATGATCTACCAGTAACAGTACCAAACACAAACCGAACTCGCACCTTTAAAAGTTCCACAGAAATCTGACCCTTTTTCTCCACTCAGTAAAACGAGATATTGACAATTCAAACAATACAATATTTTCATTCTACCTACCTAGAGATGTTTGAATCTCATCTCACAGAAAGCATAATGGGTAGCAAATACACAGGCCGTCTGCCTCCGTCCAAAATGTCCGCCGTTTGATGTCGTCCTAAGCAGGTAACAGTGTCCAGAGCTTCAGCGTAGATGTTGTAGTGACAGGTAAAACACACCACTCTTCTTGTGAGGGATTCAGGGAAGGAAAGTTTGGTTTTCTACTTGCTTGCCTTGTGATATTTCTGAGCCCTGAGCATTGAAGAAGCCGCTTTTCTCTTCCCTAATTCTGTGGACTTGGAGCTTTGAAGCCCCCCAACTGTGCACAGTATGGTCTTTGAACCAGGGAAGAAATTCACAGATTTAAAAAAAATTGGATAAAAAGCAGTGGGAACCTACTGCTCCACACATATTCCATTGTCTGTATTCATCTTTTTTGGGTGCCTTGTTCCATTTTGGATGCACCGAGCATGATAGATTTTGATGGGTCTTTCATTCTACTCCCCAGTACAATACAGAGCTGTGTCACAAAAACTGTGTTGTTTGGAGTATTATTTTCCATTCATTGTGTTCATTAAAATACATTTCAGTTTTTAGACTGAAATTCAAATATCTATAATGCACATTATCTCAATTTTACCTTTATAAAACAGTCCCATGAAAAATAATGCCTTGCTTGGGCAACAATAATATATTAACAGCATCATGGTGATATTGACATGTGTCTTTGTTATTTCCAGTTGCCTAAAATTAAGACTTTTAATCTTTTTTACATTAATTCTATTTGGGTAGGGAATTTAAATAAACCCTACAATGTATCACAAATAGACAACAACAAGCAGAGCCTGAAACAGTGTTCTTCCTTAACCTGTCTGGTTTATCCAGACTAATTAGAAATAAAAGCTTTTATGTGTACATGTTCAGACTGTGTACCTCTGCTGCAGTCATTAAAAGGTGCTAAAAAAAAGCCAGACAACCTCTTCCTTACTTAATTCCCTTGTAGAGATTGTTCAGTCTCTCACAAGACAAAAACCAACAAGCACATTGACATTTTGGTGCTTTTTCCCACTGAATGCTACCAAAGCACCACAAGACCTTGTGAGAACCTAAACCAATACGAGCATAATGCACATTGTTGAGCTGGCATAATGTTATGCAAATGGACTTTAGTTGAGGGGCCGGCTGCAGTAGTTCTGGGCTTGTGGCTTTGATAACCTCTATTACTAGAGGATTAGGCAAATGCTGATGCGCTCTGTCTCCTTGAACACTAGTCTAGAACTCAGGACAAGTTTGATGAGGAAGAGTGAGTCACACCACATGATTTGTTACATATATACATATATACATTATTTGTTACATATATATATATATATTATTTACACACACACACAGACATATATATATATTAGTAGTAAACTCAGCCTGTGGTCAGGTTTTTTAGCATTCAATATCAAAGACGTTTTTGTGTGGTACTGTCAAAACATTCAGTCAATACTGTCTGTCTTTTCTTTCCTTTTTATTTTGGCTTTTTTTATATAAATTGATTTAAAAGGCAGAATAAACAGATTGGCTGTGGAATTTATCCTTCTTTTTTGCCTCCCGACCTACTGGTCATTCCTTTTCTCATTGATTTTTTCTATACATGTATGTACACACATTCTTGGCTGCCAGATCGATTTTTTGCAGTGCCAGAAATCTGTTCTCCATTTACCCGTGTCCTCTGATCACATTCCATTCTGAGCACTTCAAATGCACGTAGGTCCTGTGGTTGCGAGGAAGAGAATCAATGAAACAGAGGGTGTAGTTGTTTTTTTCTGAACCTGAAAATTACATGTCAAGAAAAAAAAGCTGAGAAATGGACAGATGATTACTGAGCATGCTGCTAATGTGCTATGGTTTATTAGTGCACATTCTAAGTAGGTGAATACTATAACTATACAATGACTGTTGTGTTATAGTAGCTAGTATTGTTTCCAACCATTATTACTCGTAATTATTTCACAGTGGAAAATGCTTGTAATAATTAGACTGAAGGAAAAAAGGTAAACACCATTTTTCATGATTATTATTGTTGGCACCATATAGCTAGAATATTTTATGGAACGATATATGCATCATTTCCCTTTAATATACTATTTCAATCAATTACAAGAGCAGAATTAGCAGATTTAGATGATAAATTGTTTTTGTATTGCCAATCACCATTATTATTGATTAGCTGTTTCTATCATAAGCTATGATTGATTATTATAAAGATGTAGAGAGGTTGACTAGAATGATCATCATGTCTCTACAGATCACATCTTATCATAGCAGCCATTTTGACAGAGCTGTTTCTCAGTAAATGCAATAATGGTCATTTTTAGAATCTAGCTGGCTGGCAGGCCTTTTTTTTGGACTCAATAATTTGATCAGTAAGAAGGCTCCCAGTCCTCTAGTTCTATGCTGTCAGCACTTTGGCCTTCACATACCCTCTACTTTCATCTGATTTTGCTGCTGCTTTTCAGACCTGCCTGGGAAAAGAGCCATGTGCAAAAGAACGGGGGGTGAACTTAGTGTTTACTGTGAGGTAATATATATGTTGTGGTTCATCAAACCAGAACCAAAAGTTATATTTATGGAATATAATTTAGTAGAACTATCACTATGATGTACTTTAAAAAGCTCATTGATTTAATTTGAGTTACATTTGGAATTGTTATGTGTTATTTCCCTCTTGGTTTATATTTATTCCAATTTGAAATCTGTAAAGAATATAGCCCGTTCAGTTGCCTTACTACTAGAAATGCACTCATTCCTTGTTTAGATTTCTTTGTAGCAAAGACATAGCAAAACGTTGTACAGTGATCCCTATTTATATTTAGGATATGATTTATAACTGGGATTGAGTTAGGAAGCTCTGATTACATTGATGAGTCCTAACTAATTTTGTCTTTCTCTGAAATACATTCCCAGCTTGTTTTACATGTTTTAACCTAATGTTCGCAGAGTATTTTAAGGATGTTTATCATTTTAAATAATGTTCATATGAGATGATATTTTAACTGCAACCTTCAGAATATGTTTTGAGGATGTTATTTATGTTACTTGACATTTTGAGGGAACATTATCCTGCCTTTAAGAAGAACATTCTGGGAACCAAAAACAGCCTGCTGAAAACATTAATAGAATATGTGAGTAATGTTTGTAGAGCTAGCATTTCTTGTTGGGTTATTACAATATTGACTGTTGATTGTCTGGATCTGTTTTTCACCACCAGTGTTGTTTCACCACCTAGACTGTATTTACCAGCAATCCTGGTTAGTAATTCATTATTATTAAGGAGTCTGGAGTCAAAACCAAGAATCTTTGCACAGCCCACAGACTTTAATTGGCTCGAAGTCGAAACTATTTATTTAATTTTGCAATAGACATTACATTAAAATTAATTATCCATCTTAGTCAGAGTGCCTTAACACCCACAACAGCATTTAAAACAACCTGCTGTGCTGAGAGCAGTAGGCTGTTTCTTATCCAGTCACACCATTCTTGTTGAGAGGACCTCTAAGCCAAGAGGTCTCAGTAGCTGCTGTTTCAGCTGATTGGCTCCTTCCAGAATGCCAGTGAATTTCAGTGTTGTGACATCAGTGAGCTGGAACTCAAGTACTGATAAACCAAAGAAGGTTTGAGAATGATGATATCCAGTGAGTCAGAATGTCGTTGATTTAGATTATTAAATATAATCAGTTCTGTCCAAAAGTCAGAGACCATTGTTTCATTTCCAGTCAAAACAGATAATATAGTACAAGTACAACATAACAATACAATTATTCATTCAAGACCTGCTATACCACCGAAACCAATACCATTATATAAACAGTACTTAAAGCTTTCATCTTTGAGAGAGAGAGAGAGAGTGGAAAAACAAGCTACTCTTGCTTCACATCTGACCATTTTCGATATGTCTTTCCATTGTTAGAAGACAGCTCAATACTGTGAGTATGAAAGGATGTGTAGCTGTCAAGATGGACTGAACACCACAGAAAACAGACCTCAACATTGCTGAATGCATTTGGAGTTAATTCTACCATGAAAAGCAGGAACTGCAACCAGCTTCTTAAACTGATCTTTAGAGGTGTAGAAAAATATTCCAGCGGATGTTTTTGAAAAGCAGGTCTCCCAAAAACAACTCTAATCAGTAATAAAGGCAATAAGGAGTGGACACAAAATACTGATGCTAAAAAATGAATACATTGTACTGAACGTTAATTAAAATGTTCTAAATATTATAATTTTATTTAAGACCAGCAGCAGAACTTAACGTTTACCAAGAAGATGCAACAGGTTATTTTTGTTTTGTTTATTTCTTTGTTTTTTTTTTAGTATTTTTTTAGTATTTTTTGTTGTTTTTTACTATTTTATAAAACACAAACATGTTCTTGCTAAATTGAGAGACAGCAGTCACTGCCACCTCTGGCACTCTGCTGGATGTACAGAACATACTCTAAATTCAGAAACACTGTGCTACCCACCACAGGGACCAATTTGAAACCTCCATCACACCTTGCCACTGCATGCCACACACACACACACACACACACACACACACACACACACACACACACACACAAACTCTGCTGCTCATCTCTGACAGGTGGGACTCTGACTGTTGGCTCTTTCAGTGGGCCTCTCTAGGGACCATCTCTGGTGTCTCCCCCACACCTCACACATTCAGCCACTGTGCGATTATGACAGGCTCAGACACTGTGGTTTATCTTTGGAAAAAAAGTGACCCTGGTTAGTTAAGAATCCACATTGGGTTTCACACATCATCTTCCAAATCTAGGCTGATCTGTTAATGGGCAGTGTGGTTCAAGCACAGGCCAGCAGTTTACATCCATTTAAAAGAAGTGAGCAAAGCCAAGGAAACAAGGAGTACTGCCATTACTGGGTCAATACAGTCATATTTTCCCCTCTTGTTATTCAGTCTTCTGTTTGCACCATAAAAATAGAAATAGCTCTGCAGAATAGTCGTAATCTCCATCTGAACAGATGAAGATCAACCGCCCTACAATTTTAGCCTGCGTCTACAGCTGTTTGAGGACTGTAATTAAGGAAGAATTAAACTGACTTTGACTTTAAGTTTGTGAGTTGAGTAAATATGTAGCTATAGTTTTTCAGAGCTATAGTAAGATAAAGGAAGAAGTGAAGAACAGAAGAACAGTGGATTATATTGATAAGTAGACTAATCAGTTAATTGCCCAGGTGTGTTTAACTCTTGATCCTCTTTCAATCCAAAAAGAGGACTATCTGGTAAGTCCTTATGTCATAAGCAATGT
The DNA here is from genome assembly GCA_034552555.1 of Semaprochilodus insignis. NCBI lineage: Eukaryota > Metazoa > Chordata > Actinopteri > Characiformes > Prochilodontidae > Semaprochilodus > Semaprochilodus insignis. The sequence goes on from CM067479.1 coordinate 33,707,230, forward strand.
ATATCTTAGTATGTACGTCAATATAGTATTTAACGGAAAATGGGGGGAAATACCCAAGTAAGAACAAACCCCCTATACTGTAAATTTAAATCTGTACATGAGTTTAATCCTGCATACAGTTAGAGGAGATAAACTGGAATAGATGACAGTTTAAAAAAATATTTTTACACGATATAAGAAGCCTGCTTGGCAAATTATGCATCAATTTGTTATCTGCCTTTTAAAAGGACTATAAATTAAATGTTTGGTAATTTCAAAAAGTAAGACCTTATTTTTTGTTTGTCTTTTTTTGTTTTTAAAAAGACAATGAAGAAAAATACATTTATGTATGCATTCCATTTTATTTTAATAAGCTAAAACAAAAGACAAATAAGAACAAAATACCAACTTCTATTCAGTTTAATAATTAACTTATTATTGTTACATTAATTACATACCAACATTATTTAAATTAATTTAATAGCATTATTATAATTGCTACTAGTAGCATTTAATATTTAATTTGTAAGTGCAAGTAATGACTAGCAGAACATTTCAGGTTACTGAGCTGCTGCTTTTGCAAACTCATTAAAATGTTATAAAGTTGCCTCTATGCACAGCCAGTACAGTTACCATGTAATGCTAATGCTAGCTAGTCGGTAAAACTTAAGCCATTTGTGTCTTTCTGATAAAAATCTAAACACATTTGTGGCAGTATAGCAAATGAGAACATGCATCTTCTTACCCCAAAGTTCAAAAACAAAACAAAATATATTGTTGTCTCTACAATAATACATATCTAACAACAGCTAGTTAAACATTAGTTAAATAAAAGAGAAATAACTGAAACAAGTTTAGACCTTAATCCATATAAAAAATAGATTATAAAAATGTATACATTGATAAAAGAGGCATGATCTAGAACATTGGTACTGACTTTGACCTGAACAACAGTGTTATATGACATTCAACATTCAACAGTGTTATATGACATTACATAATTTGTCTTCTATACTGACAAAAGTCAGGTTTATTTCATGACGTGTAGTCTAGATCTTGAATCATTAACAAGCTCATTAAGGTCCCACAGATCATGCGGAAATCCATTGTCTGGACTGTGAGGTCTTGACTGTGAAAATGCACAGTGAGGACCACAGCCAGCCATGTGCAGGCGTAAAGACATGAAGTTTTCAACTAGAATATATTGTATCTTGTTTATTAATGGCTTTCTTTGATATGATTATACTTTATACTTTGGTAGCAAAACATATTTCTTACTTACATCTGACTAGCAGATCATCATTATGTGTTATATAAAACGAGTCTAAATATTATATAAGAAATGTAAACAATATAAATGTGGGTAATTAAACTAGAAATGCTAAATGTCCAATAGTCTAGAGGTTTTTAGTGACTCGGTAATACATACATCGCCTCTATTACACACCTAGAACTTTGATCTAGCGGTGAAGTAGGACACAAAATGACAGTTAAACTATAATAAGGAAGCCTATTGTAAAAATTGTATTAGTATTAAAATACAAAGAATCGCCTTGGTGCTTTTTAAATGTGTAACAGGCTACTTCTTTATTAATGGTTTTACAGATTAATGGAAAGCCTGGGAAACAGGTCATTTGTTAGTCACAGCAATGGCAATGGTTATTATTTATAATTCAGCCCACCATTCCTGTAATAGCTTGGAGTAGTGATATGCACAAGCTAATGAATTGTGATCATTGACCCCAAAACGGCACAATCGACTGATACTCAGACCAGTGAAGTGTGGTGATCTGTGATGCTATAGTAGTTTCGAATGGGTGACATGAGCAAGTCTGTTTAAAAAGGTTCCAGTTATGTCCAGTACCTACTGTGATTTGCAATGTGATGAAAAAGGTTATACAAGAAATTGTGTCTGGGAAGTGCATGGAATAGTTTTGCATAATATTAGACCTAGACTCAACTGGGATGCCTGTTTAAGACTGATATGTTCATTTGACATTAAGATTAAATTCATATCTCGAAGAGAATCCACATGTTATAAATTATAAGTGAAGCATTTTAAATGTAGATTCTAAATTGGATGTCCTGGATTATGTCTGTCTGGGTCTAAGAAGCTGGCCTTCTGTGTTTTGTGCTATTTTTTCCCTCTTCTTCAAGAGTGAAAGTGATGCAGTCTTCATTTGGATTGGAGCCTATTTTCTTATCAGTCTCTTTTCCTCCTGTATGTAAATTATATTGTGCAAATGAGCTGACCTGTGTGGCCTGTCTTTATTGATGTCCCGATTTTACCCCTCTGGCTCCCTCCCAGACATATATGAACACCACGCTCTTGAACTTTCTGAGCAAGAGACACCACACCATATTTAAATAGTTCTGAACTGTTGCCCACAGAGGTAACAGCATATGCTTATTTTCCTTAGATAAAATCTACTACGCTGTTTTACTATGATTTCATTTCCAGTCTGAAGTTTCTGCTGCATTTGTTCAGAACTTTGTGTGCTTCGTTAGATTGCTCTGCACAACAGGCACAAATTGCAAAGGGGCCCTATTTGTTCGTGTTATGTATCATAGGTTATTCATCATAGGTGCACTGTGTTCACATGACAAGAAGATAAAATATAAACACGAATGTCTTCTGTTGAATTCATGTGAGATTTGTCATAGTTTCAGTCAGAGTGCTTACAGTGCTCATTCATACATTCATACATTCATTCATTCATTCATTCACTCTCTCACTATATGACCTTCAGAAGATCACCAGTCTGTAGTCCCTTGGAATCTTCAAAGTAGGGGTGGCTTTAATTACTTTGGGAGCAAATTCTAATTTATGTTTTCTCGCGTGCGTGTGTACGTCTGAGGAATAGGCCGATAAATCAGAGACACTGGGGACAGAGGCTCTTAATTGAATAGCGGCTCAGAGAACTGGAACGGCGCTAGAAACTTCTACAGAGTGAAAATGGCTGGTGGTTGTGTATGAAACAACACTGAGGAGGAGGAGGAGGAGGAGGAGGAAGAGCAGGAGGAGGAGGGTGAGGGTGTAAATCTGAACCTCCCTTAGGGGACAGATGCCTCAGCATACACAGAATGTGAAGTATATGTTTTCAAAATGCTGCGCTTGTGAATGTTATTGAAAATATATGTAGATATGTTGAAAGGAGTTTGGGTTGTTGGGAATCTGTAAATTACAGACTTTACAGTAATACTCCTTCAAAGATGGGGTTATGAGAATTATGCATTGGCGTAATTTCCAGGATGGATAGATGTGTGGCAATGACAACTTTTCCAATAATTACAACTTGACCATACAACTCCATCAATATTTTTAATGAATTAATCAATAAAAAATATATATTTAGAATTATATATAGAATAAGTACTTAAACATTTATTTCATATAATAGATATAATATTATAATAAAACAAGTTTACTGATATAATAAATGCCACTGTAAGTAAGTAAGTATAATCACTACTATCAAGCTGATATTATGAAAAAAAAATCAAATAGCATTTATTTCTCCATTCTCCATTTGTAAAAACTTTACACTGAGGGTAAAAAAGCAGTTTCAACATTCTGTGGCCTAGTCATATTAAGCTTAAGAGTTGCTGTGAGTGAGTAATGATATGTATTTTGATGTGTTTAGCACAGATTTTGATGTTACTGGATAAAGAAAGACGTCTAATGCAAAGTGTTTGATCTGGAGTAGTCTTCACAAAGAGATGTGTAGATGTGTAGGCTTCAAATTATCAGTATGTATCACTACATCTGAGGCTGGAACCATCAAGATATCACTAAAGCATGTCTACGCTAACAAATTTCAAAATAGGGAGCAGAACTGTTTCTTAGTTAAAGAAAGCTTTCAACATCATTTAACATGTAATTTCACGTAATCATTTCTATAGAAAATAGAAGTTACACTAAGATAAAGATGAAGACAGTAGGTCTAAGCTGTGAAGACACTGTTCATATGGGTTGATAATCCTATTATTTATCAAAATCAGATTTGTCATCATTTGCCTTTATGAAAGATGTGTTGGGAAAAGAACAAAAATGTAGTTTCTCCAGGACCTGGTGCTACATTTAACATAGCACAACAACAGACAATAAATACAGTAAATACTATACTATACAAATACCGTAAATTCTTATATAATTATACAATATCTACAACTATACAACCACTGAGCACAGGACAACAGAGCTGTTGGTTCACAGCAGGAATAATAGTTGTGCACTGATAAATAACAGCAGTATTTTTATATTGCAACCACAATGTTTAACAAAACTGCAGATATTGTACAGATTTAAGTGACTGTGCATATATAGTGAGTGAGGTTAAGGTTTAACAGTAAAGTGACTGAGCAAGGAAGGTAAAGTGCTGCAGATGAAAGTGAGTAATAAGGCTGAGAAGTAATTTGCAGTTCGATGTGACTGTTTTAAGGTCCCATCAGGTAGATCTATTCAGCAGTCTGAGGACTTCAGTTCACGAATCTGAAGAACTTGGTCTGAATGCTCTGTAGTCTTCTTCCAGACTGGAGTAGAGTAAGCAGTCAGTGTGGTGAGTTAGAGGATCCTTCCTGATTCTGCAGGCTTTCCTTTTACACTGTTCGGTGTAGATTTCCTCACTGGCAGGGAAGCTTGACCCACTGATGTACTAGGCAGTCTTCACTACCTGCTGTAGTGCTTTTCTGTCTGACATGTCTGCACAGGTCAATATGCTCTATGTTATAGTTAAGGATGGGTGTGCACAGGTCTGTACTCTTCACTCTCCTTAGAAAGTAGAGATGTTGTGCCTTTATCGCTAAGGAGGAGGTGTTTAGGGGCTGTTAGTTATGTACATGCCCAAGGACTTGAATTTGTTTCCACCACTTTGCCACTGACATACAGAGGGGTGTAAGGTGTCTGGTGTCTGTGGCCTTTCGAAGTCTACAATCCTCTTGTTGAATGTAGACTTTAAGTCTAGAACCCAGTAACAGAGAGATGAATCCAAGTGATAGAAGTTTGCTGGCTACCTTCTTGAGGGAGATGGAGTTGAATGCTGAATTCAAGTCGATAAACAGCATCCTAAAGTAAGTGTCCTTGTTTTCCAGCTGTGATAAGGCCAGGTGGATGACACTGATTATGACATCCTTAGTGGAACAGGTTTGCTTGTTGTCATATTGGTGGGGGTCCAGTGTTGATGGAATGGTTTCCTAATGTGTGTCATAACCAGCCCCTCACTTCATGACAATAAAACATTGCAGTTATTATTGGAATGTTTAGATTTACAGTCTATATTTTGTAGTCATTTTGCATGTAAGGGCAAATACTACATCTTGTAACTATCGAATGCAGTAGAAATGGTTCACTTACTTAATGCATGTTATATATGTTACAGTATTACTTAAGAATGGTGGGGAATTCTAATTGTTAGACCAACCATTAAAACTGCATATTTAAAAAGCTGTTTAATATCTTTTTATCAAATTCTTTCCCATGGCTGCATGCATTCAAAATCCATAAAAGGTCTTGTTTTACCCTTCCAATGTTCAACCCAAATGTACACCCTTGGAGTCTGGATAAAGGTTTTGGATAGTAGTATGCTTTGGAAGAGCTTGAGCATTGAGTTAAGCTTAAATAGTGGTTCACAAAGATAGACACAGTTAAGTAAGTCAAAGTAAATTAAAAGTTAGAATCCAATTTAAGAACCAAACTGTTAAACAACAAAATGTAAAGGTTTTATTGATGCCCCTGCATATTTCATGTTGATTTTTTGAGCTGAATTTTCAAGGTAATATTTCATTACCCTGCTGCTTCACACATAATTGGAATTGTGAATTGATGATACTGCCATTGGCTTTTTTTTCCCCAGTCATGTCAAGAATATATATGTGACCTTTTTCTTAAATGTAAAAGAAAGAATTTGCACGAAAATTCAAATCATTATAGAAAAGTAGAAGTCGCACTGCATGGTATTCTCATTATATTAATAATTCAATGTTTCAAACATGAGATCTCCCCAACTGCCAGAGCGCCAAAGACTGGAACAAAGCAGAGAGAATGGCAGGACTGGAGCTTTACACAGCACCCAATTTACTCGATTTAGGTGGCTAAAAGAAAACGCAAGGCATCAACAAGACTAGGTACCCAATTTTCAGTGTATAACGTGGATCTATGGCCAGTGGATATAGATATGTTTTTCACAACACTGAAGTTAATTTTCATACCTATAGGGAAAACACTTTCTGTAATTTTGATCTTCTTTCCTCATTACCTGAAGTCTTGCTGTTTCCAGTGGCTGCCACCATTCACCACCTGTATTTACTGAGCAGTGTCTTACACTCATGTGGAGCACTTCTTATCCACAAAACATACACAAATCTTAAACTCTGTGACCTTTGTGAGTTTTTAGGCATGCAATGTACAGTATGCTGTCTCATGGACAGACATTGTTACATTCTCCTCTAAAGTTTTTTGCAACTCTGAAGAATTCATGCCTCTTCATTAATGGCAGATTGCCTGGGTTCTTGTATGGTAAGGCATCAGCAGACCATTAAATAAGCAGCACCATGTTTGTCTGTTGATACTGATGAATCCTTTATAATCTTTTTTAATAATATTAGGCATTATGTTTTTGATAAGATCTTCAGACATTTCTGTGGACTATGACACATTTCTGAATAGTTTTAGCTCAGTACTTGTGGTGTTAAGAAGGTCACAGGTTAACCTTATATTTTATGTTGACTACTAGTTGCTGCCTTTATTGAGAGAAAGAAACTCCGACTGGAAGCCCTTAAACCCTGTTTGTGAGCATTGCTGTTTTGACTACATAACCTGCATGGATACTACTCTCATAACAGCTACCACATTTTTAGAGCAGTTAAGAAACAATAAGATATATAAATCATTACACCTGGTATAATAGTGGTTACATTTATTGATGACCTGATTATTTCATTCTGAACCCTTAAAGAACAGTTTCACATTTGACAATAATATGTGCTTAATGTTTTCTACACCCGAAACATAGAAGAGACACAGCTAGTGAGCAGTACCAGGAAATTTAGAGAACTATGAAGAATGATTAAAACATATCTCTATATGCTAAAGACATTTCAGTTGACCTCATTTACTCTTCTAACTTCTTTTTATTACTTGGTGAAATGGAGTAACTTGGGTGTAATGTAAAGCCTCAGTCTTGCCATTCTCGTTGTTTAGTTCTAACCTTTAGAGCTCCAGCAGTTATGTGACTTCTCATGTTTGGATTGTTATTATGCACTGAAAAGAATACTGAATGCAAGTCTACTCACTTTTCCACACTAGTTTTAGTTTTTTTATTCTTTGTGTTTGTATTCTCTGTGATCTTTCTGAAAGATTATTTGAATGCTAATTTATATTAGTGTTGAACATTTAACTCCTAAATTGCACAAGACCTGCTGGCAGCTCCAGAATTCACTTTTTCACTCATAAAACCTATTGTTAGAATAAGGTATTATAAGAATAAACTTATTATTAGTGCCAGATGTTCTCCATATAGCTGCTGAACAATACGATTAAGCAATTTAAGGAATCTATGTCTATTAATGACCTTAATAACCACAGTCATGCTGGAAATAGGCCTACTAAAACACCCAAAACTCTTGAAAAGAATTATAACTATTTATATTCATTGTTAACATGGTGCAAACATTTCACCTGTATACCCTGATTTCCGAATCTCTGATTAAATCTTCCTGTTGTTTACTGACATGCCTTGACAAGCCTGGACCTATGGCAGTATCTCAGCATTTCAGAGAGAGGGAGAATAGGGAGGAACCCATCAGGATTCTGTAAAGACTAGCTCAACATGATCTAAAAATAGGCCACTTACTAAGACAGTGCACTTCTACTTCGAACTGTAATACATTGGGATCTGACTCGCTGGTTTTCCTGGTGTTTCCTTTATGGCTTCATCTGTGCTGTGATTTCCCAGAAACCCAGGCTGGGCCCTCGAGCCTTGGCCTAGGCCTGTAATTACGAGAGCTTGGTTAGCCACACACCATCCGTCACTGCCACGACTCCTCACAAACCCATCATTTACTGCAAGTCCTTTATGCCGGCCTAGCAACCACAGCTCAGCAGCAGAGGGGGCACAGATGTCAGGGTTGGTCTGGGCCAGGCCCCTGGTGATGGTGCTCCAATCAGGGTGGAACATACAGTGGCCCTGGAGAAGCTCCTGCTGGCAGCTAGCCTGTTGAAGCACAAGCTTCCCCTGACCCTGTGGAAAAAAAAATAAACAAGCGCCGGACCGCATGATTCCACTGGAGAGCCTGGTTCAGAACTAGAGGCTGATAAAGAGAAAGGAGCAATGAATTTCCAGCAGAGCGAGAGCATCTGTAAATCAGCAAGAAGTACATCAGTAAGTGTGAGAAACAGCTCAGGGGTAAGACTGATAGGCTGCTGGTTGGAATAGAATTGTGATTTCTTTCAAAATAGTGCAGGTTAAACAGGTCTAACCACATAACACTGGTGTAATTATCATAATGCCATAAACAGCATGTGGGGTTAAGCTGTTAAGTCTTAATAAACCAGATTGTCAGAGTTTTCTTAAAAATGTATATGCCTATTGTTTATTACTGGTGTTCTTGCTGTGGTGACAAAACATTGTACTCCATGCCAGAAGCCTGGATTAATTTTCTTGGATCCTGTACATCTGTTGCACTTGTGCCAACAAGGAGCTCCACAGGGAAGAAAATATAGGCCTTGTTTATCATAGTGAGAGATATACTGACCATCTAAATTAGCAAGAGACTTGTAGAAGGAATACTTACATGATAATTATAATTTTTAAATAAAAATAAACAACAATTTTGCTGGTCACTGGACACTTAAAATCTTAAGCAGAGCCTGTAACGGAATGCTGTCCTGTGTCAAACACATCCTTTTTACATCCAATGTACGTCATCTGTGTTATCGCAATATCCTCTGAGTATTCAGAGCGTCAAAAGAAAGGACGGAATGAACATGCCCCATGTCTCCCATGTCTCTTCCTCATGGACAGATCATTTGTTTATGTATGTGTGCGTGTGTGTTGAGGACCAGGTGGGGGCAGTCTGTTGGCTCCAGCACCATGTCTGCGTTGAGGGACATGCCCTGTCATCTTAGCAGATGGGTCACAAGCCGGACACGCTCTACTAACACATGGCTGCTGACAACACTTCAACCCCAGCCTGTCCCTTCACTGCTGTTCCCAGAGTAACTCGTGGAAACTGGCCATATTTGCCTAGGCCCTCCCTGGCTACTTCCAGATCAGTTCATGGAATCCTGCCACGGTCAGACTAGGGTGTAGCATCTGAGCCAAGGCCAAAGGCCATGTGTCTCAGTCGGGCTTCATCTCGGGTTTGCAGGGCGAACACTGTTTAAACTGTAAGCACAAAGAAAAGAACGGAAAGGCAAATTGGGAAAATGATGGGCTCAGGAAAATGATGAGGATAGGGGGATGCTCTAAGTTGGAACATTGTTTTTAAGCTTGTTCTCGTTCTTTTAGAGTCACCTATGAAGGCATTAGTTTATTGGCATCCAGAGGTGCATGAAGTACACAAACCATGTACTTGAGTTACAGTAGAGATACCCCGAGTTTTATTCCAGTAAAAGTAGAAGTTCCTCCCTTTAGACCTCCACTTGAGTAAAAGTACTAAAGTATTTGCCGTCAAATGTGCTTAAGTATGGAAAGTAAAAGTAGCATGATTTATTATGGCTCTAATGTCCTATTATTATTTCTGGAACAAGATCCTAATCAACTCATTTTAGGAGAAGAGACTCTAGTGTCACTCTCGGTCCACCAATCTTTTAATAGAATGTCAATAACTGATGTCTATTAAAATGATCATAAGCACAGAACACTGAAGGAGAACAGTTTCCATTCATTAGAACCAAGGTCTGTCCAACAGCTCAAAACAAGCTCAAACGAAATGTTAAGTTTTTATACACACATAAGCAAAAAGGAAGGACAGGTTTTGTATAATGTCGTGGAGTAAAAGTAAGATATTAGACTTTGAAATGTAGTGGAGTTGACATAAAGACTCACCCAAAATGGAAATACTTCAGTAAAGATACACATAAAACTACCTAAGTACAGTAACCAATTACATTTACTTTGTTACAGACCACCACTGTTGGCATCCCATTGGCATTATTATTATTATAAGTTATTTGGTGTATTTGGTGTCCAGAAGTATCATGGCAATGAGCAACTACAGAACTATTCAGTGCTGCTGCCTCTCAGTAGTGGAGCGTGTAAACCCCAGCTTTACTCAGTTATGACATTTTATTAAGCATGTTTTTTATTTAGTGGCTAACGTCAAAGAGAAAAAGAGCTCTGAGACTCATAGTGAAACTACTGATACATATGAAGTGGTATTGAGAAAGGCTGGATGTTATCTGTGCCAAGAATATGGTGCCTACACACAGACGTCACCGCTGCTGATTAGGGCACCTGGAAACGTAAGCCAAGCCTGATATGAGGGCAGATTAACCAAAAAAAGTCAGACCTTATGTTTCAATAATTGAATTAGCACATGGCTTACCATATAACACTACCAATTTAAAGCTCCATTTACGCCCTTATGTCTAATATATAATTGCATGATGAATGGGCCAACAGAAATGGCCCAAAAGTGCTTGGAAAGATGTCTGGTTCCATTGATTGAGGTTTTTGGCCTCTCCTGAGAAGTTGCCATTTTGGAGATACTTGTTTTTCTTTGGACAGCGACGATATATATATATATATATATATATATATATTTATGTAACCGATTCAAATTATGTCTCTGAACAGTTTTACACACTCATAAGTCATAATATCTTTTATTAATGTTAATGTTAACATTTACACTACTGTGATGCAAAATTAATGCAGAAAATTAGATTGAAATCTTAGAGCAACACATGCTGCCTTCAAGAAATTGTTTTTTTTTTCAAGGGACATTTAAAATAAACCATAAGCAACAAAATCAGCCTTTACATTTTATTAAAGTTTCATAATAAGTAGAGCAATAAAAAAAGATCCCAAAATTAGTTGGTGCTCATTAACATATAGTAAGTAAAAGTGTATAATTATATATGATTTACTTTCTTTTTCCTGTGAAGTTAGTATTTTGTCAAATTTTTAAAGTTTTTATGGATAACTCTGACAAAATGGTGCAAAACACATTTTCGGACAGCTGATTAGTATTTTAGGCTAGAATCCTTGCTCTGAATCCTAGCTGTACACACATGACATCATACTATTATATTTTCATTAATAGAACAATTACAGTTACAGTTTGTTTAGTTATAGAAGACATGTTTCAGTAGGGACGGTTTTTAGTGTTACACACTGATTTTCAGATTTTGAGACACATTTGCTTCAAAACATGGGAACAATGGAACATGTGGCCATGAGGGATGCAGATGCAGCCTCACTTCCTGCTCTAAAATGCAGGGGTGTGGCTAAAATATGGCTCCGCCCATGGATTAAAACTCTTAGTGCTTTGATAATGACAAGAAAACAAGGGACCTTTGGTAAATCTTAATCTTTAAACTTCCCTTAAAAAAGGTTTTATTATTATTATTATTATTATTATTATTA
>CM067479.1:33733636-33790775 GCA_034552555.1 Semaprochilodus insignis
AGCCGTCCCCGCCGCACCGGTTGGGGGGGGGGGCCTGGTGGATCAGTTGTCCCCTATATATTTCTAGATAATACCATACATGTATATATATATATATAGTTTTTCAGATTTGTGTCTTGTTACGATTTGTCTCTTTTCGTTGAATGCACTGAAGGCTAGTTCTTGCTAATTCTCTTATTTTGGTTACTTAGAACTTACTCAGGGTTCTAAAACCACTCTAGCACCAACATATTTACTTATTTAGAACAGTATAACTTCAAAGGTGGATGTTTTGTATTTATCATGCTATTTTTCTTAGTTATTCTTGCAAGAAAGGAAATGCTAGCATGCTACATATGTGCTTGAAATTCACATAAGCAAGGCTGGTTGGGGAATGGCGATAAGTAATATATGAGAAGAGAGGAGTGCGATGTTGTTGTGGGCAGCTGGAGGGGAAATATTAGCTTTGACAGGTAGCACAGCAGGGGGGCCGCTGCAGTAAGGCTGGGATCTATTCTCTCAGCCCGGCTCAGTTTCAGGAATGCTGATTAGATATGCTCTGACATATCGGCTGTGTCAGAGAGTAATCCACTAACGCGGTCGCAAACCCAACCTTCAATCCTGCCTCTCAACCACCTTCACCATCCTCCATCTTTGTCTGTTCATTCACGCTTCATTCGTTGGACTGTTTTCGTCCGTGTACTACAGTGTTTTTTTCAAACCTTGTCGTTCATTTATGCGTTTCCAACTAACGTGAGGGGTGCACGTATAACTCTAAATAATTGGCAATGTGCTTGTGTTGGAGGGTTGGTGTAAGCTGTGGGGGAGGAATGAAGCATGCTGGGATATGGGGTGGGGTGCAGTGGTGTCTTGGTAAGGTTGGTGGGGAGGTGTGTGTGTGTGTGTGTGTGTGTGTGTGTGTGTGGGTGTGTGTGTGAGAGAGAGAGAGAGGGTGTAATAATGTCTTCGCCTTTCTGGGCGCCCACATCAGCCAATTATGAGGCGACATCTGGGTTAGCTGACAACTCACTGTGGATGAGGGCAAAAAGTGAGTGCATGTGTGTGTGTATGTGTCTGTGTGTGTGGTGTTCTGGCAGCAGGGAGGCGTTTAGGAGAACAGATTTGGGCTCTGAATTCACAGCAGGGCAGGGGCTGGTCGGAGGGCGGTGTCAACACACACATAAACACGCACACACACATGTGGCAATCACTGTCTTCGCACACATTACACACAACAATACTTACACACTGAAATACCCAACACAACTGCTAGTACACATCATTAAAAATACAGACAAGTGCGCTTTTTCATGTTTTAACCATTATTCTGTCATCATAATACATACAGTACAATAAAAACAACCTCTACATTGGAATTGGTGGGATTAGACATTTGTTAAACTTGTGAAGAGATTGTACTGTATATATTGGGCCGGTTTTCCAGACATGGATTAAGTAGAGTCTAGGACTAAATTGAAGTGCCGTTAGTGGAAACTGATTTTGGTCTAGCATTAACATTAATCTGGGTCTTGGTGGGTGACCATTTTGGTCATACTGAAGACAGACCTGGTCCTGCTGTAAATTTATTCTTTAGTCATGGCCAAACCGTTCAGTCGAAGATTCGAAATGTCAATAAAAATCTGAAATGACGTACATTTGCTTCCATATCATGGTATCAGAGAGGGTATCTGAGCTAGCTGAGTATTGATGCTTGGTGATAGGTTTAAAGGGAAACATGATACTATCGGTCAATTATTATTTTCCCTTCCTTGCTGGTGGGCTTTTAACCTAATCAAGAGGCGTGTCTTTACTGGGACTTCGTTAAGGTCATGTTTTTTGTTTAGTGCAGCCCAAATTAGACAATACTGGACATAGTCATTCACTATGTATTAAGCATTATTAATTATGTACATAATTAGAGGCCTATTGTGTAACAATAACTCCATTATTAGTGATAATAACAATAAAAACTTTGTTAAGACCTTGAGGTCTTAATGGTTAAGCATGAATTATCATCACATCTCATTAATGGATAAATGGTAATATTTGATTCCTGTAGGTTATAAGTAGTATTGAGTTTATTACTTAATAACTAATAAAAGTATAATCATAATTTTAAAGTGTAGTTTTACGTGTAACATATACAAACATTTTAGTGAAATCTTTTCAGCAGCTGGAATATCTTCAGTAAGTATTGAATTTGTGATGCAAACTTGGTTAGCAGTTTTTAGCTTTTAATTAGTGATGCCTAAAGCTGCTCTTTAAAATGTGAAACACATAGTTTAGACTTATTCATCTTATTAGCTCTAAACTGATCGATTTTATAGAAGTCATGTGACTGCCTTCAACTTTAAGGAATAATTAGATCATATTTCATATTCAATAATATGCAAAACAAGATCTGAACAATATGTTTGTACTGTATTGTTATAACTAATAATGCAATTATTAGTTAATTTGAAACCACAGACATTTTATGATGTACAAATACAGATCAATGAATAATGAATTGATACATAGTGTGTACACAATTTATAATCTTTATTCAATAGAGTCTAAATTAAGCTCTATTGCATAAAGAACACAACCACAACAGCAATATGCAGCCTCACAATGTGTTTCTTAAAATAAAGTGTTAACAAAATTTTCGATATGAAATCGAAAGAATTAAATAATTGTGCCCAGGCAATAATGTGTGCCCAGGCACTGAGTATAAAAGGTCTATTTAAATGTCAGATTGAATTTCTTTTGTCTAGAAGACCAGCTCAAAATATTTACCTGAGCTTGCTTTGGCAGTCCTGCTCCTGGGCTAAATAAATAAGGTTCATTAACATTCATAACCCAACTCAATCAAACCATTTAAGTGCTATTATAGCTTGCTTTTGTACATCAAAACCTCTCGTTAAAACTGCCACAAAAAAGCAAACACAATCATTGCAATAAGTAACACTAATGCTAGTTTAAACCCTGAATCAGGCTGTTGCATATAATCAGAACTACTGTGTGCGACTAGTGTTTGTTGTGGAAAGAACTTTGTTTCCATTAGGCCTATGATGTTACACAGTATGGTGGTCTTATGGCAGCTTGATTGGTTCTCAGTATCAGTGGGGTATATGGGAGATGAATGGCATGGGTTCCCTGAGGCACTGTGGCTCATACAGAGGTTTGAGACATACATTAGCACTGTGAAATGACCTCCCATAGTGGGCCTTCACAGTCACACAGCAGCATCGGACTCGTTCAGCTACATCCACCTTCTGGAAAAACCTGAGCTGGTTAGAATACTCTACACATTTTAAGAATTTGTGACTACATTTTTATGCAACTTCCATTTTTTCCTCAAAAATGTTAAATGAATACCAACCGCTCTTTACATTGTCTGAGTATTTAGTGGTGAATGGACCAATAGCAACTGTGCGAATCACAAGGAATACCATGTCCTTACATTAATGAACAGGAAAGGATTCAACATTTTTCTTGTTGTTTTTGTTCTTGTTTTTGCGGTTTTATGTACCATAAACAGTAATGCATTTTCACATGACCATTTTCCAGTCTTTCATCATCCCACGTTATTAAACAGGCTGTTTTAGTTCTGTGGGTTTAAGACTGATGTAAATTATCTCTGTTCTGATTGGCTGCTAGGCGTTGCATCTAATTCAATAGGCATTCTGGGCTGAAATACTCATAACTTAGGTGTGAATGGGTGGGGCTTAGCTGCTGTAGACTTAAAATTTATGTAAATGTTGTTTTTGTGACATTGCTGGTATGGTTTGTTAAACACAGGCTGTTTTTGCAGTTTCTGTATATGGACTGTATGGACTGTGGAGGAAGCACTACATTCTGAAAATCCTGAAACATCTTTAATTGAAAAAAAAAGAAATGTCAAAAATATTCATATGGGCTGTTTTAAGTCTTTTTCAGCATGTGCAACAACATGTGCTTCTATTCTATTCTATTCTATTCTATTCTATTCTATTCTGTGTGGTTTATGAGATATATGCATGCAGTATCTGAGCAATATTGCTGCAACAACAGGAGACCAAGACATGTCTTCTTCTACTTCTCAGTCAATACATTGTCCCGTAATCTTTGTCTGTATTCACATTCTGTTTCCAGTGTTGATTGGATTTTGGTCTGTATTCTGGTCCTGTGTGTCCTCTCTGTGGTCAGTTTGTGGTGGGAATGGATTTCTCTGCTCTTTACTCTTCTCACATAAACACTGGGCATTGATTGACTCCTCCTGTATTTAGAGTTAATACAGGCTGGCTGATCCACCAGTTTCCAATTCTGTATTTTTTTTTCCCATAGTCCTTTGCTCCTCTGCTGACGCTGATTGAAATGTTTGCATGTATGTTTCTCTCATACAAAGGTGAGAGGATTTGACTGTGTCTCGGAGTGTCTTGGAAAATCCAGCTCGGTCCTAGACACCGAAATAATTAATCCCCTCGGTGTTGGCTCTTCTTTCACCCTTTCAATGATTTTTGTAGCGGCTTACCAGCCCACCGAAGTCTGGAAGAAGAGCAGAGGAAATAAAAGACAGCGAGAGATTCATCAGAGATGAGGACGTCTTAATGTGGACTCTCTCCCTCCATCCCCCCTTCAAATCCAAACCAATGGGCTCTAGAGACCATGAAAGACCCCTCATCCCTCATTCATGATAAAGAAAAGATAATTTAGCTAGTTTCATTTCCTTTTTCAATTATGCTCGGAGGACTTTGTTGTGTCATAATTAACATTTTCATGGTTGAAATGTGCAAAAGGAGCGTTCCAAGTTAAAACTCTGGTTGAGAATGACCAGTTATTGCAATAGTCGTCATGTTTAAGGCAACCAGCAGAACTTATTGAACATTCACCTACCTTTGTTCAACTAACTTGTTGCTAACACTTCAACCCATTTTTTTTTTCAAATTTTGTGCATAAATAATTGCACTGTACTAGTGTTAGAGGACAAACCCTATATCGGTCTAGAAGCTTTACATTATATGGGGGTTCTTTAAACTTAAATGAAAGATTCTTCACACTTTATCTTATTTACAAATACATCAACTGAAAGGTTCATCAGGTAGTGAAAAGTGGTTCTTCTACTACATCTTTTCTTCTACTACTTATTTTTAAAAGTGTCCCATAGTATAATAACCACAGGCAAGCTAACATTATTAAACATTATTTAGATGTGTAATGATATTACATTAAAAGATCAAAAGAGACCTATACATATGTAATATCTACACCTACAAAATGGATCTTTTAAAGGCTATGATATATACACAGTGCCATGAGTATTTAAGAACGAATTTGAATACTTTGATGGTTCTTTGTGTTGTTACATGGTTTTGCTGTATCATGGAAAAACTGGAGTATTTGGTTCTGTAAGGAACATTAAATGGCTAGCATTTCATTTAAACAAATGGTTCTTTATAGCAGCAAAATGGCTTCTGCTGCTGTTCCACATAATAGTTTTTCATATTTCTATAAATCAATTTAACATTTTATTGCACTTCATGTTTCAAAAGCATATTACATGTGCGGAAATGTTGCTTAAGATTACAATCCTCATTCCGTTATTATCGAAGTAATAATACTTAAGGGAAAGTCTAGCCGAGTGTTGCCGCATATGGGAAATTCCAACCAGGTGTGTCTCTACTGGGCTTAAGATCACTCAGGCAGAATAGAGCTTTTAAATACAGAGAGGCTATGGAGGCTCGTCCATGATTACAGAGAAGAGGGGGCATAGTTTCCACAGCAGGGCTTCGTATTGACTACAGTAAATATGGGGAATATAAACTAATCCTACCAATAAGGGCTGCAGGCGCTCCTGAAACTCATGCAAATCCATTGACCGTCTTCTCTATAATCTTAGTATTAATCTCAGCTTTAACAAGGTTGTTTATTAGCGTACTTCCCTTGAGCATCTGATAATATCGGCTCTAATATCTCTATTTTGCAGGGCGAGGAAGACTGTCCTGCAGAGTTTTAGAAATGAGATTTACAAGCCTATCTACCAATCATTACGAACAGTGAGTTCTCTCATTGGCTGGTTTTATTCATAGTGATATTGTATATGCAGTAGGGAAATTGTATCATTTATATGACTTAAAGGAATATATATATGTAAATATATGTGTGTGTGTGTGTGTGTGTGTGTGTTCCACTATATTTTGTTGGTAAAAAAATCTTTAACATTCTTGTTTAAACAATCATGTTTTATCATTTTGGCCCCCCTTTCAAATAAGAATGTATGCAAAATGATTCTTTAAACATAAACTCTTCTCATTGTGAGCGAGGTCATCTAACGAACTCCACAATGACTGTACATTTTAACTTTGCCATAAGCTACAATTAAACTACAAAAAGGAAGCAGGATACGACTTTGACCATTTGACCTTAAGACGTGGGATTGCTGCAGTGGATGCTTGCTTTGTTCTATAACAGAATTTTCTGAAGAAACTTAACAACTTAACAAACATTTATTAATAATCCAAATATGTTTTTTTAATTACTCATTGGATAGTCATAAGCATTCAGAAGACAATAGCACTGTTATAATTACTTTATTAGTCAGAATTAAACAGTTTCTGGTTGATCTACTGAAGTGAGTTCAATTATCCCATGGTAAACAGCAGTACTTAGAAATGGTTTAATCTACAGGATTCATTTTATGTATCCTATAATATAGATACTGTAGAGTGTGTAAGGGGTGGTGTCTGTAGACTGTGTCTGTGCGCTGGTGTCGCAGCGTGTGTCCATACTAGATGACTTAATTACAGTGTTCGCAATGATGCATTCATTAGAAGTCTTTACAAATGAGTACATGGCCACCACTGTGAATTGCTATTAATAAGCAGTGGGCACCGGGACCATCGGGGCCCACGGAGGGCAGCGTGATACGGACATCTTATTCTGCAGCACTCACCTTTTTCCATCAGTTATATTTGGCAAACACAATCATAACCAGAATGAGCTGAGATTGAAATTTGGATATATAGGTTGATGTGTTTCAGAGTATGGAATATACTGTACAGATAACAGTACATTAGTGCTGTATTGTGTTTATTGAGGTTTCTAAGGGTTTGTGTTAGAGTGTATCCCTGCATAGTTTATTAATATTCTTATTATTGTTGTTTAAATGTATTGTTATTATATTGATACTGGAAATAAAAAGCTCTCATAAGACCTTAACTTCATTTTCATGGTTATGTTTATGAACTAGTACTGGGCATTTAAGTCTTACACCCATTTGACAAGTCAAAAGGGAAACCAACAATTAATTCAATAGCTGCCTCATACCAATCCTCTCTGACTCCCTATGCCTTTGCATTATATTGTAAATGGCTGTGTGCAGCTAGTCATCTGAGCAAAGCACATTTACGGCTCTTTTCTGCTCTGTTTACCCATAAATAAATAATCAGAGCCACAAAGTGAAACGAAGCCTTTAAAGAATGGAATGGGGAAAGATAGTGCACTGTCGGCAACTCAGCCTACAGGTGAAAGCTATCCAAAGAGAAAAAAGGGGTGCACACACTAACAGGTGAGGTTATTAAGACTGGGCAGAAGCAAAATAGCTTATGCTGTATTATGCAAAATGTGCAGTACAAAACTGCTACAGTTACAGATATGTATGTAAAATATGAACAAAGTGCACAGAAATACAGTGTTAATTTGAGGAAAGACTGAATGTTACAAACTTTGTTTTCTTATTAATGAAATATACATGAAATGAAATAAAAGTATTTCATTGCTAGGTTAGTGTTAGTGTGTAAATTAGAACACATAGTTAATATCAGAGTCAATTTCATATCTCAGTGCTCACTATATTGATTTCATATGCCAGTACTTTCATATCCCAGTATTGCACAGGCTTGATGGTTATCATATTGTGCCAGATATCAGTGGGAAGAGCGCTGTAGCACAATGAATCTCCATTTCATTTTGTAACACAAACTTAATTCTGTCTCACTATGGCGTCTGCATCACTTGATGAGATGCAGCTTGCCAGCGTCTTGATTAGGTTTGATTTTTTAACAATCAAGCCAAATAAAAATGCGTCTGCTTCAGCTGTGCTTGCCGCTGCGAGGAGCTATGACACAAAAATCAAGAACGAAGAGAAATGACAGGCAGTATCACTGTGTTATTATTGAGTGGTTTAATTTAAACAAATAAAAAATGCTTAGTTAAACTCAATACACAGTGTTTATGCAATGACATGCAACCTTTATTTTTATTATATTTGTAATAACTGGATGTATGATGTTTATATGTTGTATGACTATAACATATATGACTAATGTTAGCAAGGAGACTTCTTGTTTGCAGTCTGCCATACTGCACTCTGGTCACACCAGAATTTGTGCAATGATCAGATGGATTTGCTGCCCCCTTGTGGTACAATCATCTTGTCGCAGGTGAATGTATGAGACTAGTTCAGAGAAACTTTACATGGTAGTGTGTAGACAAACCTAATATTCTCTACATCATGATTATCACTCAGTCTTATTATGTGGTTTAGTTTAAAGTTTAGAATAAATAGTGGGTTAACATCTTACCATCACAGAGGATAAACTTCTGTCCAACGTTAGCATGCTCTCCTTCCACCATATAACTAATGCACTTGAGCTGGTCAACCAGCACGACCAAGCTGGGTAGCTAGCTAAACCAGTACCAGATCAGCACAAGACCAGCATAAACCCAACTTAAACCAGCATGGAATGCATGCTGGTCTGTGATGTCTTTCCAGCAGGGAATAGAATAGCACACTCTGGAGGAGCCACAGATGAATCTAAGATCACCACACTCAATATCAAGCATTGGCAAGAGAGGTATAAAGTACCTTTGCACTGAGCTGTGGAGCAGTGGAACTGTGTCCTCTGGAGTGATGGAGCTCTATGCAGTACCTTTGGAAGAGCTGTGATCCAGAACTAATCATTCATCATCTGTATCTGCCCTCACTAATGCTCTTGTGGTTGAATGCAATCAAATCCTCACAGCAATGTTCCAACATATAGTGTGAAGCCTTTTCAGAAGAGTGGAGACTGTTACTGCGGCAAGGAAAGGGACAAATCCCTATTAACACCCTTCATTTCAGGACAAATGTTGGAGGAGTGTGTATAAACATAGGTTGGCAATAGGGGGCGCTACTCCTTCAGTCTGTAAAAAGGCCTACTCATAGCCACCATCACTAGCATTACAATTCTGGCTCAGACAGGACCAGTGTGTCTCGGTCAGGATGGAGGAAAACCCGGAGACCAGTGCAGTGGACAGAACAAACAGGACGAGCAAAAGGTCGAGTGTGGAGAATGGAGGCCTGACTCATTCTACACTGGCTTATGACAAGAGTTTTGTTTGCTCTCCGCCAGGCGTACTAATGTTTGGAGAAACAGTAAGTAGCCTGTATTTGGTTAAAGAAATGTTGTATATTATAAGTTTCTGGTAACCAACTAAAATGTTTACATTTAGCAATTGAAACCTAAAGCATATAAAACCTAAAACACGATAAACTGAAATAACTGAATAATGACTGTGTAAGTACACGTTAACTAAAGCCTATAGGCTACTGGACCCATCACCTGACGTGTGATTGACATTGTCCTTATATCATTGTAATAACTGTAGTGGTAATAACTGTACCATACAATACACATACTTATTTTTAAAGTTGCATAAATGCGTTGTAAGTAGCATGCACCTGAAGTCACGTTCTGTCCTGCCTTTTTACACTTAGTAAAGTCTGAAAACAGCAGAGACATCATCTATATGCTTATGCAGATCTGTGTTCTGTTTACATGCTCCAGTGGTGAAAGTGGAATTAGATGTAGGCCTTCATATTGCCATGTAAGCATTTTACAGCCTGGCTATTTAATTGAGGCTAAACTATTTAGTTCAGCTGATATTAGGAATTTCAAACTTGGATTTAATGAAAAGGAGGGTCAGCTAGATTCCACAGTGGAGAGGAAGTAGACAAACCAAAACAGCTTGGCAAACAGACTCTTCCTCTCTCCCTTATTGTTCGCTTTCCTTCCACAATCCATTCTGACTCCCATCCAAGCATTGACTCAGTGTTTAATCTCCATCAAGACATATCTGCCGACTGCAAAACAACTTTTCCTGTGATACCAAGCTTTCAGTGAGGAATTCTTTGTTTCTTGTAACAGGATGGAAGGCTGGGTGTGTATGGGTGAAGGCAGGAACCTATTACTCAGAAGCTAGAATTTATACAGTTCACAGCAATAAAAGCCACATGAGCAGACACCGGGCCTGTCATTTTAAGCACTTGTTTTTTTCCTCCTTGCTATTAATTTTTTCCTACAATGTTTATGATATCACTGTGTTTGATCATTTCATTTGCAGTTGTACATTTAGGACCAGTGTCCCAATCATGGACATGCAGATATACTAACGTGTAGGAAAGGGAAAGGGGGTCTCCAGGATTGGGGTTGGATACCACTGGTCTAAGGTCCTTGTTTTGCAAAAGTTAGACCTTGAAGTTCAAATTTAAACAGTAATAATAATAATAATAATATTCACAATACTACTACTACTAATAAGAATAATCATAATAATAATGCATTTTATTTATAATGCACCTTTTGTTTAGGTGAAACATTTTGTCATTTTGCCAAAACATTTAATAAAAGGCCTTTCTAAATAGAATACCTCTGTGTCATGCTCAGTGTTACACAACATATCAGGAAGGGTCTTCTGCAGGCGAGGGGCAGCATGTACAAAAAGCACAATCTCCCATCATATGCAGTTTTGTTCTGGGATGTTGAAGTAGATGATTAGCATTAGACCTGAGATAGTGATTAGAATTGCAGAGTATATGAGATAAGATGATCTGGTGCGTTTCCATGAACACATTGAGGAAAGTAATTTTATAGTTGATTCTCTATGAAATGGGAAGCAAATATGCTTGATGATACTCCAGTAGAAAACTGGAAATATGTTTTGGATGATAAGTTTTACACAAATCTTGTCTTGACCACAACTCAAAGTTCAGATCAGAGTCAAACCCAGCAATCAAGTTTTAAACTGTATTGGAAATTAGAATTTCTGCCCAGAAACTGTTAAGATGAGTAGTGGTTTTTCACACTTGGTTGGAGTTCCTATTTATATCCATGTTTGTTGCCAGATGATCTCCTTCATACAGCCCTTAATTATCTCCAAACAGGTGTTAAAGATGGAGTAGAAGGAACAAGTGCAAATACAATTCAGCTTCAACCACTGAATTGTATTCGTACTTGTTCCTTCTACTCATTCTATTGTCATATATTACTATACTCTATGGTAAAGGTCTTCATTGTGTCCCCAGGTGTGTGGGCTGCTGGTCTGGACTCTTCTGGGTGGGACTGAGTATTTGCATGTGCCTGCTCTGGGCTGGGTGATGTTTGTATCAGTGGTCTGCTGGGTGCTGACTGTTTGCCTATTTCTTCTGTATCTGACTACAGCACACACAAAGATACCACAGGTTCCTTGGACAATACTGGTGAGTAGATTCAATTCAAATAAGAGCCGTTTGTGGAATTATAGGCCAAGAAATGAATTTGAAAATAGCATCCATGTATCCTCACTTACTAAGAACATATGCAGTGGTGAAAAATGCTATTTTAAATGGGATAGTAAAAACATAGGAATTCCACAGAAATGAATTTTAAATAGATCTATTTCCATTCATCTACAGAGATGGCAACTAAAACATGATTTTAGTATCACCATAGAGACCTGTGGCTGATACATTGCCACACAATATATTTTTTATTTCAGAATACATACATCATATCAAAGATATACTAAATAGGTGTATTGCACAATGAGAACAGCCTATAAATCAAACTTTGAGTACAGAAAAATCAACATCACACAATGAGGCATGGAAGTTGGAGCGGACTGACTGCTAAAACATGTAAAAATATCCTCATACAGGAGCAAGTAAGTCAAAACCAGAGGAGCAAAAACTGTTCCTGGATAATTTTGTTAATTTCTAACGCTGATGGTGGAGAGATGTCAGAGATTCAGTTTGAGGACTCTTAAGTAACATACTCATAGTTAGTGCTCAACTTTGATCGTTTTAGGTCAGCTATTGTATTAGGACAGAGAAAGGATATGACTTTCAAAATAAAAAAAAACACAGATTTGGTGAAAATCTGTTTACAGGGCTTGTGTTTCAACAGCATTGCTGCTGTTCTGTACCTGACTGCTGCAGTGATTAATGCTGCTTCTGTGACTCATGCCACTAGGGGGCGCTATTACTACATCAGCTGGATGGCCTCTACGGTAAGAGGAAGGACTGTTTCTTGTATAGTAAAAGAGTCAAAAGCTCACAAGAGTGGTTGGAGTTGGGAAAGGTTTGTGTTTATGTTTAAGACCTGGTTTTAATTAAGCTTAGGCTTACAGGTTCGGTATTAGTTAAAGTAAGAACTGGGGTTGAGGTCCAGTTATAAGCAAAGGAAAGTCCTTAGAATCATATAAAGTTAGTATGTGGGTGTGTAATTTTATTCTAATGAGATCGACATATACCTCGTTTGCTTCAAATGAACATGACAAATGCTGATTTTTAAAGAATTTCTTTTTCTTCTTTCAGGTATTTGCCTTCCTGGTTGTGCTTTTTTACGCAGCAAACGCGTATGTGAGCTACAGATCCTGGAGATCAAAAAGTGATGATTCATAAACAAAAGGGTGCTTGAAAAAATGTAACAACTGTAACAAATAAGAAGCCTCTTATCTGATCATGTGAAACTTAACAAACCAGATTATTTTACGGCTTTTTATCAAATGTAAATGTTTTCAAAGAACTGTACCTGCAATACTGTGAGCCTCTGTGAGCCTGTTATACTTGTTCAAAACTTTGATAGTGTATGGTACAGTGGGCTAGATGTGAAATTGTCTGAGACTGCTGTAAAGTGTTTCACTTTAGTACAAGATGCCCATCTGTCATGCACATTTAAACTGCATTTTTTTATTCCTATAAACTGTGTTTTGTATATAGGGTATATTTGTGTATGTTGGAAGTGGAGTGTACATAACTGCTTAAGAAAAAACTGAATATAAATATTGCATTCATGATGAGCTATTTGAGTAAGCTAAGGCTAAAAATGTATTACCTAATGCTCTTATGGATGCTGTCACCTACAGGTAACTGTCATCATTAATCCTAAATGGTGAAATAAAACCCTTTTTTTTTTTTTACAGTAGTTTTAAATAACACTACAAAATATTACTCACATTGTGCCAAAGCTAAACGTACGTAGCAGCGGAAATTCTATTTTTCAAAATGATCACAATCATAATATCATAATCATTCAGAATTGTTTGGTGTGAAATGCTCTGTTCTACAGTCAAAACTGTTCATAGTGGTTAAACATATGCTTTTTTTTTGCCAAAAATGTGTTATGTAAATCTATTGGTGGAGAGGTATTATATATATGAGTGAATGATGCAAACAGTTTGAAAATAACTAATAAGTGGAATTCCTCATGATCACAGAAATCACAGAAATACACAGTAGACTCAGTACCTCAATATTTTCAGTAGCACATTCAAATAAACAATTTAGAAAACTTAGCAAACAGACATAAATCAAAACCATTCTTCTACTCACTCTCTGGAACAACTATTAATAAGTACTATTAAAAGTGATCATCAGAGGTCCTTCTGTTTTCAGCTCAATTTTCTCGCAAAAGAATCTCTGTTTTCATGTCTTGTGTTTTGCTGATTTTAGATATAATGTATTACTACTGTCTATACAATAAATCACTCAGCATCATTTAAGATGAAAGCACTTTACAATGATAAAAGGGTGGGATCACAGTGGTAACTGGGAGTACAAATGACACCACTGGCAGTTCATCAGAACCTTGAAGAGAATACTTTTCTAAGTAGTAATTATCTGAAGTGCATCATGTTGTGGCCAGCAGCACTGCCTGACTGGTAGAAGTCTAAAGACATACAACAACAGGTTGCAGAGAAGCTGAGGTCTCAAAGGTTACATAGCTTGATGATGCAACATGAAGGAAATCTAATTAGCTTCCTCTCAACTCAAACAAATGCTTTATTATTCGTCTTACATTCTTCACAGCGCACACTCAGATTACAGTTTCTTTAAAATGCAGATAGCAAAATGATGTAGCACCACGCTATAATCATTTGTTTCTAATGTAGCAAACCATCATCATCATCATCATTCTCATAAGAGCATACTCATTTTACAGTTCATTTCTGCAACAAAAAAATCATGTACAATATAAAGCATATATTTCAACACACAACTATCTTGTGGAAGTAATGCCTGTGAAAATGTCCACTGGCTGATCTGTGGCCATACTGTATTCAAAAGTCTGCAGGTCTGATCATCATGGTGGTGGTACGCAGAGAGTAGCTGGACCCTTTGAAATAGTGCCACTTGATGCCGTTGAATTTGCCAGTGTTTTTGCCGTAGGAGAAATACATGCCGTTAAGATTTGATGGACCACAGGCGTCAAACCACCAGCCTTTATGAAAACAACAGACCACACAAAAATGAGGAATGTGTGATGAGTGACAAAACGGAAGGAAAACCCATGCATGTCATGATAGATAGGATCTTAAACAAAACCGGGAGATAAATAGTGAAAGAGAGATGGAGAAAAGTAAGAGATAGTAGAAAGAGATATAGGTGGTGGTGCGGTGGGAGTCTGGAGCATAGTTTGATGGAAAGGCTTTTTTTCTTGACATTCCTAACTAGACACAAAGCTCTTTACTGCCCCTCACATAGCCTCTCATAATGTACCCAAACGTTCCCAGGGTTCTGTGTTCACAGGACTCTATGTTTAGATCTTTATATGATACATCATACCTCAATATGATACATTAAGGGGAATACTTGAAAGGGTTCCCACGGGAGAGATCATACGGGAAACAACAAAAAGCAGATTTTTCCACTTAAACATGCTTTGCATCAGCTAGGTTAGCCTTAATGAGCTAATTTACTAACTTTGTCATGTTTAAAGAATTCAGAGTTTAGAATACATAACTGTTTTGAATAATTGCTTTGTCTGGTTGACAAGGGTATATCAGAAGCAGCGCTGAAACGGACAGTAGATGTTGTTATTGAAGATGTGCTTGATCCCACTGTTAGCATTAAAGCCAAGTTTGTTAACATATTGCAACGTTGTTCATATTGTGAAGTTAAATAAAGTTATGAGTAAAAACATTTAAATGTTGCTCATCTCTGTCAGTGAGTGGAAGTAATGTGGCTGGTGTCATGGTTTGGAGCTAACAACCTGGAGCTTAACACACAAAAGACTGTGGAGATGACCACTGATTTCAGAAAGAAACCCACCCAAAATTCCTGCTTACCACTATTCAGCAAGATCTCAAATGGGACAAACATTGAACTGCAGTTATGAAGAAGACCCAGCAGCACCTGCATTCCCTGTGGCAGCTCAAGAAACCTGGGCTACCTCAAGCATGAGAGTTAGAGCCCTAAGGCTCAGACTGATTGTCACCCCCACAGCTTCTTTCCCATCAGCCTCCAGGCCATCATCCTCCTAAACAAGAGGCTTCTCACACTCATCTGCTTTAAACTGCTGGACATGCACTTTATTACACACTGCAATGTACATAACCACAGAATATTGCCATGTCACACATTCCTCTACTCTAGTCAGCATACATATTTAATATACACTTTAATTTGTTGCGATACACCTGTTTTAAAAAATTGTTTACTCTATGTTTTCAATTATATTTGCTGGTCAGTTCACTTACCTGTACATACTGTATAAACCTGTATGTACCTCACTTCTTCAGGACTGATTGTATTTATAGTTACCTCCCAGAGTACATTTTGTTACTTGCAGTTTGTTTGTGTACTGTCTATCTTATATTTATGTAGCATATCTCATTTTATGATATTTAATATGCTGACAGCTGCACCAAGAGAAATTCCTTGTACACCTGGTACTTGGCAAAAAACAGATTTTGATTAAATGTAGTTCACTTAAATATTCAGTCCAAATGTGTTTTAATAAAAATATTTCAGATCTGATTTTTTTATGTTGAGGAAATACAGTTGAGGCAACATTTAAAACAAGAAAATATCAATGAGGGAACATATCCCCGGGAATATAGGGCTACCTCCAAAATTACAGTAAGGAACACAGGACCTGTGAAACAGAGGGCACTATATAAGACTGTTTCCAAACATTTCACTGAGACAATAAAGAACCTGTGAAACCGAGAACCCTGGGAACGTAGGTCAGCCATATTCAGCATGCAGGTAAGATGCAGTTTACTGTGCTAGTGGCCATTCTAGACAATGTCAAAGTGATACTTCACCTAAAAATACTGCATCTCTCAAATGTAATCATTCAGCCGAAACAAACTTAATGCCCAAAGTTTGCTTTATTGCTTCAAACTACATGCTTAAATGATCTGATGTTGGACTAAAACTTCATCGGCTTGTTAGGTAATTTTATAGACTTGTGTAAATGGTTTCTGACACTGACACAATCTTAACTAAAACTAATCGTAAGTACTGTACTGACCTTCTCCTGGCTGGTACTGGGCTCCAGAAGACTATAAGGCATGGCCATGTGCCCTATTAGTGTTATATAATGTTGTTGCTTGACAGTTAACAGTACATGCTATGTGTTTATTGTGTGTTTTTGTGTTGGGTAATGAGTTCTGTGTGTGTTGTGTGAGGGAGGTCACTGTCAGGGTGAAGCCTATGACTAATGGTGACCACCCCTACCCGTTCAGTTCTCAGTATGTGTCCTTTTTGCTATTGTCAGTAATAAAAGTGCACAGCAACCCATAGCACTAAAGAAACCCACTTCAGACATTACATCTGTCTTGGCTGATCCATTACATCTAAAGTCAGTGCCTAGGCAAGCCTCTGGCAGGACTATGTCTTTAAGCTGTCATATATCTTTTAACATATAGCATCTTTTAAGAGCCATATATATGCTTTTTGTGGATTTGTAATCAACTGTTGACAACAATTTAGTCCCTTATCAGATAGAACCGTGTTTGAGAGTGATTCTGGCTTGAGTCTTTGCATTAGCTGCACTATTGGTAATGAAGAACAGTGTGAGTGTGGAAAGCTGGAACTCTACTCTTACATGTTGGCAATCATCCTAGATGTTACTGGGACTCATGAGGTCTTAGCGAGATTTCACAGCAGTGCAAATGAACTTTTGTTACTGTGCAACACTGATGAGGCATTACTCACCCCCGGTAAGCATGAGGGCACATTTGCAGATGCAGTTGTCATTGTCCATGTCTTTGGTGCTGAAATCAGCACCATTTATTGCCAAACTGCTCTGCCTGCCAGCAGTTCCACTGTGACTCTTGAGAAACAACCTGAGAGACACAGAGATTATACACACATCGTATAGTCGCTGTGTAGAGTTAATTTAACTATTTCTGGCAGGTTTTATTGTTAAGAGACGAGGTTTTCTATTAAATTACTCTTCACTGACTTTTTTTATGTATACAGGCCTGAGGTTGTAGTTCATGAGTGCTACACTAGGGAGTAGCATTCGGAATCTCTGAGTGTTTTGTTCATCAGCACCCTGAAGAAGACATCTCTTCCATTTATCTCCATTATAATAGTCACCAGTCCATAATAAGGAGGACATCCTAGCTGACAAATTACTGTGATTATTATGCTGTCAAATATCATGTGTATTCAGCAGGTAATCCATTACACCTAACATTTTTATTTCCAGCTGGGAACGCATCAAACTTTCAGACCTGCCTGGTGCTTTGCAGTTGACTCTTAATTGCTGAGAGATGAACAGCAGTATTTGCCAGTTGATAGAACAGTGACAGATGACATCAACTAAACCTGCCATTGTTTGAAATACAGCACAAACTGGTGTGATATATATGAATGTTGTAAATGAATTATTGTTTCTAAAATTGCGGAATAAAGAGAGCTTGGACTTTCATGGGGGCTTTTGGTAAGGTAACTTGTACAGTGGCAAGAGTCTCTAAATGTGTTTATATTCCTGAATTAAATAATAATGCTTAAGTAAATCTTTGTCTTTATATTTATCACTGTGTTGGTAGTTAAATCCTGGTTGTTCCAGTGTCTCCGTTAATATGTAGACTCGATGAGGTATGTGAATGTGATGGTTTGGTATTGGGAATTTGGTTTGGTATGAGGAACAGGTGCTGAAGGTGTGATAGTGTCACTCGGGAATAAAGCAGTGAAGGTTTATTGCACAGACACAGCTCTCAGATGTCAGGATGAGGGACCAGTCTGTGTCCTTTCCCACAGCCTTTGTCATATGACCCAGTTACAAATTAGATGAACATACACTATGTACTAGTAGTGTTGCATTTTGGCTGTAAGCTGGAGTATCATAAGGATGTCATGAGTGCTCCATTTATGCAGGGGTTGGTTGGTATAATGAAAAATATAACATAAAAATGATCAACTCTTGTCCAACATAGTTTTGAAGAGAGAATTATAGTTAGCAGAAATGTAGTCACTTTTCTGTAGGATTTGAAAGCCAAGGGTGAGCTAGATATCCAACATTTTATAAAAACAGAATTGTGCCCTGATGTGGATGACCACATTAATTTTGGGGGTTGGCTGGCACATATATCATAGCCATTATCAAAAACATATATTATATACTGTATTACATATTGCATACATACTAAACAGCAAACCGTTAAAATGAGTTAATTATTTGAAAACATTTTTATTGTAATTTAATGTTCAAATTTGTGGTTTGGTTTCAATTAAAAGCTCTGATTATTTACTTTAGTTGCTTCTTTCTTTGAATTACAACAACAACAAAACAATGAGACTTTAGTACATTATGCTTTAAACTGTAATTAGTTACCTGTAGTTGTGTTTCTCACTGGCTAGCTGGAAGCTGTCATATTGAGAAAAGACCTGCTGCCCCTCCCAGTCTGTCAGCTCCACTCTCAGAGTGTACTGCTGCTGACTCGTCAACTGGAACACAAACTCATTTCCCAACCAGTGCTCTCCAGACAGAGACCCAAACCCCTGGAACAGAACATGAACATGCGCAGCCATTCAATATATGAAACAGGTTATCACTTCTTTAGCTTTAGCTTAGGACTGCTAATCAGCCTAGGCACAAAATGTAGTGGTAACAGTAATGAGAATGTGCTATTCATCAAGTGTTCCACTGAGTATGGTAGTCATGCACATAATGGTCTGGGGCTGTTTTTCAGGGTGTGGGTCCTTAGTGAAGGGTGTAGTGTGAAAGCTACAGCATACACCATTATCCCTCCTCCACCGAACTTTACTATTGGCACTTTGCATTCCAGTATGTCAAATCTCACTCTATCTCTATCACTCTCTATCACTCCAAAAACTAGAAACATTAAAGAAAATATTTTAAAATTGGTTTTAGGGTCAAGTGTATAACATTTAAATCTATAACTCAATAAAAAATTGTATTGTATGTTTAATACCAGTACAGTAAGTATGACAGCTGAAGAGTTAAATGTATCAGACCAGCATTATTATTACTGGTAATTTCATTTTCATTTGATCACTGGAATGAGTAACACATGTTCACTCCTGCATGTGATTGATTATAACATTAGATTAGAACTGAATAAAAAGGAGCATACAGGGCTAAAATGACATGTTTATGTTTAATGAACTGAAATTAACTTGAAGTCATGACTGAATTTACCATCTTGTATTCTTCCCACGTCCTGTGGAAATCTAGAGTTCCATCTTTTCTAAGCTGGATGACGGTCCAGCCCCCGCCTGCTGTCTCCATATTGCAGTAGACCTGAGAGAGATGCAGTTACGGCATGACACACATACCTCTACGACTTGAACATTATATA
Organism: Semaprochilodus insignis; assembly: GCA_034552555.1. Taxonomy (NCBI): domain Eukaryota; kingdom Metazoa; phylum Chordata; class Actinopteri; order Characiformes; family Prochilodontidae; genus Semaprochilodus; species Semaprochilodus insignis. Next base: position 33,753,434 of record CM067479.1, read on the forward strand.
TTAATCTTGTTCTGCCCTGAGGTATATAATAACAAGGTAGAGAATATCTTATTCAGTTTTAATGAAATGGCAATCTTCTAAAAGTAAACTGCAACAATAATGTATCCAAACCAATCATGTATCTGACTGCTTCATCTTAGTGGAACATTAAAGTTCCTTTACGCAATGTACATTGTACTCACACTTCATTCTGCTTTACTCTGTCAGAAACATCACACTCTGCACTGACCTGGTCAGATCTAATAATGGCCAGCCCCAGACAGCCACACTGACCCGGTCAGTGCAGATGAGCCAGAGAGAGAGCAGTCTGAGTGCTGGAGGAGTACAGTAGCACTCTGCCCAGCTGTTACCCACAGAGTTCAGCCAAGAGTATTTTCAGCCACCACTGTTTCATCACTGAGCCAACTAATACCTAACACAATGCTAGAAAGAAGCTGAAAGACTTGCACCTACTGCTAATGAAATACTCCAATAAAAGCACAGACATATATAGCTTATGGTTCAGAATGCCATATGATGAAAGGTTTGTTATGGTAGACAAATAGATATAAATGTACTGCTATGCTGCTTCATCCACACAGATCTGGCACATTAATAGCTATATATAGCACATTTGGATGGAATAATGCTTATTATGTGTGTGTTTTTTAGCATGATGAACTGAAGGTATGTCATTTGCACTTTATGAGACAGAAATGTTGGAATACTGCCCACTATATATTAATATATACATATCAGCAGCTGCTGATAGACAGCTGACCTTCTTGGTGTCCTGCAAGGTGATGTGGATGGCATAGATCCCGCTCCTGTTAAAGCCAGCCTGGAAGAGCTCAGCACAGTCACGAAACTTTCTCTGCTCATCCGCTTGCTTAAGTGGACTTGTGCTTGCTGCATTCACAGTAACAGGGGTGAAAATATATACAAAAACAAAGAAATAAATAACGTGTCCCTGGCAGACTGCATAACTAGCAAGAGGTCAGTTCATCCTTCTAGTTTATCAGTGACTTATAATAATAGCTGTCCATTCTCTGAAAAATAACCTCAGCATACCTCCATGAAGCGCTGGTTCTAGCTGTTGCTCCATAAATTGGAACGACAGGGACCTCTAAATACTTTTTTGGCACCAACAGAAGCATTCATCTGTCACTGTGTTTGTGATTTGCCCTAAATACCAAAAGTGTTCGGTATGAAACAAAACAGTCTATTGAATTTGGACAGCGATCTGGGAAATACATTTCCGACAGCCCTTAATGGAAATGTGTTTCCAAGAAACTTGGACCCAGGGAAGGTTATTTACACCCTACAACAGTTCCACTATTAAACAGTTACAGTACTGAACTGTACATTTTACACTATATGGCAAAACGTATCTGGACCCATAACAATCACACCTAAATGAGCTCGTTCCCATTTCAAAATTACGAGCATTAATATGGAGTTGCCCCCTCGCCTTTTGCCTACTAACCTCCACTCTTCTGGGAAGGCTTTGCACACAATATTTTGGAGTGTGTCTGAAGGAATTTGTGCCTATTTAGTCAAAAAAATATTGTGTCAGACTCAGGCACTGATGATGAATGAAAAGGCCTGACTTGCTTCTCACGTTCCAATTCATCCCAAAGAAGTCAGGCCTCTATACAGGCCACTGTAGTTCCTCCACACCAACTTGTCAAACCATGTCTTGATGGTCTTCGCTTTGCACACCAAGGCATGGTCGCGCTGAAGCATGAAAGAGCTTTGCGCAACCTGTTGCCACAGTTAGAAGCATATGATTGTCTAAAATGTCTCTGTATGCTGTAGCTTTAACATTACACCCTTTACTGGAACTGAAGACCCAAACACAAAAATAGGTATCCTAAGACAGTGCCATGTTTAAAGTCATTCTCTTCAGTATAACCCTGCCAGTGTTCGTTAATGGAGATTGACAGGCTATGTGCTGTCAATTGTTGATTTATACACCTGTTAGTAGTATAAAGATGTGGCTGAAACACCTGAGCTCAATAATTAGGACGACTACCCAGATACCTTTGACCATATAGTGTATCCATCGATGCCGTTTATTGTGGTTTTGCATGACCAAGCAGACAAAATACCAACCTTTCCCAAAAAATAACAACTACCGCGGTCACAACAGTGAAGATTGTCAGACCTTTTCATCATAATTATGTCTTACAATTTGTTAATAATGGGTGATTTGTGAGACAGCAAACAAGCTGTACAGAGAAAACTAGCAAGACAGTAGTACCACATTTAAAAAGGGCAAACAAAAAACTAAACAGAACAGGCGGACAATTGGTACAACTGATAAAGAGATCGATAATAGTATTGGCAGTTTTGACATCCAAATAGTCGCTTGTTATGTAATTAATACACAATGGTTGTTTGTGTTTAATCTCTGTATTATTGGTCTAAACCGAAATATTGTCCATGCATATGCTCTATGTATTGTTTGTATACCTTTTAGTGTAGAGCAGAGTTTGAGCAGGTTGCTGACTGTATCCTGTAGCTGTATCTGCTGGCTGTAGAGGGCGCTGTTGTTGGAGTTAGCTTCTTCTAGACTAAGCTCTAGACTTTCGATGATGGAGGTTTGGGCAGTAATGAGCTTTTGTAGTCTAGCTCGCTCATCTGCCTCCCAACCCAGTTCTGCAATGTGACGCACCTCCATGTCCTGCATCCGCTGTTCCAGAGCCCTGTACACATCAAATTTGAAGATGATGTTCCTAAAGCCTAAGTGGTATTCCTGATGCAATAGATTGAATTCATGTGGAAATGTGGGAATTGAATCAACTCATTGCATTACATTTCTTCATGGTAGATTATGTATGTTTAATTCTATATCAGTTAAAAGTAATACTTTACTTGCTAGTATTGTAGAGTTTGTTGACTTCACTGTTTTGACGAAGCAGCTCTGTCTCCAGCTTAACAGTGGACAGAGAGTTTTCTAGCAACTGAATCTCAAGTCTGGACGTTTGGCTTATAACCTGCAATGGCGAATAACAGAAAAATATCACAAAGGGTTTTGTTCCAAAATGGATTTATTGATCCCCAAGAATTTACCATGGTTTAGGATATACAGTATTGTTGGGAATTGTTGGGAATAGACTTTAAAGATACAAAACAATATGCTATATTGTGATAAATTCCACATTGGAATTAATTAACTTTCTGGCAATTAGCTTTTGTATTGAAACTATTCCTCACAAGATGAGAGTTTTTTACCTGTGTTTCCATGTCGGTCAGTCGTTTTGAGTAATGGACAGTCTGGGAGAGCAAATTGCTGCTCAGATCCAACATGGCCACTGTGTGGTTGGGTACAGCAATATATTGTAGTTGGGCCATCTCTTCCTTTAGACCATCCTTTGCATAGCTCTCAATCTGTACACATAATTTGTGGTTACAGTGTATTAGAGAATCAAATTCTCAATAAATATTAAAATGAATTAAACACAAAGTCAGGTTAATAAGAACAACCATTATGCCCCTTTCACATGACATAAGTCCATAAATCTGTACCCCATTACTTCTCTTTAGTCTACAGAATATGCCTGAATGTCGTTTATGTAGTGCAATATCACCCAAATGCTCTCCTAGATGTTCCGCTAAATTCTTCAGTATCCAAGGATCACTGCAAGATTACATGAACACGAAATTTCCTAGTGAAAATTATTCAATGGGCAAAGGTGTTCAGTCAACCTAGTTTCCAGAGCCACAGATTTTTATGCCAATTCCCAAATTAATCGGGCTAATTAACTATACAACAAAACAAACAAAAAGCACTAGGGTTCTTTGTCATGTGTTTGGGAATTCTAAAGCTCCTGCACTGATATTAGGCCATGCCTAATTGAAAAAAACTATATTCTATAGAACAGATAATCAATCATGTCAAATATATTAAAAACATATGTGTTATATGTGAGTTTGTTTTGGACAGACTCCAGTTTTGTTAAAGTTCTACATACACATTCATCAAGGACCTTGGCTGTTTTCACTTTAGGTATTAAATACTATTATTACTGACTTAGATGAAGGGCAGATCATATTTGTGAAAAATCAGAAGGCTTCAAAAACCTTCTCACAACCACATATGGAAGGTGTTCTTTGTTAGAGTGCCACTGTTGCTGACTAGTTGACTTTACCGCTCGGCGACAACGCCTAAGATTGCTGTCAGCTAGTCAGTGATCACATGACTATGACAGTAACAACATGGATGGCTCAGAGAAGACAACAGATGGGGAGCCTGGTGATTTAGGCCGTATCTCTGGTTTCCTGAAGGCTACCAAAGTGAACAAGCTCTTGTTGTAAACTCCACATCATGTTCTATCGACCTATGCAGTTTGGGTTCATCATGAATTTTTAAAGTGGCTTGATGCAAAGTATAGTTTTATTCTTGATGTTAATGTTAACTTGACTTTCATCACATAACCGTCAACTTAAAAAAATCTGAAGCTGTGCTGCCCATTGTGTGTCGTAATGAATGCCAAAAACAATTATGTCACTGGCCCTCCCAAGATCCTGCTGCCTGTGCAGACTCTATTTAATGACATACATTACTTCAGCTGCTTCAGAAACTGTAAGACACTGCTTCCCATGCCTCACAATATACTGAGCTCTTCTCTTATTCTTACAATCAGATCATCATTGTATGCCTCTAACAGGAGTCATTGACTTGACTGACATGGTTTTCCACTGTGATATGCTGCCAACAGTAGCAGCACTGGTTTTCACTGTTAGAGAACTATTTTTCATAGTTACTGCAATAGGTATTAACAGTAGTCATTGGTTATCATCAGTGCATCTAAATACCTCTGTCTTATGAAAGACTGTGTTCTCTTTTGATTTCTCTATATGCACTATTACATATGAATTATACAATCATCTTCTTCATATTGCTCTAATGTTTTGTCTTGCTATCTAGTGTTGAACAGATGAGGATGGGTTTCCCTTTTTAGTCTTGGCTTCTTCCTCTTGCTCATAGGGTGTTTTTCCATGCCGCTGTTACCCTTGGCCTGCTTGTGAGGGCTTGGACCTGGATTTTCAGCAAAGCTGCTTTGCGACAACATCTATTGTAAAAGGTACTGTATAAATAAACTTTTATCTGACTTGACTCAAATTAAAGTTACTGTCAGCCTATAATATTTAAAAACATTAATGGCCCTTTCATAGGATAGAATATAAGTCTGCAAATCAAATTAATTGTTTTCAGTCTACAGAAAGTACTTCAATGCTCTACAAAGCAACTGATATAGTGTAATATTTTCATATCCTTCAAATGCTCTGCCAGATGTTCCACTAAATTTTTGATTGTCCTTGGAGCACTGAAAGACTACATTAACATGATTTTCATCATGAAAGTCGTTACAGGATTGAAAGTGTTCAGTCAGTACAGACTCTAGATGTTAGCAGTGTTCTGTGTGCATTCATGCACAGCAGGAAGATACTGACACACACACAGAATACACAGTGAAAGTGGGCAAAGTGCAGCAACTGAGACAAACACACATTCACCACAAACAAAGAGAGAATGTTTGCACCGCATACGCAGTCTAATACAATCTGCTTGCCCAGCATTTCAACACATATATATAGTTTTTCTCTTTACTAGTGTTTCTTAACTAACCAAGCACTGTTAACAAACGTGCTACTAACAAATACAATACATAACATATATATATGTGTGTGTGTGTGTGTGTATGTGTGTGTGTGTGTGTCTGTCTGTCTAATGGTCAGTAGTTTATGTATATGGATATATGTGTGTGTGTGTGTGTTTTTGCGTGTATGTGTTGGACAGAGAGAACATAGAAAGAAACACTGAGAGAAAGAGCAAGAGCATCATAAGACATAAGAAAGAAAAAAAACAGTGAACGAAAGAATGAGAGGGAGACAGAGAAAGAGAGAGATGGAAGAGAGAGAAAGAAAGCTTTGGTCTTTCTATTTGCATCTGTGTATGTGTGATATCTGATCTGTTTCCTATTTGGCTGTCCTCTGAGTGTTTATATTTGGCCTGAAGCCCACTATGTCCAGCAGCCCCCCCATCTGAATCCCCTTCTGATCACAGGCAAACAAACTGGCATGCATCTCTCATTCCTCTGAACCTGAAAATGACCAGCTCATACACAACAAAGAGGTTTACATACTTTTGCACACCGTGTAATCTGAGGGAAATTCCCTTCACTGAGTGCAGATAAAGCACAGCTGAGGTGCCGAGGTGCTGAGGTGTGGTCCAGCTCAGACTAATGTTCACACAGCTTTTGGCCAAGTCGATGCAGGGGGATAAACAAACACAGAGAAATGACTTGTAGTGTTGATAAGTATTGCACTGGAGCCAGGAAGACTTGTTTCACTCAGCTCTGTGCAGAACTCAGACACCATCATTCACTTATTTCACTTCCAGTCAGAAACAGCCATTAACAAACTATCCATCTTATTTATGAGAAGATTATACTTAAGATAAACCACTTGCATAAAGAAGTCAAAGAAAAAGAAAGCGAAAAACAGGATAGGATGTTTTAAAGCTGGACTATGTAAAGATGCAGAGACTATTTGGACTATTCAACTCAAAGATATGGGTCTAAAAGGATGTGTAGTCCTCACTGGTAAAAGCAAACAGACAAAAAAGAAGAAACAAAAAATCAAACAAAGAAGCTGCTGGTGTTCTCTGAAAAATGCACTGACCACCCCAGAGTTCATACTTCAGCACCTCTGAATGTGCTTTGGATTCATCCTGGATAAACAAATCAACCTACTTCTAAGACTGAACTTGGGAGGTGTGGAAAAATATCCTTGCAGAAAGAGATCTCCTGATAGGGAGATGCAATAAAGCTAAGTCATTTAAATAAGAACAAATGAACAACTTCTACTCAATTCCTGGTCTCTGACTTTTGCACAGTACTATAAATTCCACACAAGCTGTCACACAACACATTTTTAGTTTTTCTTTTTACTTCTACAAACATACTTTGCTTTGGAGCACACCAAAAATAAAAAATGAAAAAAAGAAACGAAAGAAAAAAAGTTGATTGATTGAAGAACTTCAAAGTGGGAGACTAAACAGAGGCTAGAATGATGGCTCAACAAGGTTGAAGGAAGCCAAGTATGTCCAAATCTTATTTATGTGTGCTGTAAGGTTAAAACCCACTTCATGATAAAAACGTACTCTGGACATACCACTGCCAGTGTATTAATTCTAACTCTGAATTATGTGTGTCTATTTAAAGGAAGGGCATAGCTGATAGCAATAGCTGAATGGGAAAAAGAATAGCATGCTCAGCTCTGTGCCAGTTGTGATAGGGCTCTGTGAGTAGGTTTTATTTAGAGCTGAAAGAAGGGCAGTAGAGAGAAAGGGGAAATGGATATGGCAAAGAGCATTCCCATATTGAACTAGAAAGCATGCAGAAATGGATTTGCAACACTTTGCCAACTCTGATGTGAGAATACTGCAGAAGGCAATAAAAGGAAGGGCTAAAGGAGAGACAGAAAGTAAAATATAGCCAATAAATGCCACCAGAATTTCAGCCTTATTGACATTCCACTCCATTGCTGTCACATTAACAATGGCGCATTCCCTTTAGATGTGTTGCCCTTTTGTGCAACATTGCATTTAAGTGAACCAGTTGTTCAAAAAGACTGTAGATCTCAACTTAAACCTGCACAACTGGACACGGATAAGGAACCAAGGGACACCTCTGCACACATTTCATATAATACCCCTTGCCTTCATCAAGGCAATCTCTGACACAGACAAATGTAAAACTTTCTTAAATTTGAATGCAAGTCAGTGTAATGAGATTTATTCCAAGCAATTTTGGTTGTTGTTGTTGGTGGTGGATAGTAAGGAAGTAAATGTAATTGGTTACTGTACTTAAGTAGTCTATTTTTCCTTTACTGAAGTATTTCCATTCTGGGTGGCTTTTTACCTTAACTCCACTACATTTGAAAGTCAAATGCTTTTACTCCACTTTATTATGCAGAATCTGATGTTTCTTTTGGCATAAAAACATTACATGTCTTTACACCTACAATGAGTTGAAATTAAGGAAGAATCTTGTTACAGAAAGAATAATAGGACATTAGCATCATAATATAATCATGCTACTTCTACTTTTACTCAAGTGGAGGTTTTTAAAAGGGGGCAACTTCTATGCTTACTGGAGGAATATTTTACCTTTGGTAACTTAAGTACATGGTTTATGTACTTCGTCCACCACTGCTAATGGCCCATTCATCATGAAACATTCATGCATCATAAAGGGCAGCTGGTGTTTTCAAATGGCATAGAAAATAAGATGATGCAGTGATGATACCACACAGGACTAATAACTTCGCCTTAAACACTTGTGTGTTTTTCATCCTGTCCATATCAACTGCAGTACATGCACTTGCATCATTACCTACCTGCTGCAGCCGCTGGGTGTAGTTGTCTATTGCCACCTCCAGGTGTTGTATCCTCTGGTAAGACGGGCTCTGTTTCACAAGCGGAGCATCTCTCTGAACACTGTTCCCCTCGTACTCACCCTCATTCCCTGGAGGCCTGCATCTACCTCGCTCCTCCATGTTCTCTGGCAAGATGAAGGTGTAGCTGCACTGTGAGGAGCTCAACTGACCACTGTGACGGGTTGAGCTGGCTGAGTTAACTGATAACTCCTCCACGGAAAGACTCTCAATACTGGATGCTCTTGTCAGAAGAAGAGCCATAGACAAGTACTGAAGACCAACGCTCATCATTTTGACAGCCAACAAGTTCCCGACGCTCACCTATGTGTCAAAGTGTGAATGAAATGAGCTCTTGCAAATGAGCTTTGAGAATGAAAAGACAGACTGAAGGCAGAGCAAGCTATAGCAAGGGCTCCCTGCACAAGACTTTCAAAGATCCATATCTGTAAGTCTGCATCCTTTAAGCGAAAAAAAAAAACGAGTAGAGAGTCAAGGTCGAGAGACAATCCAAAGAAAATGATGTTCCATCCAGCTGGACAGCACTCAAGTAAACAACATATCACCACCTTCAGTCAGCAGAAGTCTTCAGTACAGTGATGTGTCTTCAACACAGTGTAGTGTCTTTTCCTCTCAGTAGGCTCCACACATGCAGTACACATGGGGATAACAGGGTATCAATGAGTGGGTTTACGGACAGTGTGCAGTGATTTAGAGTGGCTGTAAAGATTGTATAGACTGCTTGTTCCTGTTCTCTCTGCCTTTTAAAAAAGGACTGCACTCCACAGTACAGTAAAAACACACTGCATGCTGCCTGTGTGCCTCCTATAAAGGCTGACTGCACAAGAATGTGAGGGAGGGAGGGTGAGCGTGTGTTCGAAATTGGATGAAATTTGAAGACAGAGAGTAAAAGATTATCTTCTACTTTAGCCTAAATCATATAAAAGACTTAGACTCTACATTTTAAACAGTAATCACACAATGGATCTTCTTTTGCAAGTCAAATAGACTTTTATCAATCATTTCATTCAATGCATATTGAACCCAAACATGTCTACTGGAAGAGCATCAAGCCATAAGGACAAAAGGTTGCACACTGTCATAACTATTTCGCAATTCAATTTTCAATGCTCGAACATACTCTCTCAAAAGAGTGCAAATATAAAGACTTCGGAAAAGCAAGCTGTTGTTCATGTTGTGGAAGTGCTAGGACTTCATATTCACCAGGGAAGCTTGTTTGTTTTAAATGTTCTGTACAGACAGTAATAGTCTGGACCCAAAATGTTGTTTTGTGTTATTGTAACTGAGCCAAGTCAGCACATCAGCAATAGAAGACCCCCCTCCTACAGCATAAAAGGGCTACTAGAGGTAGGAGTGCAAATAAGGGACACCATGGCATGTTTAGTTAAGCTATTATAGGTCATGGGACTGGGACCCACTTTGGGGCAGATTTCAGCTTCATCAGCAAGTATTTGTGAATTGTGAATGATGACTGATTCAATAAAAAGTCTATATTTATTTCTATAGCTTTACTTCAATTCTCAAATTCACTCACTGTGCACTCTAATAGATACTATTATTTGCTGCTTCACCTTGTAGGTCAGAGACACTCATCTGTTGCTTCACAGTTTCCTCTAGTCCTTCATTAGTGGTCACAGGAAACTATTCATAGGACACTGTTGGCCGGATAGTTTTGGTAGGTGGGCAATTCTCAGTCCAGCAGTGACACATGGAGGTGTAAAAACTCTGTGTCTGATCCACTGACACCAGCACAACACACACTAATATTTACACGACCAGATAACAACACTGGTCATTTCCACTGGAAAAATCCTTCAGATAATCTTACTCTCCATGACAAAACACCACTTTTGAATGGCCAGCTAATGAGCTGAAAATGAATTTGGGATATTGCAGTGTTTCCAGCTGTTGAATGCAGACTTAACATCAAGCGCAGTTTTTTAAGTGCACTTGCTATATTTGTGACAAGCACAAGTATATATATGTAGGTTGTATTTTTGGAAGCTGCTATAAAAACAACAGACCCTTGTGGACAGACACACCCTGGCCTTTTCAGTGTTTACAGATATACAGCCTATGGACAAAATTCAAAGAACTGTAAGCAGGGTCTCAAAGCTTTGTTTTGCAATAGAGAAAGCATGCTGATTTGGGCATGTACAGGGGGGTAACATGCTTAAATCTTTTTTTAAAGTCTTTTTTTTTTAATGGAAGCTGAGCCCACCTCTAGCATGTGCAGTGACTTTACTGGTTTTGCAGAGTCAAGTCTTTGGGGTTAAAATACAATGATAAACCTCAGTCAGAAATGTGACCAGCCACAAAGGTAAACGGATGCTGTGACGAGCATAATGTAATAAACATTAATTGAGCACAAAAAGGAAATAATAGCTACACGTTAATGACTAAAATGTAATACAAGGTCACTAATTTAAGTAGAAGATAAATATATTTAAAAGTATAGCCTTTCCAAATTTGACTTTTGCACCTTTGTACATGTAACTTCTTCCTATTTACAGGTCTGACTCTAAGCGATGACGTGAGACTGCAGTGCTGTGAAGCTGAGCAGCTGTTTCTCCTTTGTGAGAATTAATACAGTGTCACAAAGCTCACTAATTATCACATTATGCACTGACTCCTAAACTGGAAGTTGGATGCTTTGATGGTATGTTATTGTTTTGCTGTTACTCTCATATCCTAGAAATGTTCCATGGGTTTGTTGTGATGCCAGCATAATGTTTAGCTGTCTGCTCCTTCACCCATTTGGCTGCAAGCTGTGGTTTTGCGGCCAAAAGAAGGGCATTTTATAGTCTCTCTATAGCCTCAGAGGCCATACAGCTGACCTCCAGTAGATGGCCAGAATAACATTAATGATATATTAATATTAATAATGTTATATATATTTCATAGAGAGATGAAAAAATGCAAAAGATGTGACCTCTGACTTTCAAGACAAGTGTGCATTCGTTTCATTTCTTCTTTCCTGTGAACTTGGTCAACACTCAAACCAATAATAAACAAACTGGACTGCTCATCCAACGTTTCTTCTTAAATGCAGATAATCTGACTGCATTCAGCCACAAGATCTCTAGTGAATTCAGGTACTTATGTTGGATGATTAAATCTGATGATTTCAAATCAGCTAAAAGGTATTGGATGGAGCTCACTTACGCTGGAGAACACAGTGCCACTGATCCTCAGCTTGATGCTGGGGGACTTTATACCCCTCTAGATGACACCTGGCATTGGCGCTGGCAACCATTGGCTCAACTGCAGCTGCTTCAGATCTTTCCATTCGATTGGCAATGCTTTTCTATGTAGATTATACAAACAGCATGCAGCTAAAAGCCTGTGCCATCATTAGGGCCCCTTAAAGAAACTGAATTCACCAATTAGAAGCAGGGTTTACTAGGCAAAGTTAGTCAGCTGCTTTATGAAAATACAAATTAGATATATTGTATGTGTCTATATTAAATAATCTATTATGAAATATGTACATTAACATACAAAGCAGATGCAACATTTACATTTAATCATTTCAATGTTGCCCCACTCTTTGCCCATGGTTCCATACATTCAGTGTGGTCACGTGACGACAGAAGGTGACATACCCATATGAAAAAGACAATTAACTGATAATCTGAACCGAGAACGTTATTTCTATGTTACTCTGTACCTACTTAGCTCATTGTGTTGGCAGATATAGCATATCTCTTAAAACAATTTCTTAAAATTATTTCAGTGATAATTTTGCTCAGTAAACTGACTTAACTGACTTAAACCAAGACAAAATGTCTAGAAATAGTTAAATAGTCTTATAAAATAATATAAATTAATATACAGTATATCATAAAATATTTCATAATGAAAACATTTCATAAACCAACTAGATGCAAGATTATTTTACTTGCCGACACATTTTTTGGACTGTAGACAGATGATCCCCCCGGGGATCCCAGAACCTCAACCAATTAAAAATGTGCATTTGACTATGGCTCCAGAATCACTAAACCCACACCTAATTAGCAGTTATGTCTGGATACTTTTGGAATTATGTATGTATTTTAGGGTCATTTTGTTTCAGGATGCCATCTACTGGTGAAACAGCCAAATCACAGTGTCACATAGTCTCTTGCGAGAGACAGGTTTTCTTGCAGAAATGTAAGTCAGCACTAATGTTACTGGCAGAAGCTCACAGCTTTTGAGGTCACTAGCTCTCAATAATTCATGTGAGATGAGCAGCTGCAGAAAATAGCAGCTGGAACACTTGGGTGAGCCAAATGCACGACATCAGGGTTTTCTGTAGCAGAACAGCCTTTAGACCTTCTATCAGAGCATCAAGAACAACAAGTAGGTCAGAGTCCAAAGTAGGTTAGCCTACTATTCACTGGATTAAGGAGAAAAAGATTCTGTCAGAATACAGCATATAACAGCAATTCTGTCATGCCACCCCTCCACCAGGTGGCACTGCTGTATGGATAAATAGCACATTCCAAACCAAGTCGGTCAACAATGAGGAACTCGAGAGCTACAACAAATCCCTGCGTATTCAGTAAAACTGTGCATTAATTAGTGAGTAAAAGATGGAACTGTCTGCTTAGGGACATAATGTGCAATGAACTTCACACAAACTGCAGTAAAGCACTTTCACTTGAAAACAGTGAGCTTTGTGGACTGATGAATACTACACTAAACTGAATTCATTGATTGGTCCTTCACTGTTGTACTCCACACACATTTTCAAAGGGAGATAGTTTTAAACTGCAGGAATGCCAGTCTAGCACACTCTGTGATTACGCAGCCAAGCTGTTGTAACACATGTAGGATTTTTCTTGGCGTAGTGTGAGGTGCGGAATACAGGGATTGTTGGGGTGTCTGTAACCCCTTAAACGAACCTCTTAGGCCCCTTGATTGTCTCAAAATCAAAATTCTGGGGGTTCCTTGCAAATAAATGCATTATGATGTAATGCTGTTCAAAAATAAAGCTCAAAGAGCAATTTAGGGAAAGGCCATTGTATAGCTGATTCACACATATATGGTGAGCATCTGTCCTTAGCATCCTCAAGTAACTAGAGATGCAGCACTGAAACTTTAAAATCTGAAACTTATATCTGAATTAAAATCTGAATTTCTCAAACCAAAAAAGGAAGAGCAGATGTGTAAGATCTTAGCTAATGTGAGTGAAAGCGCATTACCAAACTAGAAAAGAACATTTCCAGATCAAGAAATCAAGCATTTTGCACACTGGTGTTGTCATGTTGAAAAAAGCATGCACATCACTGAAAAAAAACATATCATCTAGAGGGTCTAGAACAAAACATACTTTACTTTTAATGTAAGTCAATAGAACCAGACGTTTGTCCTTTTGTACTTTTGAGCCATTCATCATGAAATTTACACACAATGTAAAGGCAACAGGCATTTTCAAATTATGTCAAAAACTGTAAAAATTAATTTTTTTTGTTACGACAGCAGCTACATGTTGCTTTCCACTGCGCATCAGGCCATCCCAAGATAAGTTTGCATTGTTTCTTGATGAGTTTTGTTTGGCCTTGCACTTTACACTCAGAGATTTCTTTGAATCCTTTGACAATATTGTGCACTGTAAAGGGTGAAGTGCAAAATCTTTGGACTTTTTGCTGGTGCATTATTTGGAATTGGTGAGCCTCAACCCATACTTCCTCATTTTGGAGTCCTAGATACCCCTTATATACCCAAGCATTCCTGCATTACCTCTTTAGGATTTTTTAAATTATTTATTTAAGTCACCATGCCTGTTGTATTAAAACTGTACAACTATCGTTTTCTTATTTATTGTCTGCTTTTGGTTGGAAATCCTGAACCTTGAACAAAACAATGGATAACTGTTCAGTCAGGATTCTTTACCATGGCGTCTAGGATGATACAAGCAATTAGGCATTCAGGAGCTGGATCTTACCTGTTAGATTCAAGCCCTATGCCAAGTGGCACAACAGGACACCTGATTCTACTTGTTTAGTCAGTTGGTCTTAGTCTTTAAACAAAGTGGTTAATCTAGAGTAGGCAAAATATGATAATGTGTATCAGTGTTAGCTTAGCACTAATGCTGCATTCAAGTGATATCAGAAACTGGGAAATATCAACTGTTTCACTTGTAAATTGCATTCGAACGGCCGACAAAGTATTTACAACTGGTAAACTCAGATTCTAAACCATACACAAGTTTAAGAAATGTGTCATATGGCACGCCTTTTTACACGAGTGAAAAACACTAAACTTGCAGTCAATGTGGAAAAACATACACAGGACATGATTATATTAGACCTAAGTTCTTTTAACACAGTAAATAAAAAGCTGGGTGGTGTTCCCTGGATCTTCATTTGTTCATTTTCCATGTGGTGGGCGTATCTACAAACAAGGCCCTGAACAGAGTGAAGTCATATTTACTACTTTACCACGTAGTATTTACAACCTTGATGAGCACCCAAAATGCTGCATAGCATACTATTAGCGAAATTAGCATTATCATAAAGGAGTTTTAATTTTGGTACTAGCCTGACATTGTAAAAATAGAAGAATCATTTATGATGGTATATAGAACCGTCATCACAGGTATGCGTGTGCAACTAGGGGGCAGAAAGAAACAGAAAGCGGTACTTTTCACAGCAGTGAACTGCATCAACTGCAGAAAAGCTGTTTGGAGAGCATGTGGTAACCCCAGAGGATCAAAATATAAAAAAAGTTCTTGTCTGTGATAGTTGATTTGTTCTCGCTAACAGCATTCCCTCACTCCCTGTGCTCTCTAGCTTGCCTGACTACCACTGCACTATTCTACTTTTTAATTAGTTTCAAACTGACAAATCCTACTTGTTCTAAGAAACGTGACAATGTCTATCTTTTGTGGTTGGCTGGTTCTCACTGTTCATGTGGAGAATGGTTGGATTTATGGCAGGTAGTGAAATTTGGGCACATTGCAAAAAGAATAGCTCTCAAGTTTGACTCGACTCCCTTTGTTCTTACCAAAGAACCGTTCAGAAGAACATAACATCACTACTCGTGAGAGGATAGACAGACTCAACAAACAACAAAACCAAATTTTTGGTCTGCGAGCCATAAATGTTTTTGTGATTTGGATAACTCCTGTTAGCTAAACATTTAGTGAAGAGCAAACTTAGTGTGCCATTCATAGAGACCTGATGACTAGCCCATACTTATAGTCCACTATTGTTAGCTAATGTCTTACATTTAATATTACACAAACTGGTTCAACTCTGAAACTGCATTTTATCATTTGGTAAACAATAATGTACAATGTGAAATCTAGATTGATTACAGCAGCTGACTAATGTTACAATCTTGTGACGTTACTATGTTATAAGTGGTTTTGGCTTTCTGTCTGAGTGTCCACCCAGTGATGTTAGTAAACAGGAAACCCGTCTGTAGAAACATTATAACTCCTTCTCCATCAATCTAAAAAAAAAAAACATTTTACCATGCAAAGAACCGTTCTAACAAGAAATGGTTCTAGATAGACCTCATAGTTAACCTTGACTAAGGAGCAATGTTTTTTAGGTGTGTAGGCAGTGCTAAGTGTTTACTGGTGAGGATCTGTGCATTGGTAATTTGGTCATCAGTCATGTTTTCTCAGTTCTATTAAGTGCAGATGCCTGCTAGAGTTGTCAGGACCGTGGCATCTGCAAGAAGATTCATCTTCCATGTGAACAACACTAGCTGCATCACATGTCATGTCACTGTGTGACTCTGCTGGTGTAAGATCTTGGCCTGTGTGCAGGATCGTAGGAGGAAGATCCACTGCAGTTTTTTACTGCCTCTGGCGGTCATCCCAGCTTCCTAGAAAAACGCTTACATTCATAACTGGAGTTTCATATGGAAACACACTTTATATGAGTTCTGTAGGTTCAGTTTGCCTCTGTAAAGTGAGGTTCAGCAGTATTTATTCCTCTACGTCTAATTTTCTGTACTTTCCGAAGATATACAGATACATAGGCTGACTGTAAGACATACAGCAGCCTTGGCCTCATACCATCATTACAGTGTGCTCTACTGCAGTCTGTCACTCTCTTACAAGTGAATAAATTGGTATTTGTTGCTTTGCTGCTGTATGCCTTTGTATTCATGAACGTGTTTTTCTCATTTTATTTCAATTTGGTGTTCGCAATGTTAGCTGAGTTTGCAGGCTATGGTAAACTCAGCTGGTGAAGTAGTTCCCACCAGTAGCTTAAAAATAGCAAAGAATAGACTGGCTACACGATTTTATCCTGATTAAATACATGTATTAAATAACAGTAATACCAAAGAATTGTGCTACTGCTTGAGGATGGTCTTGGGCATTCATAGCTTTGACTGAGCACAAGTGGGTTGTAAAGATATAGCATCTTTAAATTTGGCACCAACTCTTTGTTAAGGTTTCTATAACGAGGCATAAGTTATGAGTCCTATTGAGTGCTGTGGGCTGAAGAGGTATTTGTGGTCTGAGTGCTAGAATCCTGCCTTGGGTAAATAAATGAAAGCTCTATCATACACATTCCAGCCTCACCACCATCTCCTTCCCTGGACCTGCTACAACAGAAACATCATTTAAATACCATTATTATAATCCATTATGTGACCGCAAAGGGCCAGTCAAGACAAGAAGTCAGCACTACCTCAGGAATTACCTACAGATGAGTGGAGGGATTTGTGATGAAGATGAAATGCCCACTGTCCTGTTTGAGAAATGGATATGGGGTCTATATCATAAAGTGGTGAATGAACAGCCAAGCTGCTGGTTTACGTTAACAAAGCCTGCCTCTGTTAAACGCTCCTAGGTTAGGATACTTTATGTGAAAGACGAAGACGAAATGGTCAGTTTAGAGAGCTGAGGGTAAAATCACAATGAGGAAAACGGCACCAAGCAACAGTTATGGCATGACGCATGTGTAATTTTCTTTTTCTTTCTTTTTTGTTTGGGACAGTGTTCCTTGCTCAGCTGCAGGTCTTTTCCATGTGACACTGGTCTTGTCATATGTCATCTTTTAAAAATAGCCTGTATGTGCAGCAGTTTGTAGCAGCTCAGTGCTGAGTGCAGTAAAGATAAACATTACACTATTCATTCATTAATAAAACACCCCTGTTTCCTGCCTTTTCATCCACTCCTTCTTCTCTTTCCTTCTTCTTTGATCATTCTGTCTTCCATCCTTGTTTCGTTACTTCTTTCTTTATATTTCTTCACTTCCTTCATTCCTTTACTTTTTCTTTCTTCTTTCCTCTCCTTTTCTTTTTTCTTTCCTGCCTTATTTCCTTTCCTTTTTTCTTTCTTTACTTCTTTATTCTTCATCCCTCTATTCATTCTTTCTTTCTTTTTCCTTCCTTCTTTTTCTTTTTTCATTCCTTCCTTCTATCCTCTTCTTTTCTTTCATCTCATTTCTCTTCGTCTTTCCTCTCATTTTCTTCCTTTTTTCCCTTCCATCCTTTCTTTCTTCTTTCCTCTCCTTTACTGAGGCTGAACTTGTCTTCCGATTCTATAAAAAATCATTAGCTTGCTGTGCACATTTCACTCCACACAGTTTCTCAAATATTGGGGAATATGCTGCAGCTTCAACTTTCATTTACTTTGCGTTGATGCCGAGATCGAAAGCAAGTATAGGCATAGGTAACTACTAGCAGGCCTCAAGTAGCTAACGTTAGCAATGCTAATGAAATAATACGAGGACCTAGTTTATTCACACATTCATTTTATTTTCTTGTGTCTATGTTGAAATGTTGCTTCTGTGTGATCATCTCGATGAAACGCTATAAACCAGCAAACTAGAGCACGACTTATCTGCTTTTGAAATCTCATCTGGGCATTTTTCACCCTGAGCTTCGTCGTATGCCCTCAATGTAGACGTCAGACAACAAATACTGAATAAATGCTTTACATGACACCTTTAATCCAACATGTATCTATATTATATTCCATTTTGGACTGTCTTCCTACACGATCACTATTCAAAGACCATTAACAGTCAACTAACTTCTCAGTTTGGGTTTAAATGGAATGTACTATTGTAACTAGTTGAGTACTGTACAGGAGCTAGTCTCTGCCTGAGCTGTAGATCTACAGAAGGAGCTAAAACTGTCTATGAATTTTTTTAAAAGGCAGACAAAGTCAAAAAAGACAACCAACAAATATGTCCAAATAAGCCAAAGGTCAGCCCAACCCCAAATAACTGTTCCCAGTGTGTGTGGTAGTGGGAGGAATGGAAAAAGTATTATGACAGCAGAACACACTCACGCTTTTCCCAAAATCATCATCACAGTCATCACCACATGGTCCTGACTCATTACAAAACACGTGTAAGCATGCATACACACACACGCACACACACACATGCGCCCACACATGCATGCACAGCTGACTTTCATCTTTCTACATTCAGATTACCACAGACTTTATTTATATGTTTAAGAATAAATACTGAAATATTGTAGATAAAGGAGCTTAATAATAACTTTCAGGCCACTCAGCACGGCATCTTGTGGTAAGCTGAAAACCATGCAGGGAGAAAGTTGAAGTAGTGCACAAAACAAGCCCTTTGCTGTCTTTGCAACCTGTTAATACTGGCCAGTGCAAATACCAAAAAACTAATCTGTTCTATAGAGCTTAAAATCTTCACCCCTCCGCTTTCCGTTCTTTCAAAAAGGTCACAATATAAAGGAATACAGGACAATAGAGTGCTATAGCTGGCAGCAATACAATCACTTCACCATTGCAGTGGGTTGCATCACCACATGCTGCATTTCAGTGGTCGAGCCTTCCCCTCCACAACCTCAGAAAAAAAAAAAAAACTGATTGTATCACATTTTCTTGTGCAGCAATTGCTTCTCATAAAACTGGAGGAAAAAAGTCCTGAAAACTTTGAGCTGTCTATATAAAACGAGCTGAATGTCAAAAGGCAAAATAAATCTCCTTTTCCTATCCTGGAAAAGTATCCTGAACCTGAGAGTGATAAGAGGAAAACATTGTGCAAATGGTTGCCAGATCAGTGCAGTCTGTGTACGTTGAAACTTTACCTTTACTATAAAGTGGACGACAGTCATTTAAGCCAAGATTCTTTTGTATTGAGTTGTGGCTGAGAATTTCCCCAATGAGAGTACGGGGTTACGAAGTCTATGGGCAAATGCGGAGAACCACAAATGTCCTCTACAATAAAAGCCTCTTTAATCTTCTTTTTTTCTGCCCTGAAAATCTGACAATAATCATCGAGTCAGCTAATCTGGGCCTTTTTTCTCCATAGTCTAAATCATTGGTGCTTTCTGACTCTTGACTCCATTGAAGTCGAAACAGAGGATTTGATCTCTATTCATTCTGCCTTTTTTCAACTTTGGAAGGCTCTTTCATGTTCCTCATTTGCTCTGAATGGACTCTGACGCGGCTCCACATCCACTATTTAAGCTTATGAGAATTACGTGGCGCTTTTGATCTACGGCATTTACACATAATTTCATCTCAGCAGCCTAACTGTGTTGACACTTTTTGCTTCCTCTCTCGCACTCTACCATTTCAAAACACTGAAGCTGCAGATAACTTATCTTAAGGCCAGAACTCCTTGCAGAGAGAATTGTTATGGCAAGATCAGCATGTCACAACAACAGAAAGAGGGGGAACCATAATCCAATCGATGCTTTCTCTAGTAAGGGCCTTTGAAGTGTTTAGCTCGTGTCTGCTCCCCTAAACCCTTCTTTGTTGTTGAAGTGAGCATTAAAAAAGTTATGATGGTATTTACGTATGGCTTGTGGGCATTAATCCCACCCGCCCTCACTGATTTGTGTGCAACTGAATGTTGTTGTAGAAGCATAATAATTGGGAATTTCACACATGACAAATGGAATATAACCACAACATGCCTCCTTTGCAACCAAAGCACAGGATAAATAAAAACTAATATGAGCATCATGCCAGGTCATTCCACGAAACGATGGAAGAAAACCAAGTGGCTGTAAATCCAAATACAGTAACTGGTGAAATAGACTGCAAGCAGATCTGAAGTAACAAATTACTTGAGCACTAGCTAGTCAAAGCCAAGTAGATGTCTTCAGTTTGTTGGAAAGAATGCCAAGGAACTCTGGAAGGCACTGCTGATCACTTGGCCTGAAGAGAGCAACCTCCTTAGAAAGATTTTGTAACTACTTTATATAATCTATTTCAGAATACCAGGAAAGTCTTCGCCGTTTTGTGTAATTATAAACATGGAATCAAGCAAAGAGCAGCAGAGGGTTGTTTACTGTGCTCTTCTGGAATGAAATTGTTTATACTTTTTTTTAAAAATTGTTTGTAGAGCACTATGCAACGTTACAATCTGTCAAATTTATACTTCACACAACCCACCACCCTCCTCCACTCATGTGGGGATTAAGACCAGACTCGACACTACAGTGACTCACTATCACCTCTTTAGGTATAGAGTGGTATTATGTGAGAGGACAGGCTGGGGCTAGCTGGTTGGCATGCTAACTTCAGTAAATATCCCTGCAACACCGTACACAGACGACTCTGACATGTCAAAATTTCTTCACATCCTCCTGATAGATTTAGTTCATTTTGAAATGTTACTAACTAAAAAAAACCCTAAAAATCTTATATACTGCTCCTTTAATGTACAATTCACGTCTACAATATTAAAGAAACAGGTCCTCCACATTCTTTGCCCTGTGAAAGATAGAACTTCTAGGAGTACAGAGAATGATGGAACTCTTCAGTTCATGGTGATACCAAGGGACTTGTTGAAACAAGAGAGTCACTCCAAGGGACATCCTTCAACTTCTCCTACTTTCACATCTTTGCCACCTTCAGTAGGCTTTGTTCTAGGCCACATGTGAAGGCACTCTGACATATATTTATTGTGCTTGAATAAAGATGGCCTTATATATAATGCAGCTGGCTGTAAAGTTGGCTCTATAAATACTACTCATGATAGACGGGCTATATGCTCCGCAAAATATATGTAAAGGAAGGTGACTCTACTGATATTCAAAAATGCTTTTCTACACTGTGTAGTAAAACTTTGCATTAGGGTCAACTAAAGTGCAAATGACAGACCTTACCAGAAACTTTTTTTCTCTCAATTTGTTGTAAAACAGCTTCGCTCTCACCTTCACTGAGGTTGTAAGTGCACCACTGGGCTTTCTTTCTTCTTTCTCATGTACCATGAGCCCTCACGTCACAATTACAGCATTACTGCTGGGTTTCAAAGCCATCCATTCACACAATGCTGTTAAGATTAGAATGCAGTCTATCAGCAACTGAAAGCTGAAAGTACCACCATGCTTTTCCACATTTGGGTTGGCTGGGAATGCCAACAGGACACGGTGCTGTTGGGAAAACAGTATGAGGCAGCAGAGCGGAGCTGAGCAAACAGAAGACTCTAAGAGAGAACGGCTGCCTCTTGTTTCCACGAGCCTCCATCTCACTCTCACTAACATACACAATGGTAGTTAAAAGCTTCCAGCTGTTTATTCCCGTTTCATCTGAATGACTCTCTTCTATTTGGCGATAGCCTTCACTGAGGTGTTGTAGCCCTCATTTTACAACCATTCAAGTCTGAGGCTAAAACAAAAAGTTGAAACACAAACAGAACTTCCAAATAAAAAGAAACAAGGCACTTCTCCAAGAAAAGGTGTGATAAATCACACCATACTTTAAATGAGACTTTGGGCAAAAGTTTTGGTCTTAGCAGCTCATTCCATAATTGGTTTACCAACGTGTTGATCAGGCCTGTAACCTCTGCTTAGCAGAAGCTGAAACAGTCTGTAGAGTTAAAACACTTTTGTATTAGAGCACAAACAAAGTTACAGGGATTTAGTCACCTATCCGTAAGCATAAACTAGAGCAGTATCAGGCAGAAAAAAAAAAAAAACACCACATTAAAGTATTAACAGGTTTTGCTAATTGACAGCTTATCAATAATTAATGGTCAAACGTATATTTAGCTCTTGGAGGACTATGTAGTATAGAATGGTGATTACTGCTGTTTAGTAATACATTTTATTTTCATTAGACAATCATTTATATTTGCATCATCACTGTCCAAAGAAAAACTAGTGTCTCCAAAATGGCAGCTTCACAGGAGAGGGCAAAAACCTGATTTAATTTCTATGTAAGTCAAAGTTTGTTCCATAACTATGTCAAAAAATATAAGCTACAGAAATAGAGCAAAAATTATTTTTTCTTTCTGTAAAACTAGCCTATATGCACAACACTATCCCACTTGGTAAGGATATTAGTTTAAATGTTGTAGGAGGACCAAGCAGGGCAGCAAAATGTGCAGTCTAAAATATGAACCATTTAAGTAGTCACAGAAACAGAATCCCACAGGTTTAACTGTAAATCATGGCTGTTGTGAATTTACCTCCTTTTGAGCCAAAGGTTACTAACCACGTATTCCACTGAAGGCATTGACATTATATTGGACTTACAGAAAAAACACTACTTACTCTTTCAGTACATTTTCTTTATTATCTGATTGAAAATTCAAATGTTCTGTTGGTGAAAATAAACTGAACAAAAAACATTTTCATGTGACAAACAAGTTATTATTTTGGATACACTTTAGTTGATATTAGTCGTAGAGCAGTCCATTAAAAAAAAAGGCTCATATTATGAAAAGTAAAATGTGTAACATGTAAACCCTGATCAGTTTTCAATCTGTCATTCACTTCCCAGTTGATTCAGTTTGTATATCTAATTTCAATTCACTGCTTTTGTGAGGTTACAAAAATCACATTTACACATATCTACCTAAAAATCACATTGACACATGTCTACCTATTCAGTCTATAGAAGTTTATTCCCACTCATCTGCATGAAAATCACAAGTGCAAAAAGGCTCTTTAAAGTCAGGCATAAGAGCAAGTACCTGACATGTCAAGTATAAAAGTCATGTAAAATTGGTATGCGTATACCATTAACACCAAAATAATATGCAAATAAACATAATACAAAAAACTGAGAAAACTATTGGGCTATAAACTATTAACTATATATGATAGTTGTTAGTTTTACTTAAAAACCACAGCACTGTAGCTTGAACACTCTTTCTATTAAACTAAATGGCTTGTGTGTAATCAACAAAATTACAAACAACCAAAACATCATAAATTCAAAAATAAATTTGAGGTAATACATTTCCATAAAAGGTCTGAATACATCAGAGTTTACTGTGTACCCTGGGCAGCCCAAACAAGGAAACGGGTTCTCATTTTAGGCACTGCTTCCTCTCTCCTTTTCTTGCCACTCTTGGCCTCAACTCGCTCACCTGCTGGATCTGCACAGTTGAAAAGCTGTTTTGGAACAATGTCTGATTTAAAAAGACCTACAGAAATAAGATCAAACTGAAAACACCAGCGCACAGTATTAAGTGTGGAACGTTGCATGATGGGTAATAAAGTGACTCATATGCTAGGATGGTGCAATCACTAAATTGCAGTTTACCGTCATGAAGCAGTTTCCGCTGTTCAGTAGACATGCAACTGTTACAACCATTCATCGGTATAGTGTTGACACCAGTCCAAAATTACAGTTGGCCAGCTAAACAGACAGAAGGGCAAATCAGGAAGGGTGATTTTAGGATTAGATTCATTTATTTAATTTATTCTATTCTAGTCAACCAAGGCTTAATATAAATAAAGGGACATTAGTCAGCGACTACCTACGGCTGTTGCTGTGATGAAAACCTGTCAGATTAATACGTCACAGCCTCGAGGCCACAGCAACAGGTAAACCATGAGACTTGGCATATAGGAAAAATGCAATGTCAGGATGCTTGATCTCATTTTTGTAAGATTTGACATGTTGTTAAAGCCTCAGAAGTGCCACTGATGAAAATGCTATCAGAAACTATGATTAACATTTCATACTGCACTGCACTAAATACAATTTATCAAGCCCAATTATGCTCTATTTACAATGAAACATGCAGTTGCTTAGCTAGCTAATTATGTAACAGCAGAAACCGAGTTGTGATAAAGATTCACTCTCCCCTAATCTCATAGCTGGTTCAATAAAGGCAGAATTCGAAGAAAACAGCATTATGGTTATCTGCAAGGTTACTTTAAAATGTATTCCGTTACAGATTACTTATTACAAAACGTAATTGTATCCTAATCCAAAGGATGACCATTTTAAACCACATAATCAGATTACTTTCCCCAATTTTGAATAACTTGTCTTTTTTTTAAAGGCATATAATTAAACAAAGACAAAAGAAAAAACATTTCAAGAAAACAAAAAACACTTCATATGAGCCATTTGTACTTCCATTCAAGAATTAGTCAAAAAAAAAAAAAAAAAAAAAGTAGAGCAGCTCAAATCAGGCCTCAAACTAACAGTCACTGTCCTCACCTTTAGTGAAAAGGACAAAGGACTAAGTGGAGAAGTATGTGGAAATATTTCTTACAAAGAAATACATCTCTCTACACCTGTTGAGAATGAATTATCAGAGTTACTCATGAGCAGTAAAATGGTGTCAAGTTCATTAACAATACTTTAAAATGATGGCCATTCTAATAACCCTGCATGGGCATCAGTAGTGTCTGCTAAGAGGCTGAGCTGCTCATACGATTATCATGTTAGTGTGCCGCACTTTAACTTTGTTGATCACGTTTGTAAAGTAACTCTCCACAGTTTCAGCAGTTGTCCTACGACTTTAAAAAGACATGATATCAAACGAATTCAATGAAGGGCTGATTGTCTTAATTACAAATTATGCTAATTTACATTTATCAGCATTTTACTTCCATCATCCCAAATGCTTATGAAGAAAGAAGTTTTTTGTGTAAAGTAAACTTCACTGCTCTCAAGACTTTGCCCTTTTCTTGTTTTCAGAACTGTTAATATAGATTCAGGCAATAGGCAAACAAGGGTTAAACGCATGATTCAAATATCATGCCAAAAATACACATACATTTTCTATAGACTGTATGTGTAATCACCTGATTTTATAATGCACCTGTAATCTGATTATATTCCATTACAGTAAAACAGTATTTACCTTTTTTCATATCCAGATTATATAACTAATAACTGTTACATGTATTCCATCCAACCCTGGATTTGTTTTTCTTGTTAGCACTAAACATGCTTTGGGCAGCATGTTTTCTATGCAAAAAAAACAACCAAAAAAAAAAAAAAAAAAAAAAAAGGCCACGAATACAGACTTGAACATCCACTTCTGTTTTTAAAGAAAAGGAACTGTGCGTCACCGAGTGTGCAGCTTCTGAGCACTACAGTGATTAGATCATGTTAAGAATGCTATCATGCTAAAAATAGTTAAGAATAAAGTAATAGTTGCACAACCATTTCCACAAAGATCTTCAGTTGCACTTTCAGGAAGAAGAAGAATGAAACTTTATTCTGTTTAATGCTGACTACAAATAGAAATTATAACCAACAAAAAAAGGATCATAGCAACAATAATCAAGGCAGATTGCTGACTGGTCAGATTCATGACTGAACAAAGATTTAACATACTAATATCATTTGTGCATTACTTATGAGCTTCACTTACAAAAACAGTATATTACAGTACAAATGCTTCCATTTATCCAGCAGAAAGTTCTAGTATCTTGGACTGAATAGTGGTAAATGCTTGTATATTTGTTAATAATTACCATTCTTTCATAACACGTCAGCCAAAGCTTGATCGAACTCTTTCCAATCAGACTACTTATTGAGGTTTTAGGAGTGGTATTGGTATGGATCTGGAAACGTTGTGCTATCTGGGGAGCATCTCATCAAGGTCTGCCACCACGTAGGCCACCACAGCCCACACAGCTGAGCACAGATTCATCTCTGTTGGGTCCTGCACTGTCATTGTGTCACCTTGAGTGTGGTGGAACCAGAAGTACTTGCTGTCTGCTGTATGCAGGCTAGCACCTGGCATGGGAAACAGAGGTTGAAACAGGTGGTTAATCATGCAGATCAGCAACCAATTTTCAAACTGCAAAGCAGCGAGAACAGTCTGAAGTGTTTCCCATTATGCAAATAATAGAATAGAATAGAATATCTTGAGATGCTGGTTTAAGAAAAAAATAAAATAAAAAAAATAACACCCCCTACTGCTGTGTCTGTGATGACAACATAGACTTTTCCGCAACAGTTTTTGAAGAGTGTGAAAACCTGCGAGAGAAAGAGTCTCTTGGGTAAACCATTAGACTTGGCAGTTATAATAATTACTTTGGTAGGTTAGCAATATTTGTACTTGCAGTATTCGTAATCTGGGATGAGGTACTCCATTGCAACTTGCTTAAAGAAACTTAAGTAATTCAATTACTAAAATCATAGACTCAAAGAATTTGCATCAAAGCTTCACCTAATCCATATTACCAGAAGAGATAGGCAAAAGAAAATAAAGTACCCAAAGATTGGAATCATGTCATGCTGGGGGAAAAAAAATAAATAAAAATAAAATAAAAAGATTGACAACTGTCAAAATGTTATCCAGCATGTTTTACATTCATTCTGTGGAGCATAGATTTCATATCCACTCACACTTTATTGCATATGTTATGGATCTGAAATCTTAAAGACTCGAGTAATATATGCTGATGAAAGGATGGTCAACCTACACAAGCTGAACACATAACAGGCTTGCCTACAAATAACAGTCCTGATATCAGTAACAGTTTGAGGAACATTTTCCATTCTACACTCACAGCAGATTCTGGATGTTTCAAGGATGAATGGGAAATGGAAGCACACGGGTCAAACACATGTGTTTACAGTTAAAGAGTTCTCCAGTTTCTCTACTGTTTCCAGATGGGAATAGCTCCTTCCAGAAGCCTCAGCTATTCTTCAGGCAACAACAGCAACAAAGGCTTGCTCAGTTTTTAAAATGGGAGGTGGTTTGTTGAGCCATGGATGTTAAATCTAATCTGGAACTCGACCAAGTTGTGTAGAACTTGCATAGTACCCTGACTGCCCAAAATCCTTAAGTGCTAAAAGAACTACATAAAGTTAATACTCATTAACTGAGTATGATTGTGTAGGTTGGAAAATAATAAAAGTAGTCATTTCTACACCGCTCTCCCCTGAGCTTTACGTATTATGCAGTTGGTGAGGACAGAGAACATTAGCAGTACCAGTCGCTACAGAGGCAGCAGATCACTTGCTCTCTGCAGGAAGAATACTACAGAGCAACTTAAGATTACACCTTAAAAGCTGCTCACTTAAGGGGGGGACAGCACCATCTAAATGCAGTGGTTCTGTGTAGCCGTAGATGTTTGGACAGCTGTGTATGTGTGTATGACTCATCTGTTTAACATGCTGGGTTTGACCCACTGCAGAGTAGTTTGATTCTCTATACATTTCCCTTGTCTCCCTGTATGCTTCACATCACTGATGAGTGAAAGAATATTTTGTACAGCAGAAAAAGCTGAAACTTGTGCACCCGGGGTAACAAAAAGCACTCAGAAACTGTACCTAAGAGAAGGTATGAGCATTTTGTCAGATGGATGTATGGAGCAAGAATAAATTTAAAAGAAAGAAGTTTAACACAAAATTCATTTTCTCACAAGTCATTTCTTAACATCACAGTAGCTTCAACAAACCTAAAAAGTACAGTACAAACCTTCCAAAACAGTTCATATACTAATAAAGTACAGTAACAGTTTAAACATTTTCCACCTTTACATGAGCCACAGTCTTGTAGTAGCCAAAATCAACGGTGTAGTTTTAACATTCTTTGGTGACTGTATTTCTATTCTAGGCAATGCAGAAAAATCCTTTTTTCCCCCCCCAAAAGGTGACTCAAAAGCGTTGCAGTCACAAGAGAAATGAGCACTGATGCTGCTATTAAAAGCGCTGTCTATCTGCTAGGTGTGAATTCCTCAGAACACTAATAGAAGCTCTTCATTGTGTCTGTCCAACCCTGTCCCTGCATTGGCACCTCTCTGAGCTTTCCACTCTCTTCCTAAGTATTTGAAGTATGATATACTGCTAATTTTATGGATCTTTGCATGAACTCTAACAATTAATGCCACTTTTTAGTCATTCGACTGCAAATCGCTCAAGGCTTGAGCAAGCAAGACACAAAAGCTTAACTGCACAAAAGAAATTGCCTGTGTGGACGTTGGGATGCAAGGTTGACTGGTTCCAAGTGAGTGACATTTACAAGTCAGACGTTCTGCTCACCTGGATACACACTGCAGCTCATTACTTTAAAGCTCACCTTTCTTGGACAGAAGTTTAAGTATGTCGTTGAAGCTCTTATCTTACTCTTAGAACAGCAAGCATGTGCAAACTACTAATGGTTTTAGAGGGTTTAGCTTTTGGATGCCAAACTGCATTTACAGGTGTACCATACTCAGTAACAAACTGCTGCATGACTGACAAAGTTAAATGAATGAACACTAATAAATAGTCAGCATCAGCATAAAACAGAGGTCATTAAAAATCATGACAATTTCAACTGATAGTCTCTGATGTGCTACACTTAATTCTGCTGTATATTTAAATGACACACTGAGTGAAACAACTAGCTAGGAGCCTAGATACAAGTCCATGCAAAGTCAACACAGTGCATTACTGTCTTTAGTTCCGATGTCTGCTAAGAGAAGTACACAAATTGAATTTTAAAAGACAAACATATTTTAAACACAAAAAGCCATGGGGGATGGAAGGTCAGTTTTCGAGGGGCTTTATTTACAACCCTCACTCACAAGTTAAACCTGGAGAAAGGCTTTTACTAGCACTGCAAAGTCAAGTACTTTACACAACTGCTGGCCACATTGCTGATTTTAGCAAAACCTGTTTCGCTCACACCAAATCAGATTTAGGAACAGGAACCTGTCATTTAAACTGACCTGGTACTCCGGCTTTCATCCACATGTTAATGTCAGTTCCCTCTCCATGCTCTTCCAGCGATGTGACATTGACTGGTGTCAGCAATTTCATTACTTCCTTCATGATGGCTCTGGCTTTACTGCTGCCTGTGAATTGCATGCCCACTGGTGAAAATGTGCCCAGATCTGACTCCATCACCAGGTCAAAGTTTGAAATGTTTTCCTGTGGAGGCAAAAAAAGTGATTGTCATTGACATTAACAATCACAGTCAATCATTGAAGCCAGGGCTTGTAAGTTTTTAAATACTGCAATATCTAGTCCCTGGAACAGAATTACAAACAAACCTTCAAAATAGTCTACTGAAAAGATGTAAGGAATAAATGCACTGGAGTGTGTTATGATTTAAGTTGGTATGCTGCACACAGAGCCCTGGATAGGCAGAGAATAGCATGGTATGGGCTAGTGTTTTATTCTCCTGTTCCAACACAAAGTCAGCCCATCAAGGGGATTGATAATGAATTGTGTTATGTCTGTTATGATGGAAGTGAACAGCACTGATGTAAACAGAATTGACTCAGCTCTCAAAAGCTCAAAGAATGAAGAAAATTGTTTTGGCAGACAACACAAAATTCACTATGTCTTAGGTTGCCTGCAGCAAAAGCCCACACTTCCTGCAGTTGTCATGTCCAAGAAAGTATCTATGTATTTCAAGAAATACACAAGACTTAAGATAACGTTAGTATCATATGGCCAAAAGTATTTGGACATTTAGTTCAGTTGTTTTAGCAGATGTATAAAACCACACACAGCCATGCATCACTGAATGCCCCCTTTGCCACAAGTCAGTTTGTGAAATGTTTACCATTATTGTGAAATGGCAGCATCTACAAGCAACAACAGCTTAGCCACAAGGCAGTAGACCATGCAAACTTGCAGAGCAGGGCCATCAGGTGCTAAAGCACCAAGTGCACACAAATCGCCTGTCCCCTGTTGCATTGCTCACTACAGAGCTCTAATCTATAGAAACACGATTGGCTGTGTCAAAAGCTTCATGAAAAGGGTTTTCATGCCCAAGCAGCTGCACACAAGCTTAAGATCACTATGCGCAATTGCAAACGTCAGCTGGAGTAGCGTAAAGCATGTCACCACTGGACTCTGAAGAAGTGAAAACTTTGGAGTAAAAGCTTTACAATCTGTCAGTCTGATAAATGACCCTGTGTTGTACAGAGGCCAGTAAAACAGCATATACTGGAATGCATAATGCCAACAGTAGAGTTGGGTGGGGGAGAGAAAATGGTCCAATTTTTTTCCCCCCTCAGGGTTTGGGTTCAGTCCCTTAGTTCCAGAAAAGGGTAACAAAGTTATTCCCTGTTCCAGCACGATTGTGCACAAACAGAGATCCATAAAATGATTACTGTAGTGTGGAAGCACACTACACTACACTGAACACCTTAGGGATAAGTAGGGATAAGTTTTCTGCAAGCCAGGTTTTTTTTTTTTTAAACAAACGTTTTTTGACTCAATGCACACACACACACACACACACACACACACACACACACACACACACACACACACACACACACACAAAAACCTTGTAGAAAGCCTTCCTAAACAAGTGAAGGTTGTAATAGATGCAAAAGGTATACTCTATATTAATTCTCATGGTTTCAGAATGGGACGTCCAGCAACTCAAATGAAGTGGTCATGTGTTCACCTACACTTAACACTATATGGCAAAAAATCTTTTAGCCCTTTATTCTCAAATTCACAATGTATATTCTTAAGCAAAATTCATGCCAAACACTGTTTTTTCCTGAGGATGGTCATTTGGTTGGCAGCTCAAGCTCATACCATTAAAAAGGACAGCTGTAATTTCAATACATCTATTAAGCAATGACACCATTAGGAAAGGCATCTTATGAAACAACCTCACATTAAGGATAAGGGGTCAATACGGTCTCCAGCGCTGGAATGAGATCTTATCATTCAGATTTAATAAAATATCTTTCAATAACCAAGGTTTTCAGGCAAGAAGGAGGCCAAATTAATTTTCAATACTAAATTAAATTCAATCCACCCTCCATGTATTTGGGTGAAACATAGTAAAACTGTTGCCTAACTGGCCAAACACAGTATTTGAACTCTGCCCCTGGAGCTGCTGCCATTTCTGATTATCTTCTAGAGTCAAAATCCAACAATAAATTCACAAAATCCTCACAGCAGTACAGAATTACCATGGTGTTTCAATTTGACGTGCATGCTAAATCACGCCATACAGTACTATATAACTACAAAACCTCAGTTCTGATCAGTTGTGGACACTGTTTCAGTCCACATCTGAAGAGACCAGGAAAGAATAAATCTGAATATGCCAGAACACCACCACTTCAAGTGAAAACGTGCACGTCTGTGGGTGTGCAAAAAATTGAAAGTCAGAAAACCACAGTGTGTGGGGGCAGATAGGCTGAAAGAACAGCATATGCATCATAATTTGCTTGTTAAGAGATGAAAGATAACTACTTTGTGTTGTTGGTAGTACTGTGCAGCTCCCACTCCTCCCGCTTCCTCAGCAGACCACAGCACTGTCCTGAGTGTTCTCTTTGGTCGTAGCCCTAGGGACCAAGTAGGAGACAGTATTAGCCAACCACAAGTGATTTCACTTTTCCTTCTTAAAACTACAAGTGCTTCAGTGCATGGCTAAGTTCAAGGTTAGTCAAGCCTATCAAGGAAGTAAACAGAAAAATCAATGGGAAGAATCTGAACTGAAAACAGCACAAATACAGCACTGGGCAAAAGTCAGAGACCACCCATTATTTAATTTTCAGTCAAACGGACCATTAAGTCCATGTTATTTATATTCCAGCATCAAGATAAGTAACAAAAACAAACAAACCAAAAAACAAACCAAAAAAAAAAAAAAAAAAAAAAACCCAGATGACAAGTCTTCCAACCTTTTAAAGGGATACTTGTGAACTGTGAAAATTATCTACAGGGATATTTTCCCAAGGTTTTTTGTAAACACGTCTAGTTTTAGTGTCTCAAAACGTCCAGTTTTGGACTACTATCACAAAGCTTTTTTGTCCATTTCCTTTTATTTTGTGGATTTTTTCTGATCTGAAGCAAGAGTAGAGGTGATTTTTTTTCCCCTATCTTTAAAATTTAAAGACTTAATGGACTGATTGTGTCAATTTTAGTCTACAAGACCTTGCAGTGATTAGGTGTTGTTCAGTTGAACACTGTGAAAGTCTTTTTTCCACTCTTGTGTGTCAATGTTTTGTTTAAAAAAAAAAGTCAACGTCTTGGCAGCTCTAGAATAAAAAAAAAATAGTAAAAAATAAAAAAAGTTTCCATGCTGGAGAATCAGCTGTCCTTTTACACCCAAACCATACCAACTATAAGGGCGACACTGCCACTGCGACCAAGAATGGCAGCACTGCCAGAGAACAGGCTAAAAGTGGAGACTGGGACAGAACAGGTCATGCCCAACCAAGTGGACTATAAAGACACTCATCCCTCTGGACTATAATCTCTATGGTCTCACTTGGAAACAAGTCTTACTTCTCAGGATTAGTGCTGTATGACATATCACTATATCACTTCAATGAAGCGCCTAGTTTTGTTTATGATTAACAATAACATGAGGGACCCACAGTCATGTTTTAGCATTACAATCTTAATCTCAGTTACAAGGACTAAATCAGTTAGTCTAACTATCTCTTGCTATTAAAAAGGTTTTGAGTAAAATCTGCCTCTGTACAAACCGCCCCAATTTTCCCTTTAAAAACAGCTATAATGATATTTGGTCAAAATATTTTTGAGTAGTTAAGGTAAGATGTATGATGGAAAAACAAAACACTGTGTTGATTGACTGCTGCATCACTACCTGCAGAAGGCCTTTGGATAGCTATTCAATTCAGTGCTATTTCTAGTGCCATCACTCAAGGAGGAAACTTTTGAATTGTTCACAACAAAATAATAAACCAGCTTCATCTGTCTGAATATTCTAGTTTTCAAGTAGCTGCTTTTTGACCCACTCATTTCTGAGAAACTTTTGTTTCACTGAATGTGCTCTATATACCTGCTACACTCCCTATTATTCTATGACAGAAACAAAAAGGTTACTGCTTGTCTTTAAGCACTGAACAAGGACTGATCTGCAAGTCTGCATTAATCATGGAAGTGTGGTATACTGGCTCCTGCATTAAAAGTAGTTTAGACAGTGAGAATATATCTAAAGAAAAATCTTTACAGCAAAAAGAACATTAACGCTTTAAGTAGACTTGTGGGACCAGATGTAATCTTGTAATGAAAACACACGCCTGAGGACAGCTTGTTACATTTTTGGTGATGGATTGCAGCAAAATCTGCAGCAAATATGCCACCAGTTTCCCCTGAAGTCACTCCTCTTAACATCTGAAGTACAAACAATATCACAGGCAAAACAAGTTAGATTGTAAATTGTTCTTGTTAGGTAATCAAACTATTTTTCACATGCAAGAGGTAATGTTTATTTTTATTTTGTCTTATTATGTGTTCGCTGTACACACACGCATACATACATGCCAAACTGTTTATAATCCCTGATTGAAATCGATGTATTGAGAAAATGGACTGCATACAGGAGTGATCAGGAGTATGATGGGCAATTTCATCACCCCAAGGATCGATCAATCGATCCATCCATCCATCCATCATCAGTGAACTTGGAGGACTCTGGATGTTTGAGACTAGCACAGTTTATCCGAGTATTTATTTTTTCCCCCTCGTTATAATAGGAGTTGACTATAGCTTGTTTAAAAGAATCTTACCCAGATCTTTGATCAAAGACAAGGCTTCCCAGGAAATGGCAACTCCACCTCCATCATCCATAGCACCTTGTCCCACATCCCAACTGTCCAGATGACCACTCAGCAAAACGACCTGGGAATAAGGAAACAGAAATCTGGAATCTCTATCTAAAAGACTACTACTACCACCACCACCACCACCACCACCACCACTAACCATCACATCACTCAGCCCAGCTGGATGGTCTTGGATCACATCAGTGTTGATTAAACTCTATAGCTACCAAAAAGCTACATCATAAGTCACAATGAATGACTCTCAAAGACATTCTGGGTTGCTATTTTTATTTTTTCCCTTTCAAAAAGAAGACCAAAAAAAAACAAAAAAAAAACAAAAAAAAAAAAAAAAAAAAAAACACACACCAAACACACTTTCTCTTTTTCTTCCTTTCCCCAAACAAACAAAATTACTCCTCACTGACAAGCAAACAAAAACAAACAAACAAACAAAAAAAGGACAAACTATTCCAGATTCTGATTGTCAGTACAGTTAATCAGTGGCAGGCCAGAGGGGGGGAAGCCACCTTTGTATTGCTGCTGTAAGTTTTAAACATCATCCTCTCGCTTTCCCTACATGTGAAATGAGCTAAAAATGGCTACCTCCACCAAATTTCACTTCTATTGTGCATAAACATGTCTCTGTGCAAGATTAACTAGATAAAGCCTGCAGCGGTACATTAAATAAGATTAAAATCATACCAACAGTATTGTGCAATTGCCAAAAAAACAGCAGCAACAACAACAACAACAAAAAAAAAAAGATTAAAGCAAAGAACTGATGCAATTTTACAAACTTTTAAAAGTGAAATCAATGGCCCTAATATCTTAGAATTGACAAGAGAGATGTACCAAGAGGAAACTAGGCCTGCACCATTTCTAATCATAATTACAATACTGGTCTTTGCAATATTGATATCACAGAAGGTTGCAATACACAAATGAGCCACCATACCAATCACAATGTTTGTGTGTAACTATTGGGAAAAGAGCACATCTTAAAATAAGTGCAGTAGTCTGTGGGACAAATCTTTTCTTTATACAAACCTGCAACTAAGAATGACGTGCAGTATTTGTACTGTTTCAAATGAAAACAGATGCTAGAGGTAACAAAAGAACAAGCCACATTTAGATTCTCTCAAAAAATGGAATAACTCAAAATCTTTGTTCATCCATTTAGCAGTTAGGCAAAATAAGGACACAAAGCTTACATGAAATGCTCAAATTAATTGTTGTTAACTGCTGCTTTGTAATCTGTTTGTAGCAGGCTGCATACGGGGTTTGGGGGGGGGGAACAAGAGATTGAACAATTCTGTAACGCAACGTCCAAAAAATATCACCTACTCGGTATTGTGTAAATGATGTTTAAGTAATGTATCAAATTTCCGAAACCTCAATTCTATACTGCAGAAAATGGCAGGTGATCCAGGGCTATGAATTTCTGCGCTCTTACCAGTTTTAGTTTTAGACTCTTTGCCATTGCTGCAGTCTCCAACCTGTATATATTCAGTGGGGTGTTTAAGCATTACATTTGTTGTTCTGATTGTTTCTGGAGTTGTTCCATGAGCTTGTTAGGTTTTTCCCTTAATGTGAAGAACTTCCATACTGACAACGTGTGTGTGGGGCGCATAAATTTCATCTTCAAATTTAAAAAAAAAAAACAAAACAAAAAAAACCCCATGCCGATTTTGCTCACCAGCCAATCAATCAATTCATCTTTAGCAGACAAATGCCTCTTTTCCATTTACTACAATTTGTCTATTTAAGCAAGACCCCAGGGGTCAAAATCTTTTTAGATGATCGATTAGATGAACAGTGGGAGACTCTAAAGGCCAGAAAGTTATGGGCTGAAACAATACAGTGTCATTATACAAGAGTCAAAAGATTTAGAATAATTCTGGAATAAGGAAACAAATGCATGCATCACCTTTTCTGGCAGTAACACAACGACAACAACATATTTTCTTAGTCTCACATTGAATGTTTATCACCTTCTTGGCATAAATTAAAGTCTGCCTTTTCATGTTAGTTTCATCCTGGGTTTTAAACTGATTCCCAGTTTGTGTGGGCCAATATCCTGCCCAATAATACAAACGTACTGTATTTATCTTATTCTGAAGCAGAGTTGCTAAGGGCAACTGAGAAAATGACAAGATATCACACATGCCAGAGGGATACTAGAAGAAACATTTTTATCAAAGCAAAGCTATACTTTAGCTGTGGTGTAGCCAGTGGTCAGGAAACGGTACCTCCTTTTAAACGACACACAGCTGCAGCAGACATCACTGAAAGAAACAGATTAATGAAGTATGCACCAAGGTGAACAACTATAGAATAAAGGATGAACTGAAACTGCTCACTGTCTGAAACAGTCAGACAGTAACATTATTTGCATTTCCGTGAAGACGAAAGTTACTCCTAAACAGTGATGAAAACAGACAATCGTTTAGAGATGGCATCAATTTTAAAGCAAAATATAAAACTTCAAAGACGACACAAATATGGAAATTCTTGTTTACATTTCTTTATAGCACGAATACATATAAACACATAAACCAGACAGTGTGTACATCACCAGCTTGCCAGGTAGACCACCCTGCTTTGATGTGCTTTCTAAAAGTGGATCTGGTGCTTCAAGTCAAACATGTTTTTTACGCATAAAAGAGAACACAAACCAAATTCTAATTGCAGTTTTGGTTTTGAACATATTACAGGCTCAGAATCGAAACTCAATGTTTTAAGAAAGGAAGGAAGGAAAGAAAAAACGAGGGAGGAAAAAAAAAAAATCTGCTCTTGAGCACAAAACATACTTCTCAAAGTAATTCCATCAATCATTTTAGCAGAAGTAATGGATGTTCAAGGCTTTTTCTTCCTTTTTCAGGTTTATTGCCCAACAAATGCAATCGACAAAGTGCAGACAGACTATACACTAGAATATTTAACTTTATATTTTCTGCTTATTGCGCCCAAAAAATGAGTTATCCACACCACACAGGCATGCAACGTCCACTTTTTCTTGTTTATATTTGTGTATTTCCCACAAACCCACTGTGCGGGATAAGGAGTTTCTGGTCTGTCAGAGAGCAAGGAACACACAGAAGTCCGAAAAATATTTTGGTCAACGTAAGCAAATATGCAGCAGACAGCCCATTTCCTAATATATTGACATTGCATGTTTGCAGGAATCTGTAATTATGGAAAAAGGCTTCATAAATATGCCTGCAGACAGACACACACAAAACCCCCTCTCATTCTC
>CM067479.1:33790875-33928647 GCA_034552555.1 Semaprochilodus insignis
CACACACACACACACACACACACACACACACACACACACACACACACACACACACACACACACACACACACACACACACACACACACACACACACACACACACACACACACACACACACACACGAAAAAAAGTCACTGCTTCCTTTAAGTTACTGTTGTGTTTCAGAAGACACTTTTTGCACCATTCATCTGAACAAGCAAAAACATTTGTGGCAATACTATACAAACAAATGTCAGGTCACTCAAAAATAGATGAAGCACCTTCAGAAATCGATAAATGCTTTACATACTGGCCAAACTAGGATCTTTGATTCAAGAATCAAGTTCACAGTGTGAACACATGATACTGTGGCGGAATCACAAGAATCACAACAAATCCTGGCTCTTCCAAGTTCTTGAAATCTTAACATAGACAGCTGAAAGAATACCAGAGCAAAGGTCATTTTCAATAGTCACTCACATATAGTTAATAGCAGCTAGACACTGTTGTAAAACAAGAGCAGAGGACATCTGAGCCTTTTTTGGTTCGTTTTAAGGTCTTTTAACAAGAAAGTATAAAAAGAAGTCAGTGGAAATTCAGAGGATTGCTGGCTTTGTAGCGGGAGGATATGATGTCATCCACCCACAGGTTTCATTTCCCACCTCAAATTACTGCACTACATCAGATGACTGTACCAGTTCTGGCTTTGAGCTTTTAATGCCTGAAGCTTCTAACAGCGGTATTATTAGCGACTGAAACAGTCATTTACCAGTGCTGAAACACAACAACTGTAAAATTTAACTTAGACACAGATTATCAGCTCTGAATGCTAGTTAGCTCAAGGTTATTTCACAAGGACAATATACTGAATACAGTGACTTGCAAACCCCTTGACTTTTCAACCCCTTTTAGAAGTCGTTCTGGATTACAAGTGACTCAGATTGTTACAGACAGTATTTTTTATTTATTTATTGAAAACCAACATGCTTTCAAAATCAAGTACCAATTATTTTTTATTTGACAGCAAAGATATTCAACCTTTTAGACTAATACTTGGTAGAACCACTTTTTACTGCAAAACCAAACAGCTTTAAGTTCTACAGACATTGTACATGGCTTGGCAGTGATGTTCACTAGTCCTTCCTAGCAGATTTGCTCCAGATTGTTCAGGTTGGCTTACTTGATGTAAGGAAGTCTTATCCAGAAAAGATGCAATTTGTGTACATAGCATTTCTGAGCTACTAAATTGTCACAGATTATTTTCTTTATACAACCAATATTACTTTAAAAATACTACATTTTGAAGGTCAGTCTTTTAAAACAAAATAACATAAGTGTCATGTCATTTGTAAACCAGAAAAATCCAATAACTTAAATGCCAAAAAAGGGCCACAAAGTTATTTTAAGGAATTAAGTATGAAGAACTTCGACAGAAGATTCACGTAAGTAGAAGTCATTCAAAAATGTCTCTCCCAAACTGGAAGCCATGCAAGCATTTTCAGCTAAAATAGACACAGTGAGAGTTCCAAAGCCTGTCTAACTGCCTGGGAGAGACATTGGCCATCACAGGGCTGTCAAAGAACCCATGATGAGTAATATTCTCCAAAGAGCTATGCGAAAGCTTCCCACAAGGCTTCATCAGCAAAAGCGAACAACATTACCAGCCACAGCATGGTGTCACGGAGATGCTTAGTGAGGAAATATTGAGACTCAAAGTTCTGTTTGTTCATAAAATGAATGTCCCCAGCTTGCACAAGCACTGTCCCAATAACTAGGGCAAAGTATCGCTCATAAATATTGACACAATTCAACTGCTGACCTTACTGGCAGTTTAGACAGATGTTAAAGTTCATTTTGAACAGGAAAACAGGATTTTGGCTTCAATTGGTGTTGGATGAAGATCATGCTATATCTAAAATGTAATTCATTCTCAGTAAATAAAAAAGTGAATCTCTACAAAGGTTAAAAGACCACAAATATGTTCCTTCAGTTTGAGCTTGAGGTAACAGACAATGGTATACTCTGAGGACCTCTAAAGATTAGTATTAGTCCCGCTGTTTTTTGTGTAAACTAACGAAGTGTGAACAAGCGTTTAAACTCTGGTGTTCCCTTAACGGGTCCCCTGAATGTATTACAGGTCAGAAGCTACAAACAGTCAGCCCTGAGGTAGTTAAAACTAATTTGATGCCAACCTTGTTCTGCAAGAACAACATTGTCATTATGTCCCCAGAGTAAAACCGGCATGGCAATATAAGGGAAAGAGCAGGTAGGTAGACAAAAACAGGTCTAAAATTGGATAAATAAACAGAGGGGGCAAAAATCCTGATCTGTCTGTGCATTGATCCAGACGAGTAAGTTCTGGGAATGAGAAACATCACGGTGATTGGAGACCAAAGGCAGCTCTGTTGTTTGTGGAGCTGGACACTACTGAGTGAAAAGTAAACAGTGTCTGAGTGGGCAGAGTCCAGCCACTGGATAGACATAGTTCTGGCCCAGTAATAGTATGTAACAGTAGGTCTCATTTTTGTCCACACTCTAGAATGTATTTTCATTTTTAGATTATTAGAAATACTGTATATCATACACTGTTCTTTTAAACTGGATGAAAAACAAAATTTACCACATGTCTCTTAAAACACACATTTCAAGACCAAGTTGAAATGTAACAAGCAGAGATTCTACACAGCTGAACTACTCCTTGCGTGATCTTGGAAAGTGATTTGGGCACAGCAGATTCAGTGCATGAAAACTAGATCAGACAAGAGTACTGTATTTACGCATCAGTTGCAATAGGCATGGCCCAATTTGCTGTCATATGAACATAATTTACTAACAATATGTTCTAATTTATGTAGTTATTTTGATAGTGAGCCAGCAAAATAAAATTATTCACTAGGTTCGTGAGCCAATGTTTCTACTCATAGATAGTAGGGATGTAACAATCCATCAATCTGTGTATTTATGCATTTACCAAATAGCAAACAAGCCAGTGTCATCGATGGGACGCACAAACATCAATGCATGCGTGTTTGTTAACACTGTTTCAACATTACACGTATGATTCCTCTCATGCCGTGTAAGCTGGTTGCACTTAAAGCCTTGTTTGCATGCTTGTGTTCACATTAAAGGTTCTCTAAACAACTCAATAGATATGGCCCATAATTCTGCTTTACTGAAAATGTCAAAAGGAAAACCAACATTCAGGCTAGTCCTCTGCTCTCACTGCTAAATTCACACTGTTTACCCCAGCACACACCCTGCCCATCAAAATAAGAGTTCTCACAACAAAAGGCTAAATAGCTGCTACTGGGGCTGTCACAATGAAATTTTTTAGCTGACAATTAACTGTCAAACAATTCCTGATTTAAATGTCTTTTTTGTTTATTGTTTACAACCATTAAAATACAAGCCTAAAGTGGCCAAACAGGCAGATTAGACATTATTTGCCAGTTGTGTGTACTGAGTAATATGGGTTGTACTGACAATTTAAATATGTGTAGAGTTAAGCTAAGAGACAAAGCTAACAAATAAATGAATAAACAAATAAACTAGCATTAACTTATTAATTCTCCCTGCACCAAGTTAGACATTTGAACTTTTTGGTTCGTTTTCTCACACTTTTGATTTAAAGTCTCCCAATGTCTATTAATTATTTCACTTTCTTATAGCTGCAATTATTTTCCACCCAATTCACATTTTATTTGTTGCAGCATAACATGGCTGTGAAATCAAATGACTGGAAAATGACCGCAGTCAGTGTAAATTGGGATCTACTCAAATAACAGCAATCCTCTGAAATAATTGCGATTAGGCGATTATGTAATAATTGTGACATACCTAACTGCTACTACATCAAATTACTGAACTATACCAGCTACAGCATAATACCCATAATTTAATATCAACTGCAGTCCCCAGCATCAAACCCATTCACACCGCAGCAATTTGAGGTATTGAAAGCCTCTTTTGCTAACAGAATGTAGGACTGCATTGTCATGAAACTTGTGATTTACATCCCTAATGGGCAGACCATCCCAGCCCTCATTCTCAATTTCTTGCTTTCAGCCAATCCAAAAATCATCAAGAGAAACAATTTCACATATGCACATGATGCTCTTACACTGATTTAAAGCTTCAAATAAAGAACATCACCCAGGTTTGAAAAAGCCTTCCAAGGATGCTCTTGAAGCTACCTCTCTTCTCCCTGGTGGTCGTGGAGCAACTATTCTGGGTGTCACAAGGCTTTATCATTGCTCCATGCATTATTTATAAGGCAGAGGCCTGCCTCTACAGCTAAAGAAATAAATGGTTATGACAGGGCAAACCCCACAAGACAGCAATGACAGCACAGCTCAGGCTAGCAGCCCAGTTCTCCAAACTTGCTGATGACTAACACTACCGTTGTGAAAGAACGATTCACCACTAAAAGTAACAGGGGCCGGATTTGTGCATTAAATACAATGTGCTTTGGCTGCAATCTGTTTATTAATTCATTTATTTATTCACTCACTCATTCAGCTCTTTATTAAGAGACCTGCCTTTACAATGAGATCTTGGATTCTTGAATTATTCTCAGCATGGTGGTTAAGATGCTGAATACAAATGTATCCTTAATCTTAAAGCAAACAAATATGATGCTCTATAAAACAGCCACAAAGGAACAATTTCAAAGTTCCAGTTTCAGTTATTACAGTATGAGAAATGCAAACAAGAACAATCTTTAAATCTATAAATCTTTGATCTGTATTTGAACAAAAACAGTAAAAAGACATGATATTTAAAAGTTATCAGCAAAATGGAATCTTATCAACTTGGATGTTTTCCTGAATATATCCTTATTCTGAAACCAACTCCTGTGACACATTCCAAAGTAGTTTTGGAATTTTCGCATTTCACCCCCTCAGAATGGACCGTGTTAAAAACAAGCATGTGTCGATGACAGTTAGCACATGGATTGGAAAATTAATTAAACAAACAATTGTATTAAGCATCATGCTTATTCGAACATAACATCAAGCTGCTGGTGTTACAAGAGTGTGGCTACATAATTAGAGAGGGTGAGTGCTAGACTGGCTTGCCTACAGTGCAGACTGATCTCCTACTGGCGACATGACAATGAATGCCCTGTACGGTTGCCCCTGCTAAAGACTTAGACTTAAAGAACTATTTAGTAAGCGTTGTTAAAGAAAAAAGGTGATGTAATACAACAGTAAACATGCTTCTGTCTGAACTTTTTAGGAATGAAATACAAGCATTTAATTTGGAATGAGCATATATTTATGAAAACCAATTAAGTTCATAAGGTAAAACACTAAATACTGTCAGTTTGGTCTATTAAGCCTTAGAGAACAACAAAAATTCCACTGCTAAAAGGGATACCTTAAATTTAAGCCTCAGCTTAGATGAAACAGATATGGTTTCAGATATGGTATCAGACTACTTCAGAGAATTCTGTTTCACCGATTTCCAAGGCCAACAAATAGAAGCCCAAGTCTGCAAATGACAGTACTGAGAGTTTTGAAAAAATAAGATTATACCAAATTACCATATTCAGATATCTGATATGCAGTGTCAAACCAATTTTAACTGCCAATTTATTAAACAGATTAGGGGTGCGTACCAGTACAGCTCACACAGACATATGAGCTGTACTGGTAGGGCAAAATAGCAGAGGCATAAATGTACTTTAACCGCTATTAAGGATTACGCAGGGATAGCACTACAAGCCATAATTTTTAGGATGTCATGCTAAAAACCATGTCTCTTCAGATGTATTCATGAAAGGTGTTAGTGTTTGTTTAACGTGTGCTCCACCAGATTCATCCTCAGATAGCAAACTTTACTAATATCTCTGAACATCAGTCACGTACTATTCATTTTCTCAAGTCTGCACCAACTTTGCAAAGAAGCAAACTAGAGCTCTAAAATGATAAAAGAGATGGTTATTATCCATGTGTACCACAATCTTAGCAAAAGAACTTTATGAACTTTAACTGATATCTGCTTCTTTGTCTTACAGCAGGCAGATATATATGTGCAGTAAGTATAGCTCTGATGTGTACTGAGAAAAACATACTAAATACTGTTTGGGAACCGTCCCGTCTCCCAGCTGAAATGGAGATTATGATTGCCTCTGTCGCTTCACTGACTGTTTGTGCTGGTCAACACAGGGAAAGTGGAGGGCTTTTTATGTACGCATCCTGAGTTCATTCAGAAACAGTCTTTACCTCAGTACTTAAAAAGTGGTGGGTCAAATGCCTACTTGCCCCAGAGGTTCCAGCAACCCTGGGTATAGAAATAGCTGCCTGTAAGATTTTGAAGAGGTATTTAGGTAGGTACAAGGAGAATTAACACTTAGAGTGTATAAGCATTGTAACTTGAGTAATCCTAAATCATCCTCATCCTAAATCATCCTCATCTGGCTAAGCTGACAAAAGCTCCTGCTTGGCTGAGGAACTAGTCATGTTATCAAACACTCCCAATTTGTGGTGATTCAGACTGTGTGTGCGCGCATGTGTGTGGGTACCATCCAGGCCATGGTGATGTTTAATCAGCTAGCTGTGTCCTCTACAGCAGGGCTCCAGCTCTGTCACTGTGGGGGAGGATCTGACAGTGGATCTGTAATTACTGGAGACACAGCCAGCATGTCTGTCACACATCTCCAACTACAACACAACACAACACGGCACGGCACAAGATAAGATAGCTTTGGTGTGCAGTGCTCAGGGGTCATGCCATGTCAAATAACCTGAAGAGAAAAAGGTTTCCCACTCTAACCTCTTTAGATCCTTGAACCACTACACAAGAAGACAAAGTGACTTCAAATCCACACTATTTGTTTGATTTTTTTTGTTTTTGTTAAAATTGATGTTCTTTAAAAAAAATCCACAGTGTGAGATAGATCTGGACCAAACTTCCAATAGTGTTCTTAATAGTTTTGAAAAAAATCAAAGCTCTCACATAGATGGTCATAACGGTTATTTGTTGTCATTACAAGATTTTCATCGTAAACCTTTGCATTCTTACCAGATGAACCTACAGAGCCAATAAAAACTGCCACTCTAGCACTTACAATGTGAAGTACAATAACAGTAAAATTTTGTTTATTCTGTAAGCCGGTTTTCACATGTGCACCAAGTACAGCACTCAGAATCTAGCAGACTTTAGAAGGGGCCCTATTGCATATTTAGTAGGGGTGTAATGCTATGCATCATTACAGCCTTAGTTATTAAAACACCTACATTAATTTGACATTTTTATGTACTGTGTCTCCAAATACTGCATGCACAAAACAGCTGGATTCAAAGCGTCTATCAACTGTAACTCCACCATGTTTGACTTTGGGAGGACTAAAGGATGTAGTGAGGTAGCACTGAGGGGTGTCTAACAGATTATTAGTAGGCTTATGGAAACAAGCAAGAATTTGATTAATTGTGAATTTGA
Organism: Semaprochilodus insignis; assembly: GCA_034552555.1. Classification (NCBI taxonomy): domain Eukaryota; kingdom Metazoa; phylum Chordata; class Actinopteri; order Characiformes; family Prochilodontidae; genus Semaprochilodus; species Semaprochilodus insignis. The sequence goes on from CM067479.1 coordinate 33,798,299, forward strand.
AGCATATATAGGTAATAAGTTCTGTTCAGACCTTTCAACAATATTGAAATTAACTACAGTCTAAACCTGAACTGTGTGCAGTTACTGAAACCTAACAGTTCCACTAAATGATTTTTTTTTTCCCAAGAAAAATATGTTCAAACAAGCCTTCAAACATCACTCTGCATCATCTTATACAATGTGGCAGAGGATGTCAAGCCAAAGTGATTTAACATAACCCACAGCACTATGTCACAGTGGACTAAACGCAGGGGACAGGCAGGGTAAAGGGCTTTCACAAGAATCTTCCAGTGACCGTGCCTTTAATTTATTTATCCATTATGATATTTGAAACAGTAATAGCACTAAAGCATTTACATGCCAAAAAACCCAAAAAGAGATCTCAGAGGAAGAAGGCACTGATGCTGGCTTACTATTTTGTATTAGACACTCAGAATATGAAATATGATAGTGATATAGATAGTGCAGAAACAGGGAGGATAACTTGTTTTGAGACAGTTTTCTTTCAAATATTTTGGCAGGGACTCCATGTGGGCACAATCGGTCACACAAAACCAGCACCACGCCTTCATACTCTAAAACACCCAAGCTCAGACAACACTGATCACTACAGGTGGGTAATATATTTGTGACAATTTATCTTACAACTGATCAATTATTTTAAAGCCCTCATTATCATTGTGCATTCCTATTTATTGCTACATGCAATGAGTATTTAGCATTACTTAAGGAGCACTAAACAACTGCATGTATCAACAAATAAGAACGCACAACGATAATGGAATCATACTGACAGGTGATTGCTTTAAAATAATTATTGCAAACAGATAATTCAATTCGACCAAATATTTCAAATAGTCAAAGATCAATAATGCCATTTGGTTGCATGCTGAAGTAGATGAGCATTGAGGTGACACTAGCAACTATGCTGAAATATCTGCATTTTATTGATTTTACTGCATTTGTAACTGAAATAAACATTATTTCTCAGTAACCCAGGCAAATGTAGTCCTACTATCTTCACTTTATAACTGTTGCAGCATTGGCAGTTGTGTCCATAAAATATCAGCCTTCCACACCAGTCCACACACTTCTCCCCTTACAGTGATGATCCCCTTACCCTGAAGAGCAAAATATCAGGCAGCAACTAAAGCTTAAAATGTACCAATTTAATAAAATGGGTATATTGAGTCTAGTTTGACTGCAGCGAGTATGTCAGCAGGTTCAAGGCAACCCTTCAACACAGTAAATAAATGTACATTAACAGAACATGGCATTTGAATGAACTAAAAGGGTTTAGTTTTGGCAGATTTACCACCGCTCTTTAGAGCAATAGCATTTCTTTAACCATTACCCAATTAAGTGATTGCATAATCGTTAGAGTACTTGATTACCAAAATAAACAGCTGCAGCCCTAACTTTTGACTGTAAATTAATATGAAACTGTGCTGTCTTGTACAGTAATGTGTCTACATACAAAACCTACTGTACTCCTATTACTTTTTTTTAAATGCAGTACTAACATTTTGCTGTCTGTTCCAGCTTGTTTGCAAAGCACAGAAAAACTAAATATCTTGACAGCGTCATGCACCGTAATATTTTCCAAATACAGCCATATCGCCCACAACTGCTGATCACCACAAGGTCCCAAACAACGTCATCAGGAGTCTTCCCCATCACAGATGGTAGGATAGAGAACAGAGACACCAGAACCCCTTCAAACGAAGAGGACAGCAGGCAGAGAGACAGCTGAAGCTTCCCACGCAATCAAACACACATTGCAAACAGTCACTGTGGCTATTAAAAGAACAGTGACTACTTCACGAGGACATCAATACAGGCACTTATTTCTTCCTAATCTGCATCTGGAGTGAAATTAAGCTGACATGATGCTCCATCTGTCATAGTTTCAGCATGATGTTTAAATAAACAACTTGTCTAAACAATGCTGAAAAATGATTGTTTAAAAGATGCCACTCATCATTGCATCTGCCTATATTGGTCCATTTTGGAGCAGATTAATTATGTCTGTAAATGATATGACAGTACCCTTTTCCTTGGTGGTCACGCCACCCCCAGGATCACCACAGAGAAGGTATTATTATAGCTATCATCTCTGACCAGCAACGCAGGAGTGTCTAATAGAGTGGACGGTGTTTAAAACCTCCAGCAACACTGCTGTGTCCGATCCCCACACACACCACCACCACCACTTCAGTCTTACTACGGTGCTGTGAACTGATCCACCCCCAAATAACACCTGCTCTGTGGCGGTCCTGTAGCAGGATTGACCAGTGATGAAGAGGGTGAAAGAAGATAAACAAAGTATACAGCAAATCAGAATTACAGAAATACAAAGTGCTCCTATATGGTAAAGGTAGCTGATAGAATGAACAATGAGTATAGACAAGATGATGTCCCTTTGCAAACTTGACACTGAATTTTGTGGTGAGAACATGGAAAAGGTTTATGTTTGAGGAATCTTACTGAAGGTCTTTTGCTGTCAAACAGGGGTGTTTACTAGACATATTACAGACATACTAGACTACATTCTAGGATGCACACATGACAAATCTTCATGTACCTGTTTACACTTGTTTTAAGTGTCGACTCCCACAGGCAAGAAATAAAGTTTTGAACTGTGGTTTATTGCAACAGAATAAAATATTCGCTCAATAACTTTAGTCAGACACGTATCTAATGTGAACATACTAGTAAACTAAAGACAATCAAATTATGTCTGAAATACAAGTAAGCTAACTGAAGAAATAAAGGCTATCCTTTGTGTTGTGGTGATGCCCAGCAGTGCTGTAGATGAAAGTGAGTCTCAAATTCACTATAAAGGCTGCTTATGGGGTTACTATAAAAGATACAGTCTACAGTGGCATCCCAAGAGTGGACATGGACACCGTTGTCATTAAGTGACACCATTTATACTAAATATTAAAATAACAATTAACAGCACCATATAAAGAACGTCTCTCCAGATGCTGCATGTCAATTCTCAGTACATGTGTGGTCATTCGTTCCTGTTATGCCATTTCTGAAAATAGCAAACGGATTAATGTTTTAAGTAAGAGGAAAAGCAGAACAAGAGATTCAAGTGCTTGTGGTTATAAGAAAGAGTCAAAATGTGTTTTGAGGATGCACACATGTAATGATGTACTGGGAACTATGAAAGAGGTGCCAGGCAGTAGGCACCACCAATTTTCATCCTACAGAACAGGACATAATGTGACTGCCATTCATGTTAGGGAGAATGAGTATATCAAAAAGATGAGTGAAAATTCAAGGCTATATGCAACAAAGACTACTTGATGCGAATGTTCATAACAGAGCCTTTCTATATATATTTATAACAGAACAGAGCTCCTGGGTCTCTCTCTCTCTCTATTTAGAAGATTACATCATAAAAAGAAAAAGAGCCTAAGAAGCAGCAGTTGAAATTTTAGTTAGCAGAGTTGTGGCATTCTTTCCCTCTTATGTAATAAGGGAGTTCAGACATATCAAATCGCACAAATTAAATCAGTGCATGTGTGTGCTTGGATTCAAGGACAAAGACCACAGTGCTTCAACAAAACCGCACTGAAGTCTATAAAACAGTAGTTTACGGCAGGGATGTAGCCATAAGAGGTTAAGGAACATGAGCTACTGCCTGGTTTTAATGCTTTTTCCGCCCCTTATGAATACCAGTTTTCCACCACCTCTTACAGAAAACAGCAATTTGCGACAGTTTTGGATTTCACTGAGGAAATTCAACAGAGTAGAATGCCAAAAATAAAACGACTCCGACACTTAGCATCAAGACCTTGAGATCAATGCTCTGCGGTAGCTACAGCTCTAACAGGAGGGACAACCAGCTCATCAGAACCTTTACAAGAAAGTCATTAATTAGAAGCCGGCTATCAGTAAGGGGCTAGACTCCTGGAGAGATCCATCATGTTCACTGTCAAAGGGCAGTGCTTGATGGACAAGTCAGAGTGCTACTACACTGTTTCAAGTAGAAGTTAACCTGTAGTGATGATTTAAGGACTGCATTACTTTCTTAAATGTTAATCAACATTCTAAGAGAAATATAATCAGCAATGAAAGGGTAACATCCACTAAAATTCTATAATTTGCCTCTGAGCATCCAGGTGAGTCACAGATGCCCACGTTAGGTGCATGCGAGTGGTCACTAAGGGGCTGGACACAGCAGCACAGCATGAAGCATAGCAGTATCAGAAATGATAAGCACCATCGCATTTTGTGCCAGTCAAGTGATTCCCAATTCTTAATTTGCAGAAGGAAAATACTGCATCACTGCTTCAGAAATAGGATGCATCTTTGACCACAACAAAAGAAAGGGGGGTTGGGAGGACTGTTAATGTTTAAACAATGCATACACCATCAGATCATCTCACTACAGTCCAAATCAGAAAGTGAATATGAAGAGAACTGACAAAATAAAGGGCAAATATTTTCAGTCTCTCACTTTAGTAGTATTTTCATAATTCAACTAACCACCAGGACACTTAAGCTATACAGAAAATGCTGGAATCACATGCAGCAGAGACAGTAACTAATTGACTCTACTGCACCCTTTTAAAGGCCCAGTTAAAAGTCATTAAAATCATTGCTTTAACAGAGAAAGTAATTAAAACATTACACACACATCTAATAATAATTACTATTATTTATTGCTTTTTTTTCTGAGAATAAGAAGAAAATCTCAACATTCTGGTAAGGTGTGCAGTAACACTCCCACCACAGGTCAACAATCCTACTGTATCACTTCTGAAAATGTGCCGTTTTCCAGTTAAAACACGGTGAAATAAGCTAGGCTGTTACTGAGTTAGTAACGAGGGTTAGTAACATTAACTGCCTCTTCTGTATAAATGTAAGATATGTGTAATATATGGGGGTTTGGGGGGAGGTTAATATTGTACAATGCCAAAATAGTGCCATCAGTTTGCTGACAAGGACGACAAGCAGGGCTTTCAACAAAGCTATCTACAGTGGAATATGTCAGCAACTGTGTTAAGTCTAAGGTCTGGTTAAATCTGCCAGGGGCTGAATGCATAATGATAAATCTGTAGTGACTGAATGAAATATGGCAGTAACTGATGTCAATCTGCCAGTGGCTATAGGAAAGTTGTCAGTAAGATAAAGCTAAATCTGTCAGTGGCTGAGGGAAGTGTACATGGGCTTTGAGTGACTTGAACATTTTGACCTACTTCAAGGGACAGGTACTTAAACTACAAACCAGCTAGAACAAGGTTTGTTGATGGAAAAGAAGGTAACATTAGCAAGTCCATATCATTACTCCATTGTTTGGGAGTTTGGGTGAATTATGTCATTTGTATTATTAATATATATTTGTCTGACATCCATTCAAAGTTGGTTAAAATACGCTGCTGTTTAATATGATGCATGACACACCTGAAAACACAACAGAAAAGCAGTTTCTTCAAGCTCTTGTCAGCTCAGTGTGTTTGCAGCCTGTAAATAAATTTAATTTTATGTCTAACACTAGCAGTTGAAGTGGAAATTAAGGAGGAGATAGTGACCAAGCACTACTGCATCACCAAAAAGAGCACTAAAATGAGAACCAGAAAGAAACTGTTTTGTTCGCTTTTACACATGTTTGTATGTAACTGTAAACATTTGTGAGTGTGTACATACAACAAATGCAGGTAATTATTTTAATATCAGCCAAGGACTTAAGCTAGCTACCAAGCAAGGAAGCTTATTAGCCAAATTAGTCACTTTGAAACAGCATTAAACAAAAAAATAAAATTAATAATCATGATTGTCATACAGAGTCTAGCAGTCTCTCGGGGGGGGGGGGGTCAGCTCATGTTTCTGAATTTGCAGTGTTAAATGCTCTAATAGCGCAAAATCCTGTTGTGCCAATACAGGTTTGACAGTTCCTTTAAATGCCACACTTACCAGGTCAAGTTTTGCACATGCTTTTTCTCAGACTGAAATATAAGTCTCAAGCTAGAGTCAAGTTGCAAGTCATTCAACATGCAACTCAAGTCACTGGATCAAGTCTAAATCTCTGGCATCCACTGAGAAATCGATGTAGTACACTAGAAATCAGGTCATCAATTACAGTTCTCAAGGGCCACAGAGTAATTTCCCTACTGAAACACACCCGCTTAACCTGTTGGGAGATGTTTGAGCAGTGAAATTATCATACTGTGCTAGACTGATGACCCCATCTTATGTATGTGTACTTACCTGCTCTGGATGCTCACTGCCTGTGATCTCAGCCACAGTGTTAAAGGAATCTGCGTCTGGAAGGTTTTTTGCCTCCATGGTCAGCCGCAACAAGATCCTTACGCCTCGGCGAGACATCCTAGCCATCATCTGGGCATCCTCTATTGTGATGCATGCTGTGGGGATCTGAGGCACGCCAGGCTGGTACCACTGCCAGCCAGTGTGGGGGCTGTAACAAGAACAGAGCTGTGATTAATGCAGTAGTGATAACAACTGCTAACTATGACATCCCATAAACGTAACACATTCTTTTTTTGGGAAAGGGAATTATATAACCATTGATGGGAACAGACCTGTTAATGGAAAATGGAGCAACGGAACGAATTAGTGAGGCCACCGCTCCAACTTTAGCAGCCTCGGAAGCTCCTGAACCGCGGTACTCAACTGTCTCACCATAGCTAACAAACGGCTGATTATATACCACGATCTTCCCCTTAGCCTCCTTCGACCTTCTCTTCAGTTCATCAAAAGACTCCACCACCAACACCTCTGCTTCAATACCTGTCAAACAGACAAGAGTGCAGTATAGTACAGCTCAAACACCTATAGAAACCAATATGAAGGACTTTCAAAGATACAATAAAGCAAATAGGAGAGTGGTTGGAAAGGTTTTTGAAAGGACCTGGTTTAAGCTTTCATAATCTATTATGAATTTGGTGATAAAACAAAAAAATAATTATGCACTACATAAAGTACACTGACTACAAACCTTCTTTGGGAGTTCCAACACTACTCCCCAATCCAAGAATGGACATGGTGTGGTTTCGTGGAAGAAGCATCATAGCACTCTCCTCTCCTCTCACCCAGTGAGGCACTTTCACCGGTTCTAGATGTACATTCTCCAGTCCGTCCTGCTTCAAAGCATTATACATGTACTTTATAGCCAGGTCCAGGTTCTTGGATCCACTCACTCTGTGGCCAATTGTATCAGTGAAGGCAGCAAGTCGTTCATATGAACGGTTCTGAGCTTTCCCGTAAACTGCCAGGTCTATGATTTTCTGGGCTATGTCAGCATAATTTGAAACCTCTTTGGATATTTCTTCAAGGGGTTTATGCTTGTAACCATCGGGCATGCATTGGCCCTGAATTACACTAGCAACAAGAACAAGCAGAGTCAAATGTACAGCCATCTGTAGACAAAAGGAAAAAGGACAACGTAAATCTTATAGCCAAAAAAATGTAATAAAAATCAACTTGTGCAAACAAAGTGCAAAACAAATTAACATTTCAGAAAACAAAATTACAAAAGCAAAAACAATTTTACAAGGGCAAAAAAGGACATTTCAGAAAACAAAATTACAAAAGTAATAAATTTACAAGACATGAAACACTTTTACAAACTGCGAATTCTGACGGAAAGCGTAGGTCTAACTCAGGAAGTGCTTGTTGCGGACCCTGGTCAATCAAACTGTTCGCGGTGGTAGAGTGAGTGGAGTTTGGGATGGTCACGACGCTAAGGCATGTTTTGTCAATTTGTGGCACACCTTTTAGCCAGCTGGCACACTTTTGTTTTTCCTGTGGAAGGTCTTTAGAGTTTTTAAAAAGAGCAGACGCAAGAACGAGAGGAACAGGCGATGTCTAAACCACGTGGCTTGTTTTGTAAAAGTATTTTTTTGCCCCTGTAAATTTGTTTTTACTTTTGTAATTTTATTTTTGAAATGTAATGTTTTGCCCTTGTAAAATTGTTTTTGCTTTTGTCATTTTGTTTTCTTCAATTGTTTTTTCCGTTTGTAAATTTGTTTTTATTTTTGTAATTTTGTTTTCTGAAATGTTAATTTGTTTTGCAGTTCTCAGCCACCATAATTTTGACATCAACTTTACTGACATCAATCCAAGACACGAGTAACTTTCCTGGTCATTTTGGACAGCAGATAAAAACGCTATATCTGGCCTGTAGAAACTACGACCCCTGGTTCCAATCACCACCACAGTAAAGAAATCAGAGCTTATACGTTTATTGACCATTAACCATTTTCATCAACCAACCTGAATGACTTTATTCACATATAAACAACTGAATTACGCAGACTCGTTCAAACTTTGGTGGAAGTCTCCTTTAATACCGGTGTTGTACTGTGAAATGCCTACATGTAAACAAACAAGCAAAACGAAACTACCGATGTCCTTAAACAGCCCAATTTGACCACATTTCCTACATAGAGAGATTTGTCTGAGTGACTAGAAGCACAATGACTTCAGTGGAAGTTACTAAAGGTAAAATGGTATTGAAGCACTGCATTTTATTTACCAATGTCATCTAACTTCTCTCTGTGAAAAACACTGCTTTCAGAAACTCGTTAGCCGGGAAGCTAACTTGGCTAAATGTTTTCTAGAAGTAACGTTAGCTCTCGCTAATCCAGTGAGGTGTGTTAACTCTGTACATCCAAGAGCAAAACTAAAAATGATATATTTTTCTTATTGGCTTCTCCAAACACAACAGGGAAGTTCAGACACACGAACCTGGCTAGCATTAAGCTGATGACCGTATGACAACAAACCTCTCTTCTGTTTCTCTTCCTGTCCTCTCCCTTCCCCTCTCTCTCTCTCACCGCTACGGCGAGTACGTTAGGACCTGAGCTGGTCACAGAGGATTGCGCGCTCGCCTGCATGAGCTAATATATACCAGAGCTCTTGTGACGCTGCTGTGATGTTACTGAAGCCCAGGTGTTATTCATCCTCCTTTTGACAATACCCCATAGATTCTGTATATATATGGGGTATATTCTGTATATATGTATGGGGTGTGTGTGTGTATATATATATATATATATATATATATATATATATATATATATAATATAATATAATGTATATATATGTATATGTAGAGAGAGAGAGAGATAAATAGATAGATAGATAGATAAATATCATGGTCAGCGAACCATTTGTTAATTTGTTAGCAGTTCTGGCACTGTGGGCAGGAGCTAAGTCTCCAGTCTTCCCTCTAGAACCTTTATTTCCAATTAGAATGCAAAATTTACTTTCATCTGAAAAGAGGACTTTGGACCACCGAGCCTCCTTAGCCCATGAAAAGACACTTCTGATGTTGTCTCAGAAGTGCATTGATATTGATATTAGGAATGTTGTAGCCCCTTTCCTGGATATATCTGTGCATGGTGGCCTCAGTGCTTCTGATGACCTTCTGTGGCTTACCCTCCTTGTAGGAGTTGTTAGAGATCATCTTCTGGAAACTGTCAAGTCAGCAGTCTTCCTCATGATTGGGGTTGTGCTGAACCAGACTGAGAGATACACAGTATTTACATAGTTTGAATAATAACTTGAAATGAAATATTCTAATAATTTGATTTGAAATATTTCTGATGTACATGAACAGTAAGCCATACTGATCAACATTAATGTGTCACTTCATGTGTAATGAATATAACATATATGACAGTTTACCTTTTTGAATTAAGATATGAACAAAAGTGAGCTTTTTGATAATATTAATTTTTTTTCAGATGTACTAGTAAAGCCTGGTGCACAGTTTAGTTCCAGCCTGTCTGCTGCCCTACCTCTTACCTATCTCAGTAACCTCACAACGGCCAGAGATGTCCAACCCTTACTGAGTCTCCAATTAAATTACCAGTAAAATATTCTACTTTGTAAAAAAATATTTTACTTGAAGTATGTTGTAATATTGTGAAATCAGTCAAAATTTCAGTCAAAAAAAGTATTCTAGCTAGCATTAGCATGGTGCTCTGACAACTAACATAATTATGTTAACCTAGGCATCGAGCTTGAGCCCCAACCCAAACATGGCAGGGGAACAAATTTCTATTGTTAATACAATCAACCACAGAGCAACTCTTCAGCATAGAGTTATTAATTAAATTCGAACCACAAAAAGTACAAAAAACAATTGCAAAACATGACAACTAAAAAATGTAACTTTTTGCTGAAATAGCCCTGCACATTAAACTTGAGTTTTTCAAGTAAAATCTGCTCTCATAAGCAAGCTTGCATCAATTCATATTTCACTAATAGTGAAAATAGGTTTTATGTAATACATTCCACCAGAAATAATAAATTTGCTGATTGAAATAATAAAAACGTTTCTCTGTCGACAGCAAAGACAGTTTTGTCTAGAGGGTGGGCCAAACCAAGCAAGGATGAAGAGGGATTCGGTGAGCGCCAGGGTCACCCATCTTTAATTGGCACTAGGTGCAGTGTACTCAAAAACCAACTTGAGTTTGCAGTCTCCCACTCATGTTTGCCAGCGTGCAAGAGAAGTGCCAGTAAACTAGATAAGACGGTACGCCTGGCAGCTGGGGTTGCTCTCGTTTTGAGTTTGTCAAAGCCATTACAGCTCTGCAAATCGTGACAGTGACAAATCCCAGAACAATCTCCGTTAGAAGTCTTACATTATCTTTGTACCTTTTGCTTAATAGCTTGGAGAGGCACTCGAGAGTCGTCTGGCTTATGTCTTGTGATTGCACTCAATTCTCATGATGTTTTTGAAGGCATTATACTCGGTGGCTTACACACATGTGGACAAACACAGCTTGGAGAAAACAGTGAATCTGAAAATCTCAAAAGATTCATATTCACTAGAAGAGCAGAAAGTACATGCAGGTCAGCAGCTGCAGAATAACCACAGTTGGACTATTCCATGAGAAAATGTTTATTCAGTAGTGTTTCTTATTACAACACTGTTTCACAACTCTGCAACGGTGCTATTATCACCCATGCTTATGAAGCTCGAGCCTTCATATCATCCTGTTGTACAAATGTCCTCAAATGCCCAAAATGGGAATCTGTTACAGAACAGTAGGCACTTCAAGGGCGTTTAAACATCTGTGAATACACATTTTCATCGACTTTTTTAACTAACATATTACATTTAATATGTTGTATATAAATAATTATATTCTATAAATTATCGTATATTAACATATACAGATAAGTCATTGACTCAAAATGGTCAGGTCCTTAAAGGAAATTAAGCAGAAAAGATCATGAATAGGAACAAGAATGTAAAGTATTCATGAAATCAAGACACAACACTGTTTACGTCTTTGCAAAATGATGAGTTAATCAGTATTATAACAGGAATCAAGGATTCATTCATGGAAAAAATGTGGCCCTATTAAGGGACTACCAACAATGAACACAATAACTGACCACTACAGGTGTATTAACCAATGAGAAAATGAAGTGCACTTATGCTGGGAATCTTCCTATATAATTCAGTCTGAATTCTGATTGAAAACATTTCCCAAATTGGATTTTTGTTTCAGTCACTCATTAGTCATTCCCCTTCAAATCACTGAGAACGCTTAGAAGCTGACCTTTAATGATGCCAGCTTACAAGAAAGCGCCACCAAGATTCCATCATTAAACAATCTAGACCCCAGCAACCGCTTAAATGAACACATGACGCTTTCCAGGAATTGCAGTTTCAACATTAGCATTCTTAGCTAACATGGCACAGTAGCAGAAATGAAGAAATATGAAAGCTCCGCCCACAGAGCTTTACAGCAAAACCCAGAAGTCTGGCTTGCAGGGTTAGTTTCAGTGTCATCTCCATGTCAACCTAATTAAGGCATGTAAACAATGTAAAGACTCTTTACCAACACTGTCACACTGAAAAACAGTGTTTGCAGGAAGGTTATAGAAGGAAAGAGCTTCCAGCCTGCCAAACATTTTTAGCATTGATTGCTATTGGAAAAGAGGCATTACAGTACGTTACCTACTGTTCATGAACTCAATCAACCATCTAACTGCTTCATCTCAAAATGTCATTTGTTTTATGGCTGCAATTAATAATGTGTTTATTTCACTGGCGGGAAACAAATATGAAAAGTCATGTTAAAGTTTGGCCTCGAGCACTTCCACATATTTAAGCTAAGAATGGTAATGTGTGGATCCCGAATCATAGTCACAAGACTAAGACTGTTTAAAGATGAAAATCTGATGGCGCTTTAGCGATGAACAGCTTGTTTTAAAAACTTGAATTTCAGAATTTACTAGCGGGCATAAATGACAAGGAATAAAGAGACAGAGACATTAGATTTACAACTCTCAAAGAAAAGTGTCAAGTAGCACTGCTTACTCAATGAGTTCACATTACCTTGCATAGCAACTTGAGAGAGAAAGGGAGAGAGAGAGAGAGAGAGTGAAAGAGAGCAAAAGAAAGAAAGAAAGAAAGAAAAAAAGAGAGAGAAATGAAACATATCAGGATTTGTTCTTGGCTTGATTAAAAAAGTAAATTTGAACATCTGGGGATTCGGAATCTGAAGCAATTCCATCCGAAAACTGAAATATGACAAAATATGACATACAGACATTTTGAAAAACGGTTGGTCCTCTCGTACACTGATACAGAATTGACAAAAATATACATATTTATGTTGACAGAACTAAACAAAAATGGTACAAGCCCAAAGAAAATATCTTTACAAAATGAAACATTCCTGTACCTAAATCAAAGATGGGGTTAACATTGACCTAATATGATGGGTAATCTGCTGAAATGTGATCGGGGTAATTTTTAAAACACAGAAGTACAATTATACTCCACATTTTAACCTCTTTCCTCGTTGTTTTTAATACAAACGTGTATCTCTACAGTTACAAAGTAGTCAATGGAAGAAGTCATGAAAAAAGATCCACTGTTTTATATTACACATTATTTTCTCCAACAATTTCAAAATCCACAAAAGAAACAAATTGTAACCCAAAATGAAAACACAAGACCTGATTGGCTTTATGAAACAAAAACATCTTTGTTATTAAATAAGGTTTCCAATAAAACCCTCCTCGGTCTTTTAGCATTCCAGCTTTTCTTTTAAAAGACTGAGAAACTGGTTGTCTTATGGATGTTAATGGTAAGAGTGATTGGTCATTTAGGCATAGAACTCCTTGGTTGGAGCCTTCTGATACGCTGTGCTGGGTGGTTTACGTTCCCCCAGATCGTAGCTGCCCTCATCCTTCTTCCTCATGCGGTACACCAGGAGGAGGATGAGGAAGATTGCGAACAGGAAGCCGATCACACCGCCAGCTATAACAGCTACAGGAAGGCAGGAGATGAAAAAGAGCAATCACAATACAGTCTTTACATCATAATTTAGTAGAATGGAATACTGTATAACTAACATGAATTATGTTCTATATGTTCTACAACATGAAATATGATCTAAATGCATGCATATATAGAATTTTAGTCAAATGTCAAAAAGTAGCCTAAATGCCTTTCTTTACTCTCTAGGTGTCTTATCAGTGCAAAAATATGAGATAACACATGTGCCCCCCACAGGGAAATCAGAAAAGACATTTCTGACACAGAGCTGAACATACCTGCCAGCACCTCTGTCCTCTGGAAGAGGTTTTCTGTGCGCACCTCATGCTGCTTGTCAGATTCCTGTGGCAGACCAGGGGAACTGCTGGTGCTGGTGGCTGCAATACTGACCTGAGGCTCCTCAGTCTGATAATCTGACACCTAGGGATGTACAGACAGAGAGGGGTAGAAGGAAAACCAAAGAAGAGAACAGACCATGCAAGTAACAGTGGCAGGATAATCACTATGAAATGCTATGCGCAGTGACATGATTTTTGTTGTTCTGGTTGTGTACTCCAAGATAAAGTGCACATTGTCAGCTTTAGTTAGAAGATATTCATACTGGGTGAACTAAATAGGACTCACAACCATTGGTCCATATGGTGCATCATTTCAGTTGACCCTAATTGGACGGCTGGTTGTTTCTTGGCCAGGTATGGGCTATTGCATCATTATTTCACCCATCTTCTAACAAGAAGATCTAGAGTTGACTGTAGATGTTGCATTTACATCTCATCATTAAGACCAATGACATGTCAATACTAGCAAAGCACACCATCATACAAATCTCAAACACATTTGGCAAAATAACATTTTTAAGAAGCAAGACTGTACTAGTAAGCTTAATAATAGCAAACCTGGGAGAACATGAAAGACCATAGCAGTGCTTGGCCAAAGAAGTGCTTTCAATCATGAAGGAAATCACCTGATCTGAGCTTGCTGAACATGCACTGCACTTACAGAGGACAAGCCTGATAGAAAAAAGCCCTTGAAACACACAGAAACCGAAGCTGACTGCACTACAGAGAGGGAAGAGCATCTCCAGGAAAGATACAGAGTGCCTGGTGATGTTTATGGTTGTCATTAGCTGTCTGATTGGAAGGATGATTGGAAAGAATAACTGGAAGGGATTTTCAAGTCAACCTTACATTAACCTTAAACTCAAGATGGCACAAATGTGTGTGTTTATGGTTCATTCCCACTAGAGTGGATTATACAATCCAATATGTCTAATCAAATGGAAAACTTGTGTTCAGACAGACAAAAGAAGAGCACAATCTGACTTAAGACTGCGGTGCATTGTTCCACAGGTTACAGTGCAGAAAGAGAGTGGTGCCTGCCTGTTATCTCACTCAAACACATGCAGTACAAAAGGAAACACTACATGTCACTGTTTGTGGGCTTGGGAAGTTTTTCTTCCTGTTAGGCTGTGAGATATTTTGACATGCAGTGTCAAACTTTGACAACCGACAACAAATACACCAGGAAGACATTTCTGAAGATGTCTGCAAGGTGCAATCATGTTGACATGAAATGTATTTTCACCTTTGGATCCATTTGGCCTTCCACTGTGGTGTCCATGGCTGATTCTTCCTCTATGAAGGAGGATGTCTCCAGGCTAGGGCTGCTGGTCTGGGTGAAATGCTCAGTCGGCATGCTTACAATCATCATATCCTCATCGTCGTTATCGCTGAAACCTGTTTGTAATGAAACGGGGGCATATAATATATCAAAACCCAAATTCCAATGTAAGCTATGTGGTCTCTGGAGTGATGGAGCACCTCAAATATGTGTGGAATGAGTTGAAACTTTGTGACCCAGAACTAATCATCCAATATTAGTACTTTAGCCAACTAATGCTCTTGTGGCTAAACACAATCAAGTCAAATCAAAGCAATGTTGCAACCACTAGCAACAGCCTTCCTAGAACTGAATAGAGACTGTTACTGCGGTAAAGGGGGAACAAACTACCTATCAATGCCCTTGATTGCAGATGAAGCACTTGATGAGCAGGTGTCTACAAACACTTTCTGTACTGGAACTATGTACTGGATGGTTACCGGGTTTAATGGCTTACCACTTTTTAAAACACAATGAAAGTCATACTCTTTTCATTTTTAATAATTCCAATTACATGTGACTTTTACACCTTTTATAAAGTAAACTAAATAACCTTGTGATGCAGTCTTCCTGCCAATCAGATGCCAAAATGCTTTATTTACATAGTTATTCTCTATGAGAAGACAGAAGACACTAGCACTGGTGATAATTTCATATTCCTACAAATTGTAGTTCAGGTTTTGGTGTTATGATGAAATGTGATTCAATGAGATTCAATACAAAATCTATCCATTTCAATGTGTATTAGTGCTTTTACAAAGCATATTTCATATATATCAGCATATTTTAATAATAATGCTATAATACCAAAAACCGGTGATCATTTTGATCAATGATATATTTATAGGACACTTCCCCAATTCTATCACTAACTGGGTAAAAACATTCTAGATGCCTTAGCTCTGTTCAAATTAGCTATAGAAGAACATAACTGATACATTATTTTCCTGTTTATGTACATGTAATTGATGCACATAAATATAGTGTAAATAATTACATTTGCACGCTCCTCTATAAAATAGAGTCTCTGTAAATGTTGGCGTATGGGGTTGTGCTTGATTGCAGGGTGACAGAGAGGGAGCTTAATCATTAATAATGTAGAGCTCATGTATGAAGCAGACACCTGCTGGATAACCATGGAGGTCTTGGCTGACCGCGTTTGACCGTAGGTGAAACATCTGTCCACTCATCAAACTGCTGCCATTGTCTAGAAGCCAGAAGG
Organism: Semaprochilodus insignis; assembly: GCA_034552555.1. Lineage (NCBI taxonomy): Eukaryota > Metazoa > Chordata > Actinopteri > Characiformes > Prochilodontidae > Semaprochilodus > Semaprochilodus insignis. Next base: position 33,814,465 of record CM067479.1, read on the forward strand.
CAGCCCTTCTGCTTACAGTGGGCACACAAAAGCACTCTAGTGTTTTGGACTCACTGTTACAGGCTTAATGAGCTGTGTCAAACTAGCCACACTCTGGGGCTATTACACCCAAGTCCCCAGCCAGACACAAAAAGCACCTACAAAAAATTCAGCAACACTCCCACTGCACCTATAACATTACACATAGGAACATAGTCTGCAGGTATATGATCAAATACAGCTCATGTACACAAAATTGGTTATGCCAGGGCCATGAAAGCCTGCAATAAGGAGGACCCAGACAAGATTCACAAATTAAAAATGTAATATACTGAAAATATATTGCAATATAATTTATATTTTGGAATATATTGACCACATCACCATGTGTTTATGCACCTTTCCGAACAGAGACTCTGGATGTCTAGTCTTTAGAAAGTGGGGTTATCTGACTGGAGTGATGACGCATGACAGTTCTGTGCCTATACTCACATATGGTCTGAGTCACTTGGCAAAACGCATGATCATGGATTTGTAATCGCACTGTGATGTGCCACCCTGCCTGGTGGAAAAGCTCAATTTTGCTTTCATACAGGCCATGTACAAGGGAAAGTCGACAACATGGGTGAACTAAGCATGCTCCCTTAAAGGTCACTTGCAGTAAATGTGTATTTAGCTCATATAACATAACCTTCATAAGTACTTCAGACAAAACCAGGACCATAATACCAGCGATTCAGTGCTGATATTTACTATAATATAAGAAGTTTACCTGATCCTGAGCCAGAGCTGAAGTCGTCATCATCGACAGGGAAATCACCTGACTGCTGTTCTTCCAGGTAGAGGTCATCACCCAAGGCCTGACCCGACACCAGCACCTGCAAGAGTAAACACATGGCATGCTTCATATAAAGAACTCTCTCAACTGTGATGCTAAAAAATCCCACATAAAGCAAATGTAACTGTGTCATCAGAGCCACTACTCAAAATAGTTCTTAATCTACTGACAATCATCCAGCTTCCCCGCCACAGCTTAGAGTGCAGCCCATATCATCTTCTAGATTGGATTAATGCCCGAAATAGCAAATGAAATAACCAGATTTCAGGTTTTCATTCACAAGACAAAATCCAATCAGCTGCTTTTTAAAAACTGGTCCCTGGAGTTGCTTTGCAGAAAACAACCTGACAACTGCAGTGCACCCACACTGAGCCCTTAAAAATGATTTCAAAATGAAATCAATTATAAACATTCTAAAATGTGGTGTGGATGTGCTGCTGCGAGTCACTCTGTGAAGCCTGAAATAGTCATTTAAAAGGTCAGAGGCGTCAGGCTGGACGCACATCATGCATCTTTACCTATTAACGTCACAGATACAGCCTCAAAAAAAAAAGGTCAGGCTCAATGTTTAGGTCACAAGTGCAAAATCAGTGTTACACTGATGAAGATAGTAGCTAATCACTTACATCCTCAGAAGGATGTGTGTTCACTTCTCTCACAATACAGCACATGCAATCACCAGATTAATTGGCTTGAAGAAGCACAAGAAATGTTACAAAATGGTTTCCTGGATGTTGCATGCAATTACACATTTCCACCAGAGAGGTCTCCAAATCTCCAGATCTTATATTGTGCAGCTTTCAAATTAAACCTGACTGCAATAGCAATTTTTGTCACATAAACCCTCTCTATCTATATATATCCAGTTTTAATGATTTAATATTGATAGAAGCTAAATATTTATACAATACAAACAAACAAACGACTGCAAGGTTTCTCTCACCTCTGTTTCCCTGGAAACCACAAAGAAAAGCAGAGAATTCTGACAATCTGCTTTAAAACATACTCAACACACAATCTCTCTGACCCACGGAAACACTGCTCAACGCTTGCTGTCAAATCTGGGAGCAGCAATAGGTTTCAGAGCTTCCATGCCGAAACAGCGTTTCAAGGCTGTGAGGAGGAGTGAGGATAAGCAGAGATGGTCGTGTGCTCTCACTTAAACACAGAAACACAGTGAGCTGTGCATTGTAGTGGAGACTGTTATGAAGAAAGGCAGACCAAGCTAGGTGTGTGTTCCTCAAACGCTATGAGTCGGTATTTATTCTGTCTCTCCACAGGCTTTCCTTCAATATGACAGCAACACCTCTTTGTGTGATATCAGGTCTTTTCAATCATATGATGCCGTAGAAGATCTGTGTGAGCAGGCAATCAGCCTGCTGACAATAGCGGAGGAATTGTGCTCTGTGAACCTCACTGACATATGTGTTCACATGTTTTCCAAAAATCAAAAAGAGCAAGCGGTAAAGCAGACATTAATTACATTCATACAGTGCACACGCGTGTGTAATCTATTCACTAGACTGTCAGACACTGACACTGATTTGACAAGGTTCTGTCTGAGAGCTCACTCATATGGAGAAATGACAATGAGAAAATAAATGTGAGAAGGAAAGACAGGGTAGGAGAGAGAGAGAGAGAGAGAGAGAGAGAGAGAGAGATGGGGGGGTTAAAGGAAAAGTGGTCACACAATAGCACTAAATATCAGTAGTGCAGAAGCAGCAGATTTTTCTCCAAATATGCAGTTTCTTTTTTACTTTATCTCAGCTGATCTGTGCTGCAATTTTATGACATATAGTGTGAGCCAGTTAAGTGCACGCACACGCTGTACAGCCAATTTCCTGTTATTTTTGGTGTGCAAACCTTTTTTTGCAAACTCCTTCAAATTCTCTTCTAGAGAAACCTCCCAGAAAATGTGATCATCAGGTCATAGCAGTAGGTAAAATGAATCCACTGAAACACATAACACCAACAATTCCACCGTATTTCATACATTTATTCAACACAACTGTCCAGCATTAAATGTCTGTGTTCCCAAAAGTATCTGTACCTCCGCTTTCAATGACTGGCATGACCCACTTGATCAGCAATGATTTTGAGTAGATGCTGAAGTCATCACTTCAATGTTTGAAAAAGTGGATTGGTCATAGGGGTCCTATAAAGTGGCCACCATGATTTAATCCTTTTGGATTCCAATCTATGGGGTCATGCCAAGACGCTTGTTTACTCTGTGAAGATACGGAATGCTGTTTATCTTAAAGACAGAATTGTTGATGCTTGTGCAGCATTCAGCCAGATGTTTTGGTGAAAGTTCATCAGGAATGGGAGAAAAGGATAGCCTTATAACTCGAACATGGTGGACAGCATATTGAACACGTTTAGGAGACCTTATGGTAAATTTTTGGCTTCACATAAAATCACTGTTTAAACATGAGAACTGATTAAGTTGCATTAACATGAAGCACAGCATTGTTTTTCTGGTGAACTTCTCTACCAGTTTGATCATACGTATCACACGCCTACCTTCCCATCTAAAAAACTGAAGTTGAATCCAAGATGGCCGCATTCAAGATGGCTTCAATGTTGGTGACAGGACCTAGCAGGTTTCCCGCTTCCCCCATGATGGATCATCATTTGCCAAACCGCATTTATTTTATATAGGTGTTCCCTTAATTTATTTTTTCTTCATATTCTGTTTATAATTTTTTATAATTTTTTCATATTTTTTTTATTATTGACATAATGCACAACATAAATAAGCTAAGTGAAAAGCAGGACAAGAAAGACTAAACTTAATGACAACAAACAGGCAGTGCACAACGCAAAGCAAACTAATCAAGCAAGACAAGTCAGACAAGAGACATGACAATAGACACACAGTACACATCAATAATTCAATTGCTTATTAACAATAATCATGATTAGCAATTAGTTTGCCAATTACAATAACAAAAACAATACGTTACGGATTTCAACACTTTACAGCAGTCTTCCATTTCGTTCAGTCAGCAATGTTTTGGAACAAGAGATCTTTGCTCCATAGAAAAAACACTGGATTTTTTACTGGCCATCATTAAGCTACCTTACACTTTGGCCATGCTGGAAGAAAAGGGAGTGATTATTTGAGGATTCGTCACACTGACGAATATGCAGAACATGTAGGTAGGCTATATATGGAGGCTGTGCTCCAGTGAGTCATGAAACCAGCACATGAATATGTGTTCGCTCCAAAATGTCACTGCATCAGACATCCTTCTCTTAATGTACAACAAATCCAGTCTGCATTCATTCAACAGAACATGAACATGTGAATCTCTGACACATAACTTAAGCAGACCTTCTGATGAACTGTGTAATAAAGTACGATTATCCTGCAGTCTCTCCAGACAGGTGGATCCCTCTTCACTAGCTTTTGGGTATTTCAAACACTAAACAAGCATGCACAACTCTGTTAATGAACATCAAAGAGAGGTACAGTATGTGTCATACATAGACTTTGAACCAAGGTGAATGTGAGAACCAAAGAAATTCCACTTCCAGTGCTAAAAATAGAAATATTATTGGCCACTGGTTGTGGAAATGAGCTAGATATCTCATTTTAAGTTTACTTTTTAGTGAATGTGTAGGAGGATTGCAATTTGCAGAGAGAGAGAAAGAGAGAGAGGGGGGACAGTGTACAGCAGCAATGTTTTTGTGGGAGGGATTCACAAAATAATGCGAGACAGTCTTTATCCACATCACATTAATGGTTCACCAACGTAGATTTAATGTGCTAGAAGTCTGATCACAATTACAATATTTAGCAACAGATGCGTAGTATGGTATTTTATCCAGTAGAGCTACACAGTACAATGCATTTTTATCATCACTGTGATATGAGTTTTCACTGCAACCACATCATTAAAGGCTGAGATGACAAAATGGATAAAAATACAATTACACGCACAGTGCAAGCATGCTTATAATGTGGTATCTATGTTAGCCAAAGAAAAAGAACAATGATGGCTAAACGTGGAGGTGTGCAATTTGTTGATAATGTTATTGTGGTAAATTTCGATATTGAGATAAACAATATGGTTTTCTGAGCATATTGTCAATAATGAAAGAATGCTGATCAACTGTATGTTTCATTATAAATACAGTATGATTGGTTATTGACAGATTGATTGACAGCATGATGTTAAATGTTATGTAATAATCACTGCATCTTACATATTGTGTATTGTATAAATGGTTTAATGTATTGTGACATACTGTTTTGTGTACTGATTTGTCCAAATGATCAAATGTTAACCTTACAAACATCACACAAGTTCATGTTACATTATTAACTGGAAAACTTAAAGTCACATCATTTTATGTTAAATGGAAGCATTTATCAGCTATTACAAAGAACTATTGAACATTTGGCAGCTTTTCCTGTCATGGCATGGCATATATTAACAGGTTAACTACGTAAAACTGGTTAATAAATATTACTGTTGTGCGGTTGGTATAGTATAGGGGGTAACACCTACCTGGGCTAACACTCTACAAATAAGAGTCCTTGGGCAAGACTCCTAACTACCGTAAATGTAGTTAAAAGGTTAATGCGGTTAAATGATGCTGCAGCCTGAACAATTACGATTATTCTTATCCATGAAGGGAATTTAGCTCTGGGTGAGCTGTACCTCTGTTTGTCAGAACGTTCAAACATTTAGTTGTTACAGCTCTTCATATAATTCATTCAAATGAAAAGTTAACCATCACAGTCTTAATTTTAGGCAGCCGTACAGTTACAACAAATCTGCATCACCATGTTGGCCTATGTTGAAAATAATTACATATATTAATTTATGTAGGCATATATAGAAAAATCTGTTCAGGGAATGCTGACTGTTTTTATTATAATATATTTTTTAATATAATTTATTGTCTCTTACAACATCATCACAACATCCAAAAACTTCATCACATTTTAAGTCTTGATCATGCAGCCCTAAACAGAAGTATGAGGGTGCTGGCTGAACTGTGTTGAATAATATCTCCCACTCCAAAACAAACTTCTGTCAGCCATATGAAGGTGAGAGTGGCATTCCTGAGCTCTGGGCTGCAGCACAAGTGAGGTATTGTGCTCCAGTCTGAGTCGCGCTCTTTCAGCAAGCGCCAGTGCTACAGCTGGACAGGAAACGCTAAAACTCACAGGACCACTCTCTCCTCTCTGCTCCAAACAGCCTGACCAAACACCGTCAAACACCATCTCTCTCCCTCAGTCTCGCGCACACACAAACACACACACACACACACACACACACACACTGGCAGATTTCACTCTTTAACACATGCACACGTTCGGTACACTGTCGCAGGCCCAGTATGTTACACACCCAACACATTAAGTCTTCTGCATGCAATCAGCAAGTCCCACAGCAAAAACAGAACGGAGCTGCTCAATGGACCTGGCCATCGTTATCGTAGTATATAAAAGAAGGAAAGAGCATTCACTGCTGACTGAAATGAGCTGAATAATTCAAGGACAGGAAAACAAGATTTTTCCACAAGCTGAGTGGCACAAAAACTCACTGTAAACCACAGCAGTGTAAATAAAACTGATGTCAACTCTGAAACTCCTTACCTTATAAACATCCCTACACCACAATATTTCTGCCACAGTGCTGTAAAGCCATGTGAGAAGGCAGCTTCAATGAGGTTGATATGCTGACCTCTGCAGAGAAGAGGCTAATCGAGACTGGACTGAAACACTGTTTAAAGGGGAATTCCACTATTTCTTAATTTTTCCAAAAAACAAATAAAAAAACAAAACAAAAAAAAACAAAACAAACAAAAAAAAACCGGTTACAATGTAAACAAAGCAATTCAGAGCACTTTCTAGAGTTTTCTAATTGTTCACAATGGTGGTGATAAGAAACTAACATCTGAAACGTTTAATGCCTCTAAAAGCTCGCTTACAGAACATTTCACAAATCATATATGCTATATACACATTACATATACACTGGCTGATGCTTGCACAGGATCTTGGCCTAAACATATATATTTATTATCTATGTATGGTGGATGCAGTGTGAAATAGCCCCTAAAGAAAACCTATTTTTTCAGATTTAATGCTATTTCTCCATTATCAATATTACATCTAAAAACTAAAAACCCATAGGTTCACTAGTCACCAGTCACTTTTATCTGTTCTATGCCTTTTTAACAAAAAATATTTTTGATTGATATAAAATATTCAAATCAAACTGTGGATAACTTTCAAAAAGCATGATTTATTGAACTGATTCCTAACAAACTGCTATCTAAACAACTTGTCAGGTTTACTCCCCTATCTTTGGATTCCACTAGAGACCTTGTAACAGTAAAAGCCATGATGTGCTGTAAAACATAGGTTTTAATTTGCATGTTCATGTGTTTTGTGTAACATCACTCACTGTAGAAAAAGGGAGCTGAGCTGGGAGGATGGCGTGTTGCGGTTGGAAAACCCCACACTTTATTTTCCATCCTTTTCAACCTTTACACTGACGCTACCACAGGCTTCATTCTCAGCATCGTTTATCTATTAATGCAACATTAGTAGCCGTGAGACCCGGCTTGATTTGGCCTCTGTAGCAAATAAATGAGCTATTCGGAGTACCCACACTAGTGTCTGTGTTGCTGCTGATGTGTTCTCGGTTAACTCCACTTGTCATAGTTACTATTGCCCAGTCCGGGTTAGAGCAGTGCTAATTTACAGTCTACTATTATCAGATCTGTGTTCTATATTAGACATTGCAAACCCCTGGTTCCTACACGAGTCTGCAATAATCTCACATCAAACCTCATCACAACAAAGCTGAAGAACTGCCAGTTAAAGCACTGCTGAACAAGAGTATCTGCTAAATAGATACACATATATTTAAAGGTCATCACTGCCACGTGATCTTCACAAGGGTCCACATTTATGAGGCTTCACAGAAGTGCTGACCTAGTATCAAATTCCTCTCTTAATTAATATGACTTTACTGACAAGAGCAGATCGTACTCCTACTCAGCACTCCTACTAGGAGAAGCTTTGTGAATACAGGCGCTGAGGTCTGTAATGGGCTGACAGGGGAGTAAACCTGACAGTAATTTAAATAATGATTCTTTAGAAGACATATCAGTGACTCGATTTCAAATTTCATAATTATTTTCTCTTCAGATTTGAATATATTTTGTTATCAGAATCAGAACGTATACTAAATACCCAAAAGAGGAACTATGGAGCAGTGGATTACAGGCAATAAAAGGAAGACACCAAGCTTTCATGTTATTTTTATGCTTGAAAATAGAAGTTTCATCTTAGAACTTTAGACCAGCCAAAAAGAAACTGCATACTATTTTGAATATTGTAATATTATTACATTCAGCTAGAAAGATTCTACCATTGCAAAATGAATGCAGTTGCGTCAGCATCTTCAAATCAGTTCGATGCATCTGTGCATTTTTATGATCACCACTGCAGTTTCCACTTGCGCAATGCACACTCCTAAGAACTTCAGACACCTCCGGCATGGACTTACACAAGCACACCCAAAAACCTCAACGATGTAATGGAGTGAAGTTGGTGATGTGTTTGTTTACAAAGCCAGTGCTGGGTAACACCTGTTCAATCCTATCAGTAATAAAGGATGGAAAAGGGAACAGCCAAAGATGAGTGTGTTGACGGTAAGCTCATTCAACAAGCTAAATAAGCTCATTCAGCATGGTAAATAAGCCTCCGTAAAGACAAAAACAAGAATGGTGCTAAACCCTGTTGAAGGAGCACGTCTGGCTTGGAGTTCAGAGTTTTCTAGGGCTGTCTCCTCCAAGCCTACTAATCAGTCGTAGCATTCTTAGTCAACAAAGACTCTGCTGATCAACTAATTTCATGTACTGTTATTTTTTACCTACAGTCATATGCAAAAAAAATTCATACCAAAACGGCATGTTATTAACTGAGAACACACTTCCTTTTTTAAAGCAGGATTACTGCAATATGATCAATTTAACATACTGAAAAAAGAATGAATATGGACTGGTGCAAATGCTATGGCATATTTAATGTTTTAATTTTTTTTTTTACAAATAGTAATTATAAATGAGTTTAATTCTGCAAATAACATTCATATTAAACTGATGTCTTTATCATATTATCGGATTTCTGCAGTTACTGGATTATTAAAATGTAAGCAGCATATTTTGATCAGAAAATCAAAGAGCTGGATTTTGGATTAGTAATTGGGTTAGTAATTAACCCTTACCCAGATTACTTTCAGTTTTCACAGTCTGCACATAAGAGGGGGCCATTTCACTAACATTTAATTGAAAATCAGACTTTAAGGTTGAATAAGAAGCAGCTTTGGCTGTATAAAAGGTTTCAGACTGTAGTCTGTTCAGGGTAGGATTATTATAGTCACTATGCCAGATGTGGCACACCACACCTAAGACCTGACAAGATTGGGGCAGACATCAAAACCACAGATGAGTGTCTAGAGAGCTAAGCTGCTGAAACCATGCAGCAGCCATATAGGTCCCTCTGACAGGCCTAAAATGATCTGCACTCCACACATTCCCTTCACACATTCCAGCCTGCATTCGCCGTTCTTAATGTAATCACAATACGAACCAGACTGCTTTGCTTTCTTTGAAAACCTTCTTAATAGACCTCAGGCCTGCCAGTGTTATTTCAATGATCTGTTTCGCTCCAACTGCTGGTTGGACACCGAACATCTTTCACCATACTCATACACATATTACACAACAATGTGGCACAGTCAGCAACTCGGACACAGCCAAAGGCCATAATACACACTGTCTCTGACCTGCAGGACAAACTGTACCAGCGCTCAAAACAAACATTAGCTTTGATATCAGGCAGCGAAACACTACAAAGTCAAAATGGGACAGATACCTTTTCCTTCTTACAGTTACTGATTTACCTGCTTAGAATGAAACAGCCTGTACAATATGCTATACCCGACTGTCACAATCAGTAGTGGACAAACTAGTGAGATGCATTGGTCTCTCTCTTTCTAAACTGATTTCTTCAAATGGATTTCAGTCTGACACTCAGAAGGCTACAGTGTAATGCTGGTAAATACATAGCAGATCCCAAACATCCACACAAAGAATCACTTTCAATGAATAGTAATCAATTCTGTAGCACATAAAGCAGAAGGAAATGCATAGAACTGTCTAGATTCATTACTGCTAGTGAGCTGAATATGTGAGATGTGTAACAGTCACACTCGGTTGCTTCTCTCCTCATCTAATCGCCTGGTCAGTTACAGTCTCTCAGAGACTTACAGACAGAGAAAGAGAGAGAGAGAAAAGAGAGTAATCTCTCACTGCAGCATACAGAAGGACCACTTATGGACTAATCACCAAAATCATCGAAAGGCTGACCAGTAACTTTACCGCTCACAAGTGACGAACCGCGATTATCAATGATAGGGCTTCAGTGGGGGCCATAAATGGTAAAAAATTACAAAACACTTTTAATAATGGTGATTCACATCAACATTTGTGGCCATCCTATATTAAATACTGACCATTTGAAGCTTGTTAAGGACATCCCGTGTTTTATTTGAAGCTCATACTAGACATATTTACATATTGCATCTTATAGCACTTTTACAGTGACTTTTTCAGTAAAGACCCCTGGTACAGAGCTGCCTTCGCTCCACCACTTTTCAGTTCTTACAACTGACTCAAATCTGGCTGGGCCACAGGTCAAAACTCACACTCTAGGACTTTCAGAAAGCCTGGAATTACCCTTTTCCCACACAATTGGTTTCACTCTCACTCACTTACTCATCTTCTAAACTGCTTAATCCTTCTGGGTCGGGGGTGCTGGAGCCTGTCCCAGCGCTCACTGGGCGGAGGGCAGGAAACACCCTGGATAGGTCACTAATCAATTGCAGACAACTGGTTTCACCCACGGTAAATTAAAATTGATTGGTCGATGCCTCTGTTCACAAAGGGTCGTGTTACAGGTGGAGAAGCCTCCTCAAGTCTGAAGTTGGTTCCCTATTCGCCAGTGTCTTGTTTGAGTTTTCATGTTGTAAATATATGTGTGTAATTACATAATGAATCATTGAGTAACTCACAGGTTACAGTCTACAACTTTCCTAACAATTTACCAGTGTCACAAAAATGTAAAGCATTTATCTTTCTGCAAAAAAGACTGTGCATAACAATAACGATACATTTTAATCCAATTAAAAAAATCATAAAACTATAAATACAGTGATTTTATTCTGTTTCACATGCTGTGGTAGCTGTTTTTTAAGAACTGACGATTTCATCTAATTGTTCAGAAAAGAAGATTAATATGGCGTAATGTACCCCAGTACCGATAAATGATGTCGTACTGGCCACCCCTACGAAAGAGAATGGTCAGTAATAACACTGACTTCTCATGGTTACCCTACAATCTTATCATAAACAAACAGTCACAATAAATGATGATTACAGAACATCAGCTCTTCATCAGATCATTAGGGGCTACTAACAGAGGAAGAAACAACGTTTGTAGAACAAAAGAAACAAATGGACATCTGACTGACCATGCAGTGGCCTTCACAGGCCTGCAGCGCTGCAGTAAGAGTGAGATCTGTCTGCCAAGTGTGAGAACACAGATGTGTGTGTGATATTAACACTAGCCAGCTGAGCCAACGGGCGAACACACAGGCTGACCGGCTGCTGACATTCGTCCATATACACACAACCACCACGTGCAGGGACACACGCACACTAACACAGCACTGTACTCACACACATGCATAAACACATACACTATGTGCACATGGGGCAGCCATCAGCGTCCAGAGTGAAGCAGACCAGCCATGAATACAGCCATTCAGACCACAGGCACGAAAACTATTCTTAATATTTCTGCTCAAACACAGGTGCTGTACGGAGAGAGGAAGAGAGAGAGAGAGAGAGAGAGAGAGAGAGAGAGAGATAAAGGGATAAGAGAGGAAGGGAGAGAGAGAGATAAAAGACAATTGGAGAGAAAAGAAAAAGTGAGAAAAACAATGAGAAAAATAATAAAGACTGGGGAAATGGGGAGCGGGTGAGAGATATAGGCTAAAGAGCACAAGAGAAAGAGAGAAATAGGAAAAGCAAGAGGAGGAAAGAGAGACAGACAGACAGAGAGAAAGAGAGATAGGGAAAGAGAAATAGGGAGAGACACAGAGAGAATGACAGGACAATGAAAGAGAGAATAAGAGAACAATGAAAGAGAGAAATGGGGAGAAAGTGACAATGAAACAGAGAAAGAGATAAAAGAGAAATGGGAGGATAGAGAAAAAGTGTGAGAGAAAGAGAGAAATAGAGAAATGGAGAGGGAGTGAGAGAGAGAGAAAGAGAGATGAATTAATTAAAAGAGAAATGGAGAACAACAAAAAGTGAGAGAGATGAAGAGATAGGGACAGAAGAGACAAAAAAAGGAAGAGTGAGAAAGAGAGAGGTACAGTTGGCTAGAATAGCCCTTTACAGGGTCATGACCCATAATGCAAACAGCAGGAAAATCGTAAGACTGGCTTTTGTTAAACAGAAAGGTGAGGTGTTGCACCTGTGAAGCAGGTGAATAGACTGAACATACACACACACACACACACACACACACACACAAACTCTCTCTCTCTCTCACACACACACACACAATGTTAATGTGAAAAGGTGTGAAATTTCCACCTCTTTGAAGGAGGCTGAGAGTTCGTGACCTATAACTTCTTCAAACAGATGTTTGCACAGAGCTAACCAACCAGTCTTTACAGCCGTTCTCTATCACTGCACACTCTCAGTGCCTTCATACACAATCACTGCACACTCTCAGTGCCTTCTTACACAATCACTGTAGACCCACTCTCGGTGCATTCATACACAATCACTGTAGACCCACTCTCGGTGCATTCATACACAATCACTGTAGACCCACTCTCAGTGCCTTCATACACAATCACTGTAGACCCACTCTTAGTGCCTTCATACACAATCACTGTAGACCAACTCTCAGTGCCTTCATACACAATCACTGTAGACCCACTCTCAGTGCCTTCATACACAATCACTGTAGACCGACTCTTAGTGCCTTCATACACAATCACTGTAGACCAACTCTCAGTGCCTTCATACACAATCACTGTAGACCGACTCTCAGTGCCTTCATACACAATCACCGTAGACCCACTCTCAGTGCCTTCATACATAATCACTGTAGACCCACTCTCAGTGCATTCATACACAATCATTTACATTTACATTTATGGCATTTAGCTGACGCTCTTTTCCAGAGCGACTTACAAGGTCAATCATATTACAGGTAGGCCAATGTAGCGTTAGGAGTCTTGCCCAAGGACTCTTATTGGTGTAGCACAGCATAGTCACCCAGACCAGGATTCGAACCCCAGTCTCCCACATGTGGTGGTGGTGGCTCCCTGGTGGGTAGTGATGTTACCCGCTGAGCTACACCAACCACAATCACTGTTTAAATATGAACAATTGATTTCCAGAATTGTATACTGCACCTTTAAAGAACGCTGACCAACTGGGAATGCTGATGACTAACCAAATAACCTTTAACTGACAACCTCCTAACTGGATTAGAAGGTTATGTTTAAATTGAGGAATATTTTTGAATTGTACACTTCAGGGTTCCATAGATTAGTTCTGCAAAAAATTGAGGCATGCAGCTAAAAATAGCTTGGGACCAGTATCACAAGCAAACACCTTCAAGCAGTAAGACAGACAGCTATTTTGTCCATGTTTCCTGAGAGAAGGTGTGATAGCAGGCAGTGTGAGGGTGTGCAAAATTATAGAGAGGACAATTGAATGGTGATGACTTTTGAGAGCCACTGAGATGCACTGAGCCAAAGCTAGATCTGTCGATCAAATTTCAGAACCAATACTTACCAGCCAGGCAGATTTCAGAACTGAAACTATTCATTTTATAGGTGATACTTTGATAAGGTGCCAGTAAACAATTCATGGACAACTAATAATGGTCGGTCCCTGGTTGAAAGAATTTGCTAACATTTGCATCTCTATGACAAACTGCATGTATCAGTGAAATGAAGCCTATTCAATGAAATGCTGCATATAAGTCACTGTATTCCTAGTTTTTAATAGTACTCTTAAATATGCGAGAACTGTTTTTTGTAGGTTCCAACCTATCCAAACTCAATTTGAAGTGTTGGGATTTTGTTGCCATATCGTCCATCCCTAACCTCAAGTCATCAGAGCACAGAAGCCTTCATCTGGAACACTGACTGCTCATAGTAAAATAAATATATTCTGCTAAACATTATAGATTTTCTGAATCTATCACAATATTGGCAAACCAGATCAAGTATGCTTAAAGGAAGCCCTTTTCACCCACTACTGTTCAGCACATGAATGACATGCATGCAGCATATCATGTACAAAGGCTGCTTTATACAGTACGCTGCTATTGAAAAGCACAGAGCATGGAGGTATCTAACAGGTAAATCTTTCAGTCAAAGCAGTACATCATGCGTGTACATGATTGTTCGCCTTAGCACCTGGGGCGTGTACAGGCTTGGAGAATTACTCTGCGGAGCTCAGGTGACACAGCGGTCCATACACAGCACACCTGGCTACTGCAAAACACTACTCATTCACAGTCTACAATCACTACAGCTCATTACACACCTGTGCATGGATATTAGCTGAACAACTGACAGCATAAAGGCTACTGAAGCACAAAAGCAGGTTGGATAACTATTCCATATGTGCACCATGATATATACAGTGCCGAGCAAAAGCCCTGCACCTCCATAAAGTCATTAGATCCGCCTGGATTACAAATAACACGTGCACAGTATACTTACTGTAAAGCAATACGCTCTTACAGTAAAAACTCAATGTCAAAATTCTTTATCTGTCAGCAGCTCCTAAAAAAATCAAAAACGCTGCATGCACAAGTATTCAGCCTCTTCAGACTAGTACTTGGTAGATCAATCTTTTGCTGCAATAACAGCTTTAAGTCTGTTAGAGTAAGTTTCTACCAGCTTTGTACATCTCAACTTCTAGCAGGTTTACTCTAGGTCAGTTGGACTGCTCCAGTGACGCTTGTGGATCGACAAATAGTGACAGAGATTCTCAACTAGATTGAGATCTGGACATTGGACACTGTAGAACATTCATGCTTTTGTTGATTAACCTTAGCATCGATGTCCTGCTGAAAGCTGAAGTTTCTCCCAATCAAACTCCTTGCTGTATCTCCCTGTAATGGGATCTGAACAGTGTTGTGCAGCATTTTTGTTTTATCTGACCACAAAACCTTATTGCATCTTTTATATGGGTCACTGTGATGCTTTCTGGCAAACTCCAGACATGCTGTGCTGTGTTTTTCTTCAGTACTTATTTGGTATTTTGTAACCTTTTCCTATCATGTGCATGTACAGAGGTGTTATAAATGTGGAGAACGGTCGCTGGTGGAAATACGTACGGGAAAGTTTGTAATGCTCAACATGGCGTAGGTTAATGGGGAAAGTCCTGCCCTTTAAGAAGAGTCAATCAGCTTGCTGTTTACATCTCTTGTGGGCAAAGGTTGATCATACTGTAGTACTAGCAGTGAAGATCTGAAGCAACTGAACACTAACACTACAACCTATTTTTGAGGGTTTTGCCAGATTTTATCAGTATTTGAAAATGAGATCTGATCTTCAGTTTTGAGTATTTTGGTCTTTCCTCATTCAGAGAGACAGAAGTCTGGTCTTGTATGGCTGGAAATAACTACCAAGGCAAAGAGTAAACACTTTCCTAAGGATTGCGATATAACTTTATCTCTGACAGAATTAGAAATGCTGGTCTTGGTTTTTACAGCTGTCCTACAGATTCACAGTCTGACCAGGAATACTTGAATTCACTGGGTCTTTTATCCAGAAAGAGATGAACTTTTTAAAGTGATTCACAGATAAAGGCCTTTAAAGCTATTGTATCCTCATGAAGGCAATACCTTCCATCTGTGTGGAGCTTTCACAGAACAGAGGTTCAGTTGACTTCTATCAAACAATATTTCTTATCTGTGCTGTTGGATGAAGACTAAGCCAGCCTCTGTCTGCATGGACCACTACCCTCACATGGACTTTCAGAGAGGGAGCAGATTTTCATTGTCAGTTTATTTTCATTGCTTTACAAGGCCGATTTACAATACTCATTACATCTGTACCTTTGTATATGACCTCTCTCACATTCTAATGAGCAAAAAAGACATATGTAGCTAAAATGAGTCCATTACACTTGAAGCCAAATATTCAACTGTGCTGACAAGTACAAGACCTTTGAAAGAAAGAGTGCAAGTAATAGACAATGTGAGAGACAAAGAAGAGAAAATAGAAAGAAGCAAGATGTGGGACAGGAGAAAGGCATTGAGAGACAGAAAGAAAGACAGGAGATACACAGACAGAGAAAGAAAGGGTGAGACAGAAGAGGAAAACAATGAGAGTGTGGTTGGGAAAGAGACCTTACGTTTCTTTAATATTGTCCAACTTTGTAACCCAACCAATAAAAATGCAGCATTATTTATCATAATGCAACCCCAACTAAACTGAGACACAGAAAAGAAGAGAGAGAGAGAGTTCAGACATAGTCTGAACTATGATAACACAACTAGATTAATTATGAGTCCTGCTATCTCGCAAAATCCCAGTTCTGCTTGACCTGCATTTATACAGCACTGTCCTTCTGGGGCTGAAAGCTTTTAGCAGTAAGCCTCGACACAGGAACAAGATGGTCATCAACATGGGGACTCAAACCCTAAAAAACAGCACAGTTCATATTTACTCAGCACTGTATCAGCATCACCTGTCAAGCACTTCCCCAAGATCTTTTCATGCTGGCGATGAGTAGTCCCTCAAGATACCAATTCAGAGAATTAAAATGGAGGAAATATTAGCATACTCTATGGAACTGAATGTGCTTTTTCTGTCTGTCTGCATTTCCAATAAATATGACTCATTACAGTGGAGTCAGATATGCCAATAAAAGCTGTCAGTCAGAACTGTTTTGTACATGGTGTGATGAGTCCAAGAATTATGTGTGTTTTACGTACTTGAACTAAGTGAACAGCATTATGCACTTCTCCACACATTCCTGGCTTAGCAACATCACTGTCAAATTCTGGGAACGCATGCTTCTGTATCAGAGGAAGGACGAACATCTGCACTGTACACAAAAAAACATCTGGCGTGGAGGTGTCTGTTGTCAGGACAAAAAAGGTGCATCCATATATGGGCTGAGTGGAGGCCTGGGGAGACACATGTCAGCCATTCCCCCTAACTCTCTGTCCACAGCAGTCCCACTATGTCAACATGCTTGCGTAACGTGGCTAGGAAAACTTATGGAATGAAAAAACACTTCTGGGGAAAAAAAACACAGGGATATATCCACATAGAATCAAGCAAGCTAACTGAAACTAGGGCTCTTAACTCACATTGTTATACCCATAGTAGTCAAATATTAATCCTTAGATTTGTACCAATCACTGGATGTCTGATATTGTTTACATTTACAGATGCCAATGCGCTAAATGCTTGTTTAACATAAGGGTAAAATCTAGACATCCGATTTTGATATCAAGTTTTGAGCTCTAAACAATGGTATACACATATCATTACTGTCATCAAAAAAACAAAAGGAATCAACCCACAAGGATGAAATTTGGTGGTTAGGTTTGACGTTGTGAGACATACAAAAGATTCAAGTTTCAAGCTCGAGTGTGCATGTGTTGTAAGCAAAAATGCGACTTATCGCTGTACCTGACTAACCCAGCATTACCAGAAGCTAGCAAGCCAGACCACCTGTCTATAGCTGCCTGTCGCTTGCTCAGCTCTTTGTTAGACAAAGAGCTGTCAGTCAAGCTGCACATTAGCCACACCCTCACAGTTCTCAGACAGGTCTGATCAGCACATATAACAATCATCATATGTGAAAATGTACATTTTGATCAGTGCTTCATGTTTTAATCAAGTGACTGTGACAGTCCTAAATGAAACTATCTACATTTTGACTCAATATAAATACAGAACTAGAAATTTCTTCTATGAATCTTGCAATGAGCGGAACCCCTCCGAAGTTTATGAAGTGCTCCTTATAGTCCTGTATACTGTAATTTAAGTAGTTACCAACACAGCATTCACCACAGCTGTGTTCACCGCTTCAGCACACAGCCTCTGTCTCACTCTCCCCAGTCAACGCCGAATATGTATTGAGCTCTAGTGAAAGTCCTTATGAAGCGAAACCAGAGTTGGGCTGAGTGAGGGCTCACAGCAGACGACACGACTCCTTCACCCCAGCTTTTCTTCCAGCCCTGCTCACCGCTGCATACACAGCTGCTCCCCTGCCCCCAAAATATTCCCCATAACTTTCCATTTGCTCAGCTAACCAAGAGCTTGCGGAATGAGAGCGAGGGAGCCTCAAGACTCCACTCTGTGCTACTGTTTTCATCACAAAAATCCTTCCATTTAACAACATCTCCATTTCACGGCTCTCTTCATCACGCTTTGTATATGCTGTCACCCTTTTCCAGATGCTGGCCATATTGGAATCTGTTTATGAAAAGCCTAACAAGGCTGTGATCTGTTTATGAAATGCCTTACCTAACAGTCTCATACATGTGTCATAACTTGTGTCACAACAGTATGTACAGATTGCTTCCTTTCATCCAGTGCTATGTGGTGAATATAGCTGTCTCTAGCATTCCTTTCAGAACTAAATGTAAACTTCACCGTCTTCAAGGGGCGTTCCATAAAACATCCGCAATTTAGTATGTAATTTCTTACTGTGATGTCAGTTTGGAAGAATTTAGGCAACATTTCCCAGACGCTCCATAGCTGGACAAAACGAGCTAGCACATGGTCATGTGATGTGGTGATGTGGCAGCACTGGGGCAAAAAAAAAAGGCTATAGGCCTGTAAGGCTATAGGCCTATTTCTTGAACAATGCAACAAATATCTTCAATAAAGTATACTAATAATGGTGCTATTGACACTGACTTTCAGTTTTAGTGATATTAATCGGTGTAGAATTATAACCATGATAACACTGTGTTCCATGAAATAACAGCAAGCTTACTTCCAAGCAAAGCAGCCTGTATGTACGTTTTCCTTATTTGTGCTCTTTACACATAGTATGCAGGATCTGACAGTTAACTTCAGTGTATGTCATTTACTGGTGCCTTCAGTGGTTTTGAAAGAGCATTTAGAACAGCCCACCTAAATAATTAGTAAGTGTCCTTAATGGAAATGTGGCTTTTGACTGGTTAGCATCTACAATGCTCTATAAACTCCTTTGGTGTAATTGTAGGAGAAGTAAACCAAACAGAACAATCCAATCAAAACACACTATTTGGGTTTATAAAACCTTCTTTTAACCCAGGCCGCTAATAGTAAGGGAGGGAGACATGGGAGTTCATTAACTTTCATAAACTGGAATTCCACTCACTTAGTAAAAAAAAAACAGCAATTTTCAATAATTTAAATGTAAACATCATTCCTCATTCAGAGTGTTCTGATGTGAAATGGTGCATGCTACAGAATCTCCAGTTTTCTTTACCATGGTGGTGACAGTCTCCATGTTTGCTATCCAAAACAACCAGCGAACCAACAGTTTTTATGGGTAATGTTGATAATAAACATACTGACATTACTACTACTACTAATAATAATAATAAGAAGAAGAAGAAGAATTTTTTGGGTAAATAATTGTAATTTCTGCTTTACCGGTCCACCATGAACAGAAAAAAATGCTTTAGATCAAAAGCTTATCTTAAACGTTTTGTATAAAACAATGTGCTAGACATCATGCAACAACTTTTTTTGTGACAGTTTACTGTGAGATACCTTACAGTGTATTACAAGCTTCAGATGCCTGGTTCCTACAACCACAAGCCAATACTGATATACTGAATGTTATCAGCACTGCCCAAAACTAAATACAGGTCATAACATTTCTGATTTTGCATTAACTGCTTCTTGAATACTGGTTGTCTATTTGGTGTTTCCTACACCAAAACAAACTGAAAAAACAGTATTCCAATTAGAATTGAGCACTTGTTAATGTGACATACAGCTATTTAATGAGATGATCTGTGATTGCGCATTCACATGTATCAACAGCTGTTAATTACACTAAAATTTAAATACAGCACAAGTCATAATAATCCCAGTAACATCTTTGTACATACTGCATTTCCTTAGAATGCTGTGAAGGTTTATATATTCAGTATGTTACTGTGGCTGGAATACACAGCGCTAAACACCCCAGCCAAAAGTCAATATGGTTCAAATTCCACACCAACCAAACAGAATACCAATGTTTGGCTGGGACTGAGAGCATATTCAACTTTTCCCTGTTAACTTATTGTGCAATATTCAGCCTTAGAGTTTGAATATTAACCTTTTTGGTGAGGCTGTCCTCAGCCACTCAACTAAGCTTTCATTTAATATTGTGCTCGGTTTGGGCCTGTTCAAAACCTGATGCTTCAGCCTAGTCTAACTGTAGCCTAGTCCATCACTCCTACGGACAGGAAGACAATAAACAATACAATAAACAGACATATAAACAATAACTGCTTCAAACACACGGGAAGAAAAAAAAGAATTATACAACAGATGGGAAACAGTCTGGTTTTCCTTCCTAATTTGCTCATAGCCAGTTCTCTCTTCATGGCACACCAAGTCCAATTCTTCTAATCTCTTATATTAATATTTGAATGCTTCAACACACTCTGGGCAAGGCTTAAAATAAGGGAATTCAAACCAGAAACTAGGCCTGTTACTGATCACAG
Source organism: Semaprochilodus insignis (assembly GCA_034552555.1). Classification (NCBI taxonomy): domain Eukaryota; kingdom Metazoa; phylum Chordata; class Actinopteri; order Characiformes; family Prochilodontidae; genus Semaprochilodus; species Semaprochilodus insignis. The sequence continues at coordinate 33,835,095 of CM067479.1, forward strand.
TTATTTGAATTGATCACAATAACTGAAGTTGACCACAATTATTCAGCTTTTACAATCCTGTGTTTACATGGCAACAAACAGAACGTCAACTGGGTGCATTTTCATCAGTGGGATTGAGACAAATACAAGTAAATACGAGAACACAGAAAAGACATTCATTGAGTCACATCATGGGTCATATGAATATAGAAAAAGTAGTATTGCACTTATTTACACAGTCATTAAGTTAGCTAAAATGCCGTGATGGAGACAGGCTTACCAGAAGACCCAGGTATATGACATGCCCTGATATGTGTTTACCATTTTTGGGGGGGGGGGTGCATACCTGACCTTTTGAATATTGATGAGGAGACTATTTATTTAATATAATGATTACCAAGTGGGTAACGTTGCAGACATGGCACAACTTGTTTAAGGTCAAATTGTGAAATGCAATCAGCTATAGCAAAGCAGTGTCAGCTTATATTCTAAAGTCATTCTAGATCCAAAACTAGCCTTAAACAGCACAATACACCGTATATCCAATGGTATCCAGACCCCTACCACACCCTTCTTATTAGTGACACTTATGTTAAGATGCTCCTATTGGTCATACAGGCTTTCTCACCCAGCTTGCATAATCTCCATAGAAAAGCACTGCCAATAGAATGGAACACTCTGGGGTAGCTTCACATGAGTCTGCAGTCACCAGGAAACACTGGACAAGCAGGTATCGACAAACTGTTGGCCGTACACTGTATCTTTATTATTATATTGATTATTATTACAAAAAAAATCTTCAGGTTCTCTGTCTTATTTCAAGGAATCTTTCAGGTAATTTTATACAAAATCCTAGAAATATATTCAATCTCTGATGAAGTAACAGGCTGTGTTACGAACTACCTATGTTTTATTCTTTCCTTGTTTTAGCTCCCCTGATGATCAGTCCTTGCTGGCTAAAGGTAATTAACACATAGACGCGTCCGGAGGCAAGCCATAAATTGCTTGACTGCACTTAAAAAGCAGTGTTCCTAGGGAGAATCGATGCAGGTCTTTTGCCTCGTAATAGAGCTTAGACACAGCAATGAATAACCAACGGCTAGGAGAAAAAGACTCACTGAAGTGAAAGAGAAATCAGAGATACAGTTCATATAGAGTTTCTGAATTACTTGGGTGCATTCAGGAGTTTGAGTTGCACTTGACTTCTGAGGACTGGCTGTGAAGGAGAACTCAACTAGATTCAGTTCAATAAAAAGAGAGGAGATACTTACTGTCCTCAAACAATGGGACAGTCCACAGCACAGCACACTGTATGACCTCTTTATAAATATACTATATATGTCCAAAAGTATCCGCACACCCCTTCACATCAGCAAATTCAGGTGCTTCAATGTAAACTTGGGCAATAACATTCATTAGAATTATCATCTGCTTAATTCAAGTTGAATTACTCAATGAAAGAGACTTCTGTACTTATGTCTTTAATTCTGCTCTTGCTAGAATCTGGCCTGAACCCGAAAAATTGGCAACATCATAAAGGGTAAATTACATCCAATATTTTGTTCTCTATTCACAAATAAATAACTTTCCCCTGAAACACAACTGAAAGTAACTGGCCATATGTCAGACTTGCCTCTGGTCAGCTTAACTGCAGTGTATTAGCATTTCTTTTGTAGCACTTTCCACAACTGAGCTGGCCGACTGACCATCAAAGGCGCCAACATTTTTGTAGCACAATAATGCACTTCATGTGTTGTTCTTTGCAACTTTAGAGTTTAAGTTCATTACTTTCTTATGGATTATTTAGCTGCTTTCTTCTTATGTTAATGATATAAATATATTGTTTTATATAGATAATTTTATTGATCTGTGGGACTTTTCTACATGTATATGTCGTACAGCTCACATGCATACTGGGTTAGTTAACTTCCCATTTATGACATTGAAATTTAGTCCTGTGCTGCAAGATACTGTGGTGGGCAAGTCTTGATGGAATGCAGGAATGTAGACCCAGGGCTCATTGTATATATGTGTAGTCAATAAGTTGCTATTGTTCTGGTGGTATAGTGTATAGTTAAGCACAATGTATTCCACTACATACATTTATCAACTGAACATAAATTAGAACGACTGTACAAAGGGAATGTTTCCATAACGATGAAGCAATAAGAACTTTATATTGACCCAAGGCTACTTTGAGGTGCACTCTTTTCTGATGCAGCTTGCATATCATTGCCAGTTGACTGGGACACTTCGGAGCAACCACACATGACCCTAACTGATGGTCACCATAACCAATAAGAATGCGTCAGGGGTGTATAGCCCCCCAGCACTGGGCTGTGGTGGACTGAAATTGTGTTAGTGCTCCATCCTATACCTTCGGGATGAGCTGGAGTGGAGTTTGTGATCCAGAACTAATCATCTAACATCAGTACCTGACCTCACTCTTCTGGCTGAATGCAATCAAATCCCCTCAACATTTAGTGTAAAGCCTTTAGGGAAGAGTTGAAGCTGAAATCCCCTACTAACACCATTCGGTACAGAAGAAGCACTGAGTGAGCAGGAGTCTACAAACTTTCAGACAAGCAGTGTACCGTATAATCACTGGGTCACTATTTTGGTCCAAACTTGATGACTGACCCATTCCATCAGCTGGCAAATGACGAGTACAACTAACGTCATGTTGCTCACGGTTTTCATGTCAGTGGTGTTTTCCCCTGTATCATCAAAATCACTCCATCTTTTTTTTCCCCCTCTTTTCCATTACTCTTATGGTCTGAGGATGGAACACTGCAGCCGCGCCAGCTGGACTGCGTTCAGCAATGTGGGAGCTAACCACACAAAAAGAATTTATTTTAATATCTAGACTACTGCAGATTTTATTACATAGTGGTGCTCACTGCCACATCACTACCATGATGTCACAGTAAACAGGGAGGATGAGTTTATTCATCTACAGTCAAATTAAATGTGAGAACATTTCCATGCAGAAGAAATCCTCATAAAACAACTATAGTAACAATTCAAGTAGTTTTACAGGGTTCCTCTAAGTATGTAATAGTAGGCCAGGATGGCTTCTATAGTTTACTACAGGGTACGACACCTGCAGTGCAGATTACTATTAAACACAAGTACAGGGGGTTTAAGGAATGCATATATTATAGACAACTACAGAAGTGTTATAAAGCACCGTAGAAACGCTTCCTAACAGTGGAGCATGATATGGGCTGGAATCCCGTAGCCATCTGCATGCATCTTAAGTCACACATTAACATTAAAAGTTCTCAGCTGTCAAAAACTGCTGAAACTTAAACCTGGGCTCCAACATTCAATAACAAACACTTCTTTAAAGAGATGTTGCATAGCTTATTTTAGGTATGTAAGGGCAAATGTAAGGCCAAAATTCACCCAAGATGCCTATGCAATTGACCACTAGTCAGGGGTCAAGCCTAAAACAGCAGCCTGAAAGGAGATTCTCCCTTGACAGGAAAGTAAAGTCCAGGACCAGGCTTAATCCCTGTCCAGGAAGCCCACCCTGGATCTTTGTGTGAGATGGGAGTCTGAACAGGACTTTCTTCACAATTTACATTTGACAGTAACAAAGTATATCAGCCTTCAGCAGTTCACCCTGAGAGAACACACTTTCAATGAGTTCGACTTTTTGATCAGCACTGTTCCTCAGAAACCTCAGACCCCCCAAAACCTGAAGAAAACGTACCTAAACAGAAACGTATAGGAATAAGGACTGACGCTACTACACAGAAGTTCACTAGCAGGTTAGATGTGAGATCCGCGCGTTTCTCGGGGGGCGTTTGCCCAGACTTACCCCTTCACCCCAAAAGCACAGCGCCCAGAGAGTTAGCAACATCCACACGTTCCTCATTATTTCTCCTCACACGTCTCAGCAGCTCTGGGAAAGAAACGCTCCCTCTCAGTCGGCGCTGTTTTCGCTCTTCGCTTCTTCTGGAGGTGGCGAGTCTTTCTCTGGCGCTCAGATTTAATTCCAGTAGCGCAGTTTGCTTAATCTCCGCTTAATACCGACTGGCGCCTTCGACCGCGAGCGCCTTCGTCTGCTAAACAACTTTCCCTGAACTGAAGCTGCGCACTGACCAGATGCTGGAGCTCAGAGCGGCAGTGAAACGCCCAGCCTCGTTGGGGTAGATCCGCAGCTCAGGGCAGCTCGACAGAGGATGAGGGAGAGCGAAGTGAGGCAGGGGCAGTTTGAGGGAGGAGGTGGAGGGTGAGGGTGGGGGTGGGCTGCTGCGTCAGTACTGCCGCGTGCTTTAGTGTTTAAGGAGGCCTGGTCCCAGTGTAGGAGAACATCATTAAAGGGCCCACATCACGGACAAAATAGCATTTCCTTGCCTCGCTCCTTTACCAAATGAGAGATGTAGAGGGTAAACACGGTCTAAGTCTCAAAACGTACAGTTCACTCCCCAGTCCACCATATCCATATACCGAAAGTGTTTTTATGATGTCACAAAAACCAAAAGCACAAGAGCAGTTTCAACCTGCACTGCTTTCTGTCGGTACAAAACCTCCTTATACCCCTAATGATAACATTACAGGAGAAGCAAAAACATGCTTTACTTTTAATCAGACCTCCTCCAAAATCATTTTGGTCATCATGAAATGAAATGCACACACAATGTCAAAGACAACAGGCACTGTCTAATGATGACCAAAAAAACAAACAAACAAACAAAAAAAGGACAACAAAAACAGAGATGCAAGGTTTTGTTCCAGAAGATGTATCTGTTTAAAAGACACAGTAAAGACAACAGCCTGTTTTATTCTGAGGGATGAAGAGAGGTTGGAATCCGGTCATGTAAAAATTCATTATGAGTGCTTTTATATTATATAGAAACCACTCCGGTGAAACAATAAATAAATAAACATTTAAATAAATAAAAACATAGACTGTAATTACTGATGAAGTGCTGATTGGCATGATCTCACTTACTATTAACAAAAATTACTAAATTATTCAAACTTAAATATGAAGTTATGGACTTAATCTAAAACATTCACCTTATTCAAAAACATCACCTGAATATAAGACAGCCAAGTGTTCAGCATGTTCAAGATAAAATATGATACTTACAGCATCATGTTACCTACAACTTGCAGTTTGCAGGCTTCGTATTCTACATACTTTTTTCCTTGAGGTCCGGTTCTAACATTTTTATTCACCAATATTATTAACCCAAAGGTTTATATTTTAGTTTTACATGAACATTTCTCACTACATCACACAATCGATCAATTCAAAGCTTAGTTTTCACATACAGACTGACTGCACGGGGAGTGAATGGTGCATTCTGAAACTGTGACACATATTCATGTTCTGAAACATGTTCACACGTTACTTTAAACTCCTTTTTTTTTTTTTTTTTGAAAGACAGTGAGAGCTTTCCATGATATGAGACCTTTAACTCATGAGATTATATAATTCAAATAGTAGCCACATGCCAAAGTGGAGGCATTTCCATGACACGTCATTCCGAGGTGCAGAAATTTACATATTAACCTTTATTACAAAAACATTAACATTTCAGTAACATTTCTCACCATAGCTTCAACAAAGGTAATAAAATAGTATTGTTTTTTGCAAAAACACAAGTTTTTCTACATTTGTGTCACTGGTGGTTACGGCCAGGGTCCTATCCTAAGATAACGTCTATACTTTATATGTGGGGCCAAAAACGTCATACTGTAGAATCTCAACCAAAACAGTTACGTGGATTAACAGAAGTTTCAACAGAGAAAGCATGAAGGCTGGGGTTCATGGGGTATGTCTCCCTCTGCTGGACAAACTGTGCATTACAAACTCTCTGAATAACGACAAAATAAGGCCTGTTCATCTACTTTCTCCGGGTAGGACTGCTGGTGTAGTATGACACTCTTCTCTTATTTGTAATGGTCTTACTGACATGAACAGATCCTAGATCAGTACTCCTACTCTGAGCAGTTATATAAATACAGGCCCAGGACTGACTGGCCAAAATATGAACATTTCAAACACTGTTTTTTTTAGTCAAAAGCAGGTAACCAGTGTCTATTTAAATGTTTTATTTTCAAAGCTATGTAGCCATTGACATGGGTGCTCCATTATTCATAGTATACAGAAGCAGCAGAACACCTGACACTGTAACATATCTTAATGTCAATAAGAGGTAAGCACTGGGTCTCTAATATCACAGTGATAAACATGACAAATACAGTGAGTAGCACAGTACTCAGCTGGAGACCTGTCAACCCAACCCGATGTGACAAATGACACATTAAAAAAAACGATACCTTCTTAGTTACCAGTACAGTGAGTAAACAAAAAGGACACTCTAAAATGAACAGGTTTACCATCTGTCTCCATGTGTATAATGTGCCATACACTGAACAATTTACCTTGGTACACCAGAAACACATCAATAACAATATGACGCAGTATGGAGCAAACAGTACTGATTTCAAGGTCTTTTTGTAAGTGGCATCATAAATATTACTATAAAACTAACGTTGTGTCTATGAGGGGCAAAGACAAACTGACCACTGACCAGCCAACTATGTCCCACAGACTCAACATTTCATTTGGTAATTGCATCCCACCCCCTTGCATAAAAATCACGCTCAATCAGTTTACAATATATACTGTTAACAGAAAGTGCTTAGAATAATTATATATATACACTGATCAGTCATATCATTAAAACCACGTCCTTGTTTCTTCATACATTGTCTATTTCGACACTGATGTGGTGGTCAATGTGTTTGTGTGTGCTATGAGTGAATCAGAAACAGCAATGCTGCTGGACTCTTTCAACACTCACTGTCCACTCTATTAGAGGACGCTGTTGGCTGAATATTCCTGGTTGGTGGATTGTTCTCAGTCCAGCAGTGACACTGAGGTGTTAGAAAGCTCCAGCCCCAATTTGGGGGTCCTGACCATTGAAAATGGTTATAGTGGGCTAACAAATTATGTAGATGGACTACAGTTTGTAATTGTAATATCACAAAGAGCTGTGGTATACAGATCTGATAAAATGGACAATGAGTGTAGAAACAAGGATGTGATCTTAATGTCATGGCTGACAGGTGTACAGAGAAAGAGAGCAAGAAAGAGAAAGAGAGAGAGACAGAGAATGAAAGAAAGAGAGAAAGAAAGAAAGAAAAAAGAAAGAGAGAAAAAGAAAGAGAGGGAGAGAAATAAAAAAAGAGTGAAAGTGAGAGAGAGAGGCAGAGAGAAACAGATAGATATGCAGCGGTCACACTATCATCTTACACCAGGTTTTATCTCTGTCCCTTTTAAGGTGCTGATCTGGTTTTTCCTCCAAACAGGCGGGATCTGTGAGAGAAAGATAATGAAGTCTGAATTACGGTGACTTTGGAAAGCTGAAGGACAAAGGCAGACCTCCAACAACAGAATGTTATCCCTGAGAAAGAAGAAGAAGAAGAAGAGGGAAAAAACACATCTAAAGAATTTCCACACTAATTATAATCACTGGCTGCACTTCAAATTACTAAACGCAAAACAAACAAAAATATATTAGTTTAAAGTATTTTTTAAAGGATGTAATTCATAACATTTAACATCAGTCCCACAAACAAACAAAGGGAGAGAAAAATCATAAAATCATGAAGGTGAAATGTGAGAACAGACTAGACTTCATTCAATACAAAAAACAAAAAGCAAAATCAATAACTATAAGAAGGAAGGGGGGTGGAAAACTAACAGATATATCTGACAATATATTAACATATCAGGTGGCTAATACAGAGTTGGGCCAGGGATTCAGATTTTTTCACACCCTTTAAACCAGGTTCTGCTTTGAGAGTGTATCACAAAGCTTATTTTTGTTGAAACCGGAGGAGCGGATTTAATTTTTGGGAAATTTATGTTTATGCAATTGCTGCCTTTTTTTGTACCCTTTTTAGTAAACAGTAAATGTTAGAGGAAAAAAAGAAGGTTGAAAAAAAAAGAATCTATCAAGATTACACTGGAGATATCGATTAGGTCTTCCAAAAAAAAAACAAAAAAAAACAAGAAATGCTGTCACTTGCAGGCCAGTGAGCTATTTTAAAGGTTTTGTCTAAGAACCTTCCACTCAACAAACCACATACAAGCATTGGAAACTTGCTAAACATCTCTGTCCTGGAACTGGACTCAAATAAGACCGAAATAGAGCGTTCTGGCAACAAACACTTAAAGAAGGCTCAGCCAACAAAAAGAAGAAAAGGAATAATTATGTAGAAAAGAGCTGTTGTGAAGTATGGTGAAGAAAATGTTGCCACGCTACAAGGCTCAAGACTGCAGGACACAAAGTAAAATCTGACTCTCGTGTAAGAAAATCATTACACGTCTGAGTGTTGCAGTATTATGCTTTGTGATACTGTGCAAGATTCTCAAAAACACAGTATGGATTTTTAATTAATAGTTTACACGCAAAGATTCAAGACTGTTTTATTTTGTGTTTTGTTTAAACCCCCAACCACTAGGCAGCATGTTATAATCTCTCTTCATCAATTAGTTTTTTGTAACGTAAAGTAGTAGCGTAAGGGTGCACTGCTAACATACATAAATACATACACACATATATAACTAGGGCTGTACCCGACTCAGAATTTTGTCAGTCGAATCGGATTCGCCCGTCCTGGCCGACGATTCGACTATTCATTAATGTTTTTTCTCCATATACATTATCTAGTAATCAGTAAATCAATTTGCATACGTTTCAGATCTGATGTCCTCATTTAGAAAGTCAGCAGAGTCACAGGAACATATTTTTGAACTAAAATATTAAGTGACTGTACTTATCTTTAAATAAAAATAATCTTAGCCGTAAACGAATAAATACAAATATCTGTAATTTAGGTTCTAAAATAATGGAATTATAATAAAACAAACATCTTCGGTCCGTTTTTCCTTCACCGCAAACAGCCATTATGTCTAAAACGAAAGTCAACTCACTGGTTTGAAGCAGTGTTGGATGTCTGACTAAATGCTGAGCAGAATTAGCTTTAATTTGTTCGGATTCTCTTCTTCAAAAGCTCCTCCAGACTTTTTCTGAGACATCGTTCCACCCGTGTTTCTCAGCTTCACAGCTTTAGCTTCCTTCAACGGTGAACCGCCAGCGCACGTTGTCACGTGGATTTAATTTTTTAGCAAGTATGCGTCATAGCCCAGTTAGAACTTAAATATATATATTTATTATTCCCCTTTTAATAATTATTAAAATGTCTTTTTAAATTCTTAAAGTTATTGTGCATTTTGTAAGCTTTTGTCTGTTTTACGACAAAATAAATAAATAAATAAATAAACCTCGTCGCTGTTGTCAGTCGACTTGAAGGTTCTCAGTCAACTCAAAGGGTCTCCGACTGATGATTTGATTCGTCGACTTCTAGAGGGCAGCCCTATATACAACCTTGCTTAGAGGACTGCAATATATTGCCCTGCTTAGGTTCTAGCCAAAACAGCCCTAGAGATCTACCAGGAGAGATGTGGAGATATTCTGTGCTGAGTAATAGTTTTAGATGCTTAGCAATGTGTTCCCTCTGGTGTAGAATAAAAGGTGTATTTACTGGGGGTGGAGATGTGGGTTCTAAATGTCGTCCCAGGAAGGACAGCAAACGTCTCCAGATGAGACCACTGCCAAGGAACATAAATCCAGTCACCAACCAAAAGACACGTGGATCCTACGCAAACATACACAGACAGAGAAGGAAACAGGTGTCATATTTCAGTCTGAATAAGTCAATGAACTATTGTTACGCTTTAAACTAAAAAAGGTCAAATAATTTAAAATATAGAATGTCATGCACACTCCAGTCATGGAGGGCCAGTGTCCTGAACAGTATAAAGGTTTATTCCTCTAACACACCCACTAAACCAGGCAGTTAACAGGTAAGTGTAATCAGGCATGTCTGGGTAAGTAAATTACCAAACTGTGCTGGACACTGGACCTCCAGGAGTTGTACACCCCTGTACAGTCTCTTAAGACAAGCTACATTCTGGACCACACTTAATGCACAGCCTACTGACTATATGAGACATCACCTGCAAGGTCACATACAGCAAACTAATAAATACCATTTTATAATAATAAATTCCATCACAGAAAGTACTCACTTCTTCGAAGGAGGACTCCAGATTCATGCCAAAGGCCACACCCATCAGGCCAAATAAAGACAAAGAAAAGGTTCCCATTGTGAGCTGGAGGTTCAGGCGCATCATCACATTTCGATGACTGGAGCAAATTCAGAAATAGAGAGACAATAATAGGGTCTGCTATCTCACTGTGACATCAGAGCTAAATGTCAAAGCTCTGCAGATGCCTCCTCTTCCAAACATCTCTACACTGCTAACAGTGGTTTCACTAGAGAATGGGCAGGTAAATACATTGGTGAATAGAGATGCTTTACATATAACACTAGTATTGCAAAAAATATTAAATAGGATGGAATTATGAAGGAATAATTTATCATGATTACCACAAAAAAAAAAAAAAACATCAGTTCAGCAACATTAAAAAAAAACATCAGTTCAGCAACATTAAAATCAAGACATCTATTCTCAAAACATCCTAACTGCGCTCCAGTTGTTTTCACAAGTTTAGTTACTGATTAGTGGGGTTACGTACGGTGAGAGGTACTTATATACTACAGGTACCTGTCCAGATTGATGAAGATGACACTCTCTGAGTCGTCAATGAGCCCCTTCAACTCCCTTGTTTTATTTCCCAGCTCATCAGCCTGCATGAAATAGTTCTCCAGGAGCAACTCCATCTCGTGAGCATGATCTATGCCTAAACTGCTCTGCTCACTGCCTCCACACATAAGATAATTCACAGTCAGTCAGTCAGACAGACAGACACACAGACAGGCATCTGCTGAAAGGAGCACTGGCAAGACTTGAAATAATTAAACAAATAAAACAAAGAATAAAATCAATTAAAATGACATGGGCAAATGAGGGCTGCAAATAACAACTACGTTTATAATCAGTTCATCTGTATTGACATTATTCTTTTAAATAAGCCAACATGCAGTAAGTGCAGTCTGTCGTTTCTAGACAGGGCACTGATCCAATACCAGGCATCAGTATTGGTAAGGGAAACAAAGAATCTGATCCAATCCTCTAACAAATCTATTCTAAAATAGCACACCCTCACATTGTGTGATGCGACTTTGTTATCCATGCATTTCTTCCTACGGGGTCGTAGAGTGTGTGAGTAATTTGAGTTTGTAAGCCTACTTTCAGATGCTCATCCTAAAGAAATGCTTCAAATAAAAACAGCTCATTTTAAAGCTATACAACTGCAAAAGAGTTATTGTGTCTGTTCTTACAACAGTTTTATTCCTCTCTTAGGGTCCAACAAAACAACAGAAGTCATATAAACCCTGACATGTCCTGTAAGGGCAATTGCTCTGCCATTAGCATAGCAGCAGTTAAGTCTCAGTTGAACACGGGTTTGATTAAACTGGTAATCTGTTTAACACACAGCTGGTGTTATAATAAACCTGACTGTTCTGTCAAAACAAGCAAGTCTACCTGATATATATACAGCAGAGTGCTGCTCTGTGAGCGAGGCCACCCTCTGTACCTGTACATGCTAACATCTCTCTATATGGCTGATTCAACGAAGGCCACATATGCCCTGCTGCACAGAACAGGCTTTCTGTGTCCTAAGAGCTGCTTTGCTTGTTTCACCTTCCCGTAGATGACATCACCGCCACTCACGCAGTACAACACAATTTGACAATTGGAATGAGCTTGTGTACCACACTCGCAAGGAGCTGCACTGCTGTCCAAACTTTAAATCTGCACACAGACCCTATATTACAGACACTCTGAACAATGCATTCTGCTTAGCTTTGCAAATAATACTGAATTGTACAGCCTAGCTAGTGCACTGTTTTTCTTTCTTTCTTTTCTTCTTTCTTTCTACTGTGGGGGTGGGGAAATTAAGAAACTCCGCTAAAACTTTGCTTTGAAGTCAGTTATAGTGATGGCTTAAAATGGTCAATTTAGCTTCTCTGAACAAAACTGCAACATACATACATACATACATGAATTTATTCATTCATACATTGATTAATCTTCTAAAGCACTTATCCTTCTGTGTTGCAGGAGGTGCTGGAGCCTACTCCAGCACTCATTGGGCAGAAGGCAGGAAACTCCCTGGACAAGCCACCAATCAAAACTGCAGCATATCATTAAATTAAAACATGCCATGAAGTCCCCAAAGCATATGTGCCCAAGTAAGGAACATTTAAATATCTTGGCTGAAGAAGCAGTTCAGTTACCATAATCTTACTTCAAATGTCAGTAAAACGAAGTCTTTAGCAGGTTTAAAGTAAACCTCGACTTAGTTTAAACCAAAGTTCCAACTGTGGGGCTGCGTTTATAATATGAACATAACAGATAATTATAGAACACTTTTGTTTGTAAGCAGTACATCAGTCTTTTCCACTTTGACAACTAATTGTTGAAGCTCTAAGGTACATGTATACACAGTATTACTGTATTAATCATTTTTTTTTAAATATATGACAAATATTTCACCTACAACACACGGGGGTCAGTCCACTTGGTGAGACACAGCTCCTCAATCAACTCATCCTCATCCAGGATTTTCAACAGGCTGTCCTTAAATACTTTTATGTCAGTCTCCAGTTCAGAAAGGCTGCAGGAGAATTCAAACGGCGTTAAAGGGGTTTAGGGTTACATTTATGCAGCAAGCGGAAATGTTTAAATCAGACCCAACGTGTCTAGAGAAGTTACCGGCTCATCATCAGCTGTTAAAAAGCATACTGATGTGACACAAACAAGAATTTTAAGACTCTGTGATCCCAAATATGATTTGACAACTTCAGTCTAAATTAGGTTTAGATTACGAAGAAAATCATGGTTTTATTACAAAGAGATGGCCAAGTTTTTTTTCCCCTGACCAACCTTTTACTGTTGAGTAGAAGCATGTGCAGTTTACTGCGGTCTGCAGACAGAAGCTTCGGGTCCACTAATGACTCCAGGCAGTCCAGGATCTGAGGCTGAACTTCATTTAACCTTGCCTGGAGTGTGTTTATCTGTTCCAGAACACATGCACACACATACACACAATCAGCACTTCGTAAAAATCAGAACATAGGGGATTCAGAACAACGGTGCTAACAATCAACACTGCTTTAGCACATGACTGCAGAATACTAAATACACTATTTATCTGAGGAGTAAGCATGTTTCGGCCAATGAAACTATGATAAAACATTAGAACCAAAACAAACACAAGTTGACAAAAAAACCCCCACAAGAAATCATGATTATAATGTAATATATAATGTACAATAAAATATATGTACAATATTTGGTTTTCTCCAATATTTTAAATTTTGTGACATGATAAATTGTATGGTATTAATAGTGCTTTAAATATGCAGAAAAATGTTCCCTTAGAACATATTCCACACATGTAATTTTACCATGGGTGCCCAGATTTTTTTGCATACAACTGCCTACTTGCTTATCAGTAGGGCTGACTTCTTAATTGATTTAGCCATCAACTACTATTCAATTAATTGACAAATTAAACCATTTTGGCTTATTCAAAGTTCGCTTTGTGCAACAAGCGAGTTCTTCTTTCATGAAGTAAAGAATCCATATTGCTTCAATGAATCCACAACACCTCAACCGCAAGCTGTCAGGATGACTGCACGTACCACATGAACATTATAAAGGATTTTAAAGTGTTTCTTTTTTTCTATAATCCGTGTCACTGACATGTAATCAACTTCACAGACTAAATGTTGCAGTGATCTGTTTATTGAGCTCGGACAACACACATTCAGCTTTACCCTGTGCTGTAGAATGGCCTCCAAGGCTCTGAACTCGAAGGGCAGTGAGTAGGTAGCTAAGGCTCCATCCCCCGCTAACTGCGGCCCCAGCTCCAAAACCAGCCACTTCTCAAGACCCAGCCCTCGGAAATCCAGCACCAGCAAACATTCCGGAGTAACTACAGCCTTTAGAGACTGAGAACAGATTAAAAGACTTGTTTGGTTGAAGATGGGCTACAGACAGTTTACAGTCCATCATTTGACATGCTGGGTGGTACAAAGCACTGACAGACAAAAATATGACTGATTACCAACATTACAAGCGTCACTGCTAAAAACAAGGTGCAGCTCTTCATAAAATGAAGTAGCATTTCTCTTCAACAAACAACAATGACAAGCATCATCAACCAGCAAACCACCCAAAATAAACAAACGTTCTAGATACCTCCATGCGAATGATGATCGCATTATTTCGTGAAGTGATGCTGGTGAGGTGCTGGAATCTCAGGTCTCTCGCCTGCAAGCCAAGTTCCTGATAAAATTCTGTTTTCTTTTTCTCTGAGGAATACGAACAGATGAGACACAACATGCCTTATGTCCAAAAAAACACTGCAACATTTCTTCTGAGTGTGAGTGAATGATGAAACTCACCGAATGAAGTGACATTCCCGTCTGGCTCAAATTTCATCTGTTGAGCAAAACAGTGTTTAAGCAGAAATGGATACACAGTCTCTCAGGTGCCATGTGTATCAAACTTTTGAGAGCTAGGATTCTGAGTCGCTACCTTCTCCTGAACTAAAGGGCTCATATGTAAACACTGTTTCAAAACGTGACATTAACTGTCCAGTCCATACAGTCCATGTACAAAAAGCTCTCGAAGCAGTCCACTTTAACTTCATTATTTACATTTTACATATATCTGCCCATTTAACCAATTTTAGCCTATTCGCTCTGCCCACTCAAAGTGAAACTGTAAGAGGTGTTTCTGCCTGAACCGCTTTTTCAAAGAGGCACAGTACAGAGCACCCTTCAAGGCTTAATATCAAGAACAGCCTGCTTTATTCTAAGGAATAAAGCTAGAAGGGGAAATGATCAGGCAAGAATTAACTACAACAGTTTTGTATACATAACACCACTCAAATGTTGTGAGTTGACTTTAAAAATACAGGAAAAATTTAGGATTATAGACCCATCAATATGATTTGAACAGAAAGAAGTATTCACATAAGCACACTTATTTTTAGGCTATATCATTACAATAAAAGGCTCAAGTCTTTGTACTTGTGCTGGTGTAGCAGAAAGCCATATGGGCCTAGACACACCACTGTTGACACATCAACAAATATTTCTGTTTTACAGTTAGTATGTAGTTTTGTTAAACTTTCAGTCTTGTGCTTTGGGCAAAACTTATACTTATGCAGGTGTGCTGAAGGGTAGCACAAAACGAACTTACTTCTCTTGGCCCTTTGGACAACCTGTGCCCTGATAGTATCCTGATAAGATTTTAGCCACATGTATTTACACTTGTAAGTCAAAAGCATCTCTGGTTAATCGACTGAAAACTGATTGCTGTGTAGGACAGAATTTAGAAATGTAGAAACTGGTTATCGATAATGCCTTGGAGAGACAGATGAGTTTACTCTGCTATAACATAGCTCGAATGTGTCCCAGATCACCTCCTGAAGTTGTCTGAGCTGGATTTGTATCTGTTTAAATGCATCTTGAGTGCATTTACATATTATGTGACTTTGCCTTATCCAGATATAATCCTGATACTCAACACACATAAAGTGATTGGGTGTAAACAGGGTTTTTGTCTTACCACAACAAATTCAGGAGCCACACTGGTCAAAGCTGCTGCATGGGAAGCATCTGTAACTCTGCTACGACAGAAGAGAGCTGATGGGGGAAACAGTGTTGAGAGAAGGTTCAATTTTATTTTACATTCACTTTTCATTTTGCAGAAACAGCCAGAGCACAACACCACCAAGAAAGTAGAAAATTTATACAATGCCGAAAAGGTACATATATAATAATACATAGTTGCTTTCGACCCCCACATATAGCTTTTCTGCAGTATTACATTATAGTAAGACATAACACTTGTGTATTATCCCATAGTAAACATGTGAGAGTAAATAAATGTATTTATTCATAAAGAACACTTACCAACGGCATGTTTAATAGTTTTGATAAGACATTTCATTGTAAAAATGATTACTATATGATATATGTCAGTTTTAATTGATTAAGCTTAAGAAAGACTAAATATTGTAAAGCATATCACCTGTGTGCAAAATGCCTCATGGTATTTAAGGGGTCCCAATGTTGGCTGGCTTCCCATAGTGACTGATCACTTGCCACAGTGACACATTAGTTACATTAGCTCTAATCACAACAAAATGTTACTACTTCTTTAAATGCTCTCTCGTAATTTGATAATGATCTCTTTCGCACACTACCTCAGACCTTACACATCTCCTCCTCTGTCTTCGATTTCAGCCTACTCTGTCTTTCTCATTTCACCAAACTGGGAAATCGGCCATCCCAGGTAAAACTACAGTTACTAGGCTATGAAGAACAAACTGGATGACCTCATTTGCTACAGTGACACTCTGAGGCAGACCATTGCCGCATCTGTAGTCAGTTAAGAATGCCAAAGACAGAAGCTCGCTGACTGTGCATGAAGCAGTCGAACCATAATAGCGTAACATCAGAAGTTTATTTTTGGGGATTCTCACAGAATTTTGATTTTGAGGCATTCAAGAGGTACGAGAGATTAACTAAGGGGTACTGGACTCCCAAGAGTTTCACCTGTATTTTGCACCTTGAATATGGACTATTGTGAAAACCTTTTATCTTTGCCATATTGCCCACCCCTACATACATCACATTTAGAATTAGAGGTACAAATTAAGATGAATACATTTACTCCTCAAGGACAAGTAAGTTAATTTTACTACACCCAGCAAATGGGCAAAAAACATTGAGCAATTTGTCAACACTCTTCCAAGATTTAGAATTAACGCTCTTTATTTGGTTTATTCCACAGATAAGAACACACTGAAGTGTCTTGTAATAAGTGGTAGTCTATCTATCATTGCTTGTTTGCATTTGTGTCAGGTGTTACAAAAGGCATCACTTACAGCTGTGTTTGGGGGTCTCTGTTGGACCGACCCCGCTGTGTTTTCTTCCCCACAGTGACGGTGAATGGAGAGCAGACAGAGGACGTGTGAAAGGTGATCTTGACCTCTTCAACGTTAAAGTTCTCTGGGTCCAACATCTCGTACACAGTGTCAGTGGACTCTCACGACACAGAAACCTCACACATGCCTCCATTGTAGCCAGACAAGGAGACGCACACCTCAGTTCAGCTACGACATGTTAACGTCAGTAAACTTCTGTGGAGAGCTGCACAAGTTTGGAATTACCTTCTAAATGGGCTGTAATGAAGAACAAGCAGGTCTGCTAAAACTCCGTCAGAGTTTGGATGATGTATTTGTAACAGAAAACGACGGCGGAGGCGAACAGGTTGACTGAACGCTGTTTCGTATGGGAAGGAATGAACTAGCTAGATGTCTTTAGCTGAAGTGCTAACTTGTATAACAACACATGTACTACAACAGTGGAAACGAGCGTCTTCGTGTACTACAGCCGGTGACTCGCTCTGCATTGTCCATACAGTGAAACAAATAAGGAGAACAGCTACTGCAAAGCACTCATCACTACACAGCACAAGTTTCTTCGGTTTCCAGAAAGAAAGTAGTGACTGTTTTGTGAGGAAGGAGCTGAACCTTCCCATCATGCACCGCGGCTCAGATGACCGCTTAACCCATTCACCCTCAGCACCTACATTAGAAAGAAACAAATCTGAAGTTTTATTTCTGTTCGGATGTATTTTTCTACAGTCATAGCTGTAATGGACATCTAATATATAATGTTTTTATTTTTATACTATTTATGTATTTTATACGTATACTTTTATACGTTAAATTAAATTTAAATAAAAGACCCATGTGACCAAGGGACTGTTTATTTGATAAGTGATAGCTCTCTCCTGAGCCGCATGCTTTATCATATTTGTGCTCAGTTAAGTTCAGAGAACAGGTCCAAAGGAAATGTACAACTTCGGACAGGGACTTTAATGGGCTACCACGTGGTGCGGTGCACTGTACCAGAGAGGATACATGAAGCGGAGAGCCCCCCTTTGCAACATATTTCCGGAAACACGGTCACGTGGTGTTGGAGAGAACGAAGAGGGGACTCCCTTAAGCAGACAACAGCAACTCGAGACCTGATTAGTGATGCAAGGTCCGGGTTTTCTGGAGTCGACTCCGACTCGGCTCCTACCGCTGGAATCAATAAAATCGACGACTCCCGACCCCGAGCCGAAGGGATACAGCAGAGCTCAAGCAATCCTAAGCATTTTACCCAGTTTTGAGTAGCTACAGGTTATAAGGTTAGTAATATGAGGAAAATAAAGAAACTCGGGGTGATGTAATGAGAAAACCATTACCGCAGTCAGAATTAGTTTAATCTGATCCACTCCTTGAAAATAAAAAGGTTGTGTGCGATCTTGCTCCTCTTTTTAAGAGGGTGAAGTTGGCTTGTATTTGTTCAATTTATCCGATCCAACTTAAATGATGCTTAAATGAAGCGCCATTTAAGGTGGAATGGAAATGTGAATAAGAACAAGTTATGTAAAAACGGATTGTTTTTTTTTTCGTTAATTGTATGATTTCTAATAATTGTTTATTGTAACCTAAATCATGTAGAAAATCGTGTAGATGTAAGGAACATGTTTTTGTGAGAAGAGTTTGTGCTCACAACGGCTGATGAGCAGCGATCAAACAAACACTGTTCAAACTCAGACTCTTTCCTGCTGTACACTCAAAACGTCCCTCCAACTGATTATTAATTAGAATCATTAGCTACGAGTCGATTCCGGCTATCAGGGGTGCTGGTGCGGAAGAATCGACTCTTTTGGAATCTACGCTTTGTCCTGTTCACACCAGCGGGGGAATTCTGCTCATTTGAGCAGACTGGCGAATATTTTCACCTCCTTTAGGATTACAGCCAAGTTCTGGCCATATTCGTAAATATGAGGGACATATGAGTATTTCAAGCCTAAACACGCATTTCAGATGAGCTCATTAAAAAAAAAAACAGTTCCGTTTGCGAGACTTAAGCAGACAGAAACTGAACCACATTTTGCCCACTTCACTTGAATTGTTATGTGGAATAATTAAAACTCATGTGCGGTAAAATGCCCTTAAACGATGCTCATTATTATTATATACACTTTATTTATTTTATTTATTATATTTTATTTATTTATTTTTACTTTTAAACGTATATATTACTGATCTGTATTTTAAAGATGGTACACAAACTGTTTTAGCAATGCCTGTTTCATAAAGATAAAATAATAATGATTTTTTATTAATAATAATTAATAATAAATACAATTGTTATGCGCCACCTCGGTTTACGGTAAACCCTCATGTAGCCTCTCCTGACTGTACTGAGCCGGAAAGACCGTAATCTCCAGGAAACAGGGGCCAGAAAATGGCGCTGTCCGCCCACATGACCTGGAAACAACTAGGAAACTTGAACCCTATAGACATAGTGATTCCCAGAGCTGATATCTCCGTATATGAGATATTCAGAGAGACAGATCCTGAACGAGGTTCAGAGATGTGAACATGGTTTTCTCCATGTCCCTGAGCTGCGCGCTCTGAACAGTGGGGTGGTGGAGACGCCCTCCTGTCACTGAATGTAAGTGCAATTCAGTGCTGCTCTGCTGCTCGGATCGGTGATGCTGCGCTCCGAATGGATGATCTTCACCTCCGGAGAGAGAACCAGCTGAAGCTGATACTGAGCCAGTGATGCTGCGCCTTTAGACATCCAGATCTGAGAGCCGCTGTTGTAAGATCCTGCGCGGGTTCTGCTCCATTTACCTAGAACTAAAATGTTTCCTTCGTGCTATTCCAAGCCCAAGAATGGCTCTCAGTTTAAGATGTCTTACACGAAAGTGATATTTGGGGTGTTGGTCGTCTATGTGCTCCATACGTGCTGGGCCATTTATGGCTTCGTGCACACCAAACCGTGTGACCCAGCGAAGGGAGATGACTGCGTTACATCTTACCTCAGCGGCAAACCTCGACTGCAGGTGAGGGAATATTGAGGACCATCGTATAGCGCAGGGATGTGTATGTGTAAGCTATTGTGTGTGTGTAGTAATGTAAGCGCATTGTTCTGCATTTAACAGCTCAGCATGTATTGGAGTCTGGACCCCAGTGACGAGGCTGGACACAAACTCCTGCTCAGAGTGGACAAATTCGAAATTCATTCCAAGCTTGAAAGGCAAGTTACTGCTTGTAAGTAAATGCATGAACACTGGAGTGTTTAGCACGCTCAAGGCTGGATATCTAAATATGACGACTTAATAGTAATAATAATAATAATAATAATAATAATAATAATATTAGTTGTAGTAGTATAGGCAACAATCTGAAAAATATCTGATGTATTAAAGGAGAGCCCCACTAATGTTTCAAAATCCCTTCATAATTCAGTAACTTAGCTGTAATCAAAATCAAAGTCATTTAGAGTGGTCTGATGTGAATTGGTTCATTGTAGAGAAACAAACTCACTCAGAGTTCTTTACAGTGATCGTGAGAGGAACCAGGGAACTACAATACA
Source organism: Semaprochilodus insignis (assembly GCA_034552555.1). NCBI lineage: Eukaryota > Metazoa > Chordata > Actinopteri > Characiformes > Prochilodontidae > Semaprochilodus > Semaprochilodus insignis. Next base: position 33,855,603 of record CM067479.1, read on the forward strand.
AATACAGCCATTTCATTTGCTATCCAAAATGACCAGTAAACCTACCTGTTTTACAAGTGTGTATATGTAGAACTGATAATGGCAAAATAGAGGTAAATCTTTGCCTCAGATAACCCTGCATGTACCCCTCCACCAGTGCTGGAATAGGTGATCAGCAGAATCAGATGAATTTCCAGTGGGATGGTAGCATTTTTGGCAGGTCATGGCAAGCTCTCACATAGCACAAGAATGCTCAGATAAACTATAAATGTTACATCCACGTGTGTACCAGCAGCCCAGTGATGAAGGGGCTAAAGCAGCAGCCCCTGGTTTGTTGACTGAATGATGAAGTTAGCTTCTTATTCTCGTTTCCCATTCCACCGTAAATGATGTAGCAGTTAGGTTTAAATGTTCGTTATGGGCATCAGAGTGTAACTGCGGGACAATTTAAAATGGAAGGAGAATTGAAATAAGAAATCAACATAAACCTGGAGATATTATCATATGGGTGCATCTCTGTGAAACTAGCTGCAGTATCATCTGATACAGGTTAATCATAGGCCTCTCCAGTCACATGGTAAAAGAAAATTTATTAAGCTGAAAAATCATTGTTTTATAGCCAGTCAAATCATTACACTCTCTTCACCAAGATCCACCTTGTTTACACAGCCCTCCAGTCAGTGCTCAGTAACTGATGCCATTTACTGATGGGAGCACCTGCTATGGCAGTGTGCTCTAGTTTTGGATGATCAACAAGTTGGCCTACCCACGTTGTGTGCATGTGTGTAGATTTTGCCGTGGGCTGATCTGCATCTGCATCATAACTGCCGTCCAGAAAAGAAATGAAAAGAGTTTGTGTGTGTGTGTGTGAGTGTGTGAGTGTGTATATATATAAAACCATGTCTCAGGCTATGTTTTCATAACCATTTCATGTAATATGTGAGGGAGTTTTTAGAAGTGGTTCCTATCACCACCATAAAGAGTCTCTAGAATGGTGCATTTCACATCAAACCACTCAAAATGACTTACAGATTATTAAAGAAATCTACCATTTTATACACTGAACAAGCCTCCGCTGAAGATTACACGTTTCATTTTACATTACTCTATACCATCTCTCGGAAACAGGAAAGTGAGCGTGTCTTTGCCTGAACTGACCCATAAGAATGGGACCCTCCATGCAGTGGTGTTTGTACACAAGAGTGGAGTATCTCCATGGAAGGACAGTAAACATGTACGACTCGTGGCTCGTCTCACCACTCAAATGCTTCCTCTTCCTTCTGTGGGCAGCACCAGCTCTGCTAGAAGCTCTCGGAAGGTAATACTGTAGTGTATTTGTGATGTTAATAGATGTCTTCAGTGCTGTTTCTAACATACTGTTTGCTAATTGTTATCACAATACTGATACCATGGGCAGTCTCTATATGAACACAAGCAGAAATGTCACAGCGATCACAGTGTTGTAGGGGTGTTAGAATATTCAAATGTATTTAATGAATCAATATGCATGGTCAGTGAAATACACTTAGATCTTAGGTCAGTTGGTCTGAAATACTTTTTACTGTTTGTGGATTGTTACATACACAGTGTGCTGAGCCTCCTGACCAACCTCAGACCTTGTGAGTGTTATTGGCATTCTTCTGATCCAGCAAATGAAAATAACTCAAAATAATCCATGCCATATTGTTTGAAACAATATGTAATAATACATATCTATTTATATTATTACATTTTGTGTAGCTCTACACTGCAGTGAAATGACACAACAAAAATTGTCGTTACAGATCCTTACACTGTGTACATTTTTTTGGGATTTGGAAATGTCTACTTGCTTGCAACACGCAGAACTACATTTTGTGATATCGGTTGTGATTTGGTTGTGTTTGAACTTTTGTATCATATCTGCTGATTTTGCATTTAAGACCTAGACATCAAGCCGGGCCTTCTTTTTGTAAGTGACGTTAATATGTGAAATATGAATCCCTTTTCTTTAGTGTGTCATGTAGCTTTTTGTGCATGCCAGTCAGAACAGAATGGGTGAGTTGACCAGTCAGAGCACACTGGGTTCAGACACAGTGTTTCAGACAGAGGGTAGTCTCGCACTGACAGACTTTAGAGAGGGTCTGGTACCTTTCACCATTTAACATGGCCAAGAACTGTGTGCTACTGCAGGAAAAGGAAATTCGACTGAATACAAAATTATCGATTACAAGCCCACTATTTGGAATGGTGTGTGATGGGTGATACTAGTGTTTGCTAATTCATGTCGGACCAGTGCAAAACAATACATGGAAGTGCGGATAGCTAATCAGAATGCATCTGGCAGAATTCTGGCAGTGTTGTCAGGTTAAGGAACTCAAGCATAGGTGGAGCATCTGTGGCTGAGGGTGAATACAGATGTACAGTATGGGAAAACTGAAGCACGTAAACCTATTTTAATAGACCCCAAAACAATGTTATGAACACGGAAAATAAGCATAATGGGTCCCTAATGTGAGCGCCATTAAACCCTTTCTCTGTTGACTCTAGGGGGCAGGAGACCAAAGGCTTGTGTCATACTGGAAATCACGCATTACTCTAAACATGATGACGGAGGACTTCACTTTCAATAATGCTGCAGTGCCCAGTGACCTGCGGAGATACATGAAGATGTGAGTTCCATACGGTATATTTGCGAAAGTATTCAGACACCCCATTTAATTAGTGAATTCACATATGTTAAGATGCCCCATTGGAACACTCTTGAGCAGCCGCAAGAGTGGCATTTGTGATCCAGAATGAAATATTCCGACAGCAGTATCTGACCTCATTAATGTCCCTGTGGCTGATGTGGCAATCAAATTCTCACAGCGATTTTCCAACATCTAGTGTAAAGCCTCTGCAGATGAGAAAAGGCTGTTACTGCAGCAAAGACAGGACAAACTCTATTAATGGCTTTGATTTCATAAGAAACATTTTCAGAAACATTTTGTATGAAGGGAGTGTGTACTAACCTTTTAACATACAGTGTAGTGTAACCATTCAACATATCGAATCCTAAATGCTGGTGTTTGGCTCAAGTGAAAATCAAAATGATTCCCTTCTGTTCCCCTTAGAGTTGAAGATGGAAAGAAGGAGAAAAAGAAAATCTATCTGCCCCTTTTACTCGTTGATGAAATGAGAAGCAGACTGAAGGATTTAATCGTATGTAAAATGGCATTGTTTCCTGTATTGAAAATGGGTCACAGAATAGTCATCATACTATGTTCTAATTTCATGTGTTTGATGGGATTCCTATGAAGGAGATGAACAGCACTACAAAAGCTGTCCCACTCACTATATCATACGATACAATAACTCTTCGAAAATTCAGAATATGGATCCACATCCAGGCTGTGATATACTCACTTAAACATTTTGGTAAGTTGCCACGTTCTGTACAGTAGCTTTTAATTCAGCATCAAATATGATCCACTGGTTTATTAACATCAGTTACTGTCACGTCATCTAATCTTTTCAGGGTTTTCTGAGCAGAACCTTGATGAAATTAAAGCCATGTTTGTTGAAACCGGCCTTCACATTTTGGCTTTGTCCATCCTGGTGCCTGCATTCCATGTGAGATTGTTTCTATGTTCTCACTATAAAATGTTCTTGTCATATGAATATCATTTGGCATCTTTACAAAAAGTAAATATAGCAGTGTGCTATTTTAATCAACTAGATCTTGCACCTTGTGTGTTTTACAGCTCTCATTTGAAGTGTTTGCTTTTAAAAACGATGTGAGTTTCTGGCGAGGGAAGAAAAGTTTAGCTGGCATCTCTAGGCGATCAGGTGAGATGAATCTACAACACTAGCTGGAGTGAGTCACGACTTGTAGTAGTGTTTTAATGTATAGTTGTTGTTTTAATGATACCTGACATTCATTTGCTCAAAACAAACCTGGTTAGTCTTTAACATTGCATTTAAAGAGGCCATAGAATGGAAAGCTGTGTTTACATCATCACACTTAAAAAATAAGAGTTTTAAAACTGACACATACCATAAACCTCAAAAACAAATACAAATCCTGTGTTTGTCCAAAAAAAAAAAGGCAGGAAAATGAGCCATTTCCAAAATCATAACTTCAACCAAGATTTACTTACATATTGTATATCAGCACAGCAGAAACAACAACAACAGATCAGGAGCAATGGTGGATTATACGTGGGAAAATCTACCTTTCCAGGCTGCAAAGGGGATGTCTGAACTTTTATACTGTTTGCAATGATCCGGACATGGTTGATGTTCATTTTTAAACAAGGCTGAAAGTGGCTTTCTATTTGTTAAATGCTTGAGCTTGCTCAGGTGCTAGAATGTAACTGTGGCACCATTTAAGGTGGAATGGAAAATTTGCAAAACAAGCTGGCAAACAGGAAGCCAACTTCAGCTCCCAGATGTAACTTAATTCAAAGATTTTAGTTTGTTCTGCACTTTCGAGTTTTCAAACCTTGGACAACATCGAGGCTTCACACAGTGACGGGAGGGAAAGAGATCCGCAATTCCAGCGGCGGCCAGGCTATATGATTTAATCTTATTTATTTTTTGACGGTTGAAGCAGATCGTCTTAAACAAAAAGTTGCATAAAAGTTTAATCTGAAAGTTTTATAGCGAGCTACAAATTTTATTTAGTTCTAAACTGGCCAATCAGAGCTCATCAAAATATTCATGAGCACACCGTAAAATCAAAACAACTAATTTCAAACAGTTCTGGCCAAATCATAGGTTTGTGAATGGGCTTATAAAACTGCATCTGAGCATTTGTCACCCCGACTAAAGTCACACATATTCTATGTACACATCAGACAACAATTTCAAATGCATTCTATGGCACCTTTAACTCACATGTCATTATCGCCAACCAGCAAATGAAAACATGCTCATTTATTGTGAATATTTTTTAAAGCGGGGTCTCCAAACCTTTGATGGCCAGTGCCTGGATGGCTTGCAAATATCCTGAATCTCAAAACTGGGCCTTGTGCTCATGTGTGTTTGTTTCTTCAGTGATCTGGAGGTGTTTCAGCACTGTTGTGATATTCCTCCATCTGCTAGAAGAGCAAACCAGCTGGCTCACCCTCATCCCCATGGGAATTGCAGCTTTAATTGAGGTACAGAAACAGATTATCTGTCTTTTAATGCAAAACAGCTTCATTAAATTGTCTTTTATACTAAATAATTCTTTCTTATGTGTTAAGCTTTGGAAAGTCAGCAGAGTCTTCGCTATTCAGCCCAGTTTTAAAGTAAGTTCTTCTAATAATAAGTACTAACCACTAATAACACTATAGGTAATTTCAACTGTCTGTGTCTCTTTAGAACAGTGGGTGTTTACAGACTTGATATGCTGTATGAAATGTGCTAATCCTAAGGGTTATGTAGGCAGTTACCTGCATGCACTGCATATGTTACTGAGTTACTCTTGGAGCTTACTATGCATGTTCATTTTAGGATGAGAGAGTCGATGAGATGGAGCGAGCAACAGAAGAACATGATTCCAAGGTACTTAAATTCCAGTCACCGGAAAACTTTGACAAAAAAGTACAAATAAAAGCTTTCAAAGTAACAGCTCTGCTTCCATTCTCAGGCAATGAAATTCCTGTCTTATTTATTGTATCCGCTGTGCATCAGTGGGGCCATGTACTCATTCTTATATCTCAAGAATAAAAGGTAATACTTTTTCCGAGAGTAAATAGATTTTGATGGCATTATTAGATTTGTCATTGTGGTAGTAACTTTATTAATTTTCTCTCATGTTCCTAGTAGTTGGTACTTTTGGATCATCAACAGTCTCGTCAGTGGTACGTTGTTAAAATTCATAAGAGTTGTCTAATAAAAAGAAACCGACAGCTTCAAATCAGCCACTCATTTTTGTCTCTCTGTATTAGGGGTTTATGCATTTGGATTCCTGTCTATGGTTCCGCAATTATATGTTAATTACAAGGTTTGTTCTCAAATCAGTTCACCATTTATTTTAGATCAACTCATGTCTAAATTTACAGCATATTAAGTACCTGTTTTATGTGTCATTCCAGTTAAAATCAGTTGGCTATCTTCCTATGTCAGTATTACTCTACAAAGTAAGTAAACTGTTGCTTTTGGTAGACTTTTGTAAATTATAGACCTCCAAAATGCTTTGGATAAAGTAGACTGTTAAACAACACAACCGTTAACACTTCTGTCTTACATATATTCCCAGGGATTGAACACATTTATAAGTGATGTGTTTAGTGGAGTTATAACCACTCCAGGCCCCCATCAGTTGGCTTGTTTTAGAGATGACGTCGTCTTCCTCATCTACCTCTACCAGCGCAGGTGTGTATCTTACTAAACCAGAGAAGAGAATATAAAGTACCCCAGAGAATCTCCAGTTAAACAGACATTTGGACATACCCGTGACGTGCTCACTGATGAAGTGACCCTTACTTACAGTTCATATGATAAATTACATCACACNCGTGCTCACTGATGAAGTGACCCTTACTTACAGTTCATATGATAAATTACATCACACCATGCTTTTCTGAGAACAGTGTGGATTTGTCAGGACATTGTTTAATTGTATTTAGTGCAGTGTGGAATGCAAAACGTATTTTAAAAAAAAAAGACTTTGTACTCAGTCTTTTAGTATTTACATTAAATAACTGTAGCACTTAAGGTATAATATTTTAGAAAAGTACATGTTTTACCAAAAAAAAGTGATGTTTATATAACACTGTCATTGTGATATTGTATATTTACCATATTGATCACCCCTAGTGTTCACCTATATTACAATTTGACCATCTTTGTGTAATTATTTGGGTGTTATCTGGTGGCCTGCATTGCAATGTTAACATAAAAGGTGACATGTTATACTCCTTTTTCACAAGTTAACACAATTACCTGGGATATTAATCAAATGACATGCTTTAGTCAAAATACCACTAGGATCAGGCACCACTGCCACTTCTCACCTTGTCCAACAGCCCTGCTGAGTGCCTGTTCCTTTAAATGATAATAAGCCACAGCTCACTACTCCCACAGCTTCCACAAGTGGGGTGTGCCATTGGAAGAGTGGCTTTGTGTTACCTTATCAAATAGAAATGTTTGCTTTTGAAGTTCACCTTACATAGAGTACAATCAACCAACAAATTAATTGCATGAATGTAACAGCAAGAACTTTTTTTTTTAAATCTCCATTACTATATTAGGTCAGCTATTAGCTAGTGCTCAATGGCCAAAGGAACAGAACATAATTTGTTTTTTAAACACTTACATTTCCCTCATCTGCAGTTTTGACATGGACAGTTTGCACTAAGTGTGGCTGCCAGTCCTACCTTGTCAAATCCCATGTTTTCCATTCCACCTTAAATGGTGCAGCAGTTACAATTGGGTGCTTCAAGCAACTGTTGTTATCTCCTGCGCCATTTAAAGTGAAATTGGAAAATTCAAACAAGAAGCTGGTAAATAAGAAGCTGACTTCAGCTTCATATTAGACACAACGTGATTAACACGTTTTTTGCCAGGTAGTTTCATTGCCATCAAAAATAATCTTTTGAAGCTACTCGGATTGGGGCGGTATTATTCTAATTAGCTCGAATATGAGGAAATCAAATCTGAAGGGCTTGTTGAATTTCATGTTTTCTGATCTAGGCAGCCCAAAAAAACCTGATTGGGTTGTCGTATATTACAGTTGATAGACACTCCAAATACACAAATATATGAGCACAAGAATAAAAAAGTGAGTTCTACATGTCACCTTTAATGTGTAATATTACTATTAAATATTATTATCATATAACTTAATATAGTGACTGTATCCTTCATTTTCCACATTGACAAGATTCTAAATACTGAGTCAGTAATCATCATCATTATGTTACACCTTTTCCAGGATTTACCCTTTGAACAAGTCTAGAGGTCGGGAATATGGGGCTGCACAAAGGAAGAAGCATAAAGGAAAAGCACATGAGGACTGACTACATGCATCACAGGAGGCATAGGAAGAGCTGAAGCTGCATGCATGCATACTAAGGAGCTGCTCACTCACCCTGAGTGTGAATATAGAAGATATCTGAGAACCATTTGCCATACTGCTCCTTTGACTGCTGAATTTTTCTGTAGTGTGCAGTCTGCTAGAAATTTACTGCAGCCCTACTGCATGAAAATCTTCTACTAAAAGGAAAAAATGGAGTTCAACCTTTCTTTACCTCTTTCGGCCCATGGGACATCCTACAACCCAAGAGAAGGTCCTCACTTGTTAACGTCTAAATTTAAGCCTAATTAATTTATGCATTTCTCTAGAGACCAAGTACAAGGTCTTGCCTGCTATTGTATGCACAGACTGAAATATTATTACCTGCACTACAGTGATCTGCGTGACCTACAGAGTTATCTTGCTACTGTCAACAACAGATGGAAATGCCTTGCCATTATCTAACCAGGCTGCATAGGAGTGCCAAAATCATGAACCTAAACTACTTCAGTTCAATACATTTATAGTCTGCAGTCCACAGCAGTATAATAACACTGTTTATTCTGGCCTGTACCGTAGCATGGGAACTAAACTATAAGAGCTTTCAGTTTATAGCTCAATGGACAGATGCTGCCTTTGTCTGCAGTTATGCTCTGTGATTTAAATGGCTCCAGTGTTTGTAACTGGACACAGATTCATCACTGAGGTAGATGCCAGTGTATGCACTGTACAGAAATGCTGGAGGGTTGAAAAAACAAAAAAACAAATAGAACTGTATTATAGATTTACCTTTAAGGCTTCAGTGCTGTAATGGATGAAAGTGTTTTACATGCCAGCTGATTTATTTCAATGAAGTTTACTCCATTCAACAGAAATGCACACAGTTTCTGTTTACCCCAGATGTAACCAGCCAAGCAAGGTCCAAATTTCACTTCTTTAATTTACAGCTGGAGCCTAAAGCTAATGTTGCTAACTAACACAACAAGTCAATAGTTACCCAAATCTTTTGCGTAAATTGATCCTCAAAACATCTCTTGTCCCAAACAAACTGGATTCATTTGTGCAGACTCATTGACAGTGATGCCAGTATGACTTACTGTGAACTATAATAATCACAGTCATTTCAGACTGTATCACAAAGCAGTTAGAATTAGAGGACTGATCTTGGATCAGATTCCTCTGGTTATTAGTGATTTAAACTGATTCTAGATTAGATCAACACTTCTACTCCTGCAGTGCTTTGTGAATACAGTCACTGTGAAAAAGGCTGCTTTCAGTGAGGGGCTTACATGGCAAGGCTTTATTTACCTTTTACAGCTCACAGTAAGTCATACCATCTTCTAAACCACACTGAATCTTTAGGAAGATCTTAATGAAGAGCTTGGCATGGTTTGAGAAGGAGAAGTGTCAGGGATGGATCTCCAGATTTGATTGACTACTGACTTCTAGTGTTTGTTAGCAATATTAGCCTCACAGTTCCAGCTCGGAACTAAAGAAGCAAAACATGGGATCCGAATGTGTCTTGGCTGCAACTAGAACGAGTGGATAACTGATGTGATTTTTTTTTTTCCCAAGCTATTGCTTTAATCATCATGTCTAACAAAGGAGATCTTTCTTGTTCAGTTTAAACTGAACTGACTTCTTACAGGAATGTCTTTTTTTGTTGTCACGTGTGTGTGTATATATATTTTTCATGACTGATTTTACGACGTCTTAAAGCAGACAGTTTGGTGAAGATCAGAAATTCCCACAAATTCTGCAACGCAACGCTGACTCTCCCATGTAGTAGTCACTTACTTCTAATTAGTCTACAGTGGTTTGAACTATTTTATCCTCCAGTCACATCAGTTTAATGTTTGATGTCTATCTGTGAGTCTACACAGATGTTAAAACAGGCTTGGCGATTTTTCCTACTGAATGGCTTAGTCATAAAGCAGGGAGCCCAGAAGTCTGCACTGATGCCTATACACAGAACACGCTTTGTATGTGCCACAACGGCCAGCGACAGTTGTCCTGTGAGAACGCAATTGTCTTGTTGTGATAATAGGCCAAAAGCATGAGGGAATGGCAGCTGGGTAGGCTTATGCCATTCAGGAAATGTGAAGGAACGTCTACTGGGTGGTGGTCCAAAGAGAGAGTCCGTTTCTGTCTGATAACCACACACGCAGTGTTAGAGAAGCATGGGGACCCTTTCTGGACTGCTGTTTTTCCTCATATCCGTGCACTCAGGTATGAGCTTTCAGATCAAATTGGTTATGTCTAACAATTCAGATCAAATTGGTTATGTCTAACAATTCAGATCAAATTGGTTATGTCTAACAATTAAACAGAAGAAGACAACTGCAAAACTGTTAGTTGCTTTATGCTATAGAGGCAAAGGGTCAAGAAAGTGATTAAAAAAAAAAGATACTGAAGTATTGACTCATGCAAGGCAAAAAGGTGATTTATCTGGAGTCATCACTTATTAGTATGATGCAGTATTTACAACCCCCACCTGCCAAAATGAAGTTACTAAAGAGGAATGATTTCATTCAAGTGACCTTAAACAATGGTATAAAACACACTCTTGAAAGAGGGGGCTCAATCCAACCTAATGTGCTAACAAGCAATTTAACAATACTTTAAATCAATTTAAACCCCAAAATCTCTCAATTTATGTTTGTTCCATTTTTTACCATGTATGTTTCACTGATATCCAAACTACCTGTGTGTATTTCAGTCAGCTCTCTTAAGTGTTACATATGCAGTTCCACCGCCTCTAATGAGTACTGCAACAGCAACTCTGAGGACTGCCAAGCTCCTCTGGACACCTGCATGACCACTGTGAGCATATCAGGTAAAAATAAATAAATAAATAAATAAAAGGAAAGAAATACGGTTCCAAAAATACAATGGTGCAAAATAACAGAAGAACTAGAAAGATCTCTGAAGTACAAGCTCCTACTCTAGTTTACCAATGGGCAAACTAAAAATTTATTTATTTTCACTGCATCTTTAATTATACCATTACATATCATATATCAGGTTAGGAATCTGAACTAGGCATTTAGGCTTTTATTCAGTTCTTCTCTTTTATTGTACTTTTCCCTCCCTGTTTGTATCTTGCAGCATCATGTAACAGGCTACATGTTTTCATGGCTCAGTCAGATTAACAAATCTTGTTAGAATTTCCTCAGGAAATGAATTTTACAGAAGTAAATAAAGCTGTAGGTACAGCGGCAGGAGATGGGCTGAACTCAGGAGGATACATCATCTGATTCTTGTGATAAAGCCTCCACATTATATGCAATTTTATAAAGACAAAAAAATGGAATAAAACCTAGAACACATGGCTTCTTGCTCTCTCCAGGAGATCTGAAAGCTATTGTGAAGCAGTGCACTGATTCTAAAGTGTGCACTACAGCTGCAAGCAGCGTCTCGCTGGACGAAAATGGAGACGGCACTGCGGTCACCTGCTGTAGCAGTCGTCTCTGCAACTTCAGCGCTGCAGCTACCATTCAACTCTGTATGTGGCTACTGACTCTACCTGTATGTTTGCTCACCATCATCATCAAACAAGCTGCTTAAAAGTTGAAAGGTGCTATTACACTGGTGTTGAGGGCCAAACTGGGTTTGCATTAGCTTCTGAAAAACATTAAGAGAAGTCGCTATAGCAGAGGCCTTCAGATCTAGACCTTAACTCTAGTTTTCCCCATCCTGGATTTTGAAATCACGGGTAAGTATTACCACTGGGTGGCCAAATACATTAACAGTTCAGTTAATTATCAGTGACTACACAGTCCAGACCCATAAGCTGGTTTAAATGAGGGGGGTTAGGGTTAAAAAAAAAAAAAAAACCCACTTATTTCACTGAGAACTGAAGTTAATGAATCTGCCCTCCTGTAGCTTTCAGTAAAAGGTGCTTTATACTCTAGACAATAATATGATCAGTACAACATTTTTTTTCTTCCTTAATCTACACTCACTGCCCATTTTATCAGCTCTACTTACCATATAGAAGTACTCTGTAGTTCTACAATTACAAACTATAGTCCACAGGACCAGCACGGAGCAGGTATTATTTGGGAGGTGAATCATTCACAGCACTGCAGTGACACTTGCGTAGTAATGCTGTGTTAGTGTGTGTTGCACTGGTATGTGCGGATCAGACATAGCAGTGCTGCTGGCCTGTCCACTCACTATCCACTCCAAACGACACTCCTATCTTATTGGTCCACCTTGCAGATGTAAAGTCAGATATAACATTTCATTTGTTGCTGCACAGTTTGTGTTGGTCATCCTCGGGTCCAACATCAGTGGTCACAGAATGCTGTTGGCTGAATAGTTTTGGTTGGTGGATTGTTCTCAGTCCAGCAGTGACACTGAGGAGTTTAAAACCCCAGCAGCACTGCTGTGTCTGATCCACTGCAGAGAATGACCCACCACCCAAAAAAACATAACTGCTCTGTGGGGGGTCTTGACAATTGACGAACAGAGTACAGCAGAGTGTATACAGTACAGAGTGTATACAGTAAAGTCAGACGGATTATAGTTCGTAAGTGCAGAACTACAAAGCGCACCTATGTAGAGCTGATAAAATTGACAATGGAAGTAGACACAAGGTGGTGTGCCTAAAGAAGCAGCTGGTGGGTGTATTTTGTTTGCCATGATGTACTTGCACTGTTAAGACATCTCAAGTTAACATTCTGAAGCTGTTATTTCTCTGTTGATAATGGTTGTGTTACAGCCTGAATAATGATAATATTAAATTAATAGGTTATAGCTGTCTGTTGATGATGGTTGTCTGGGAGCCGGAATAATGACAATACTAAAGTAGTAGGTTGTATATTACAACTAGTAACGTCGATACATGTTACTGCACTGAAAGAAATGAACTTGAGGTCCTGTGTGTCATGTAACAATCAGCTAGTTTCTCCATTGTTGTTCTTGTCCTATGTGAACATGTCTTAACTGTAAAAGAAAATGTAACTCTAAATAAACCAAGTGTGTACTATACTCATGTCTGCTTTCACCCTTTACCGAAATTCTTAGAATAGCACAGCTGTTAGCACATTTGTTAAAAGTTCAGTTGGATATTAAATGGTTACAAATTCCTCAGCAAAAATAAATCCCTAAGAATCATTATGAATGAATCTTTATTTTATTAAGAACAGTGATTTTAAAATAAATAACACAAAAATACATCCACTGTGTGTACAAAATACGCAATTTTCAACAGACGAAGTTTTGAGTCTCAATTTTAAGACAAACTGCTTTGCTTCAGTGATGGGTGTTCTGCAAAATCCATGTGTCAGTGCTGAAGGTAGAATACCTGTATGGTTCGGTGCCAAGGCCACTGGAGGTTTACATCACACTGGACAAATCCAGTAGCCTAATTAATGCTAATGTTAGAAGAGGTGCTTTTCCCTCAGGTACACTGGGTGATAAGAGTCTGTGTAATATGAAAGCTTATGATGTACTTGGTCTATTCCTGAACTCTAAATCAATCGAGTTACTAAAAGACAAAGCATTTTGTTCAGAAGTACACCATTATTATACATTCATTTATAAAATGTCCTTCATAACATTATGTCTTAAACTAACCTCCAACAGTACTGAAAGAGTTAGTCTCAAAGCAAGATGGGTCAGGGCAAGGCTTCTCCTGCGAGCGTCACAGTGTGTTTAACGTCTGTGTCGGTCTGAACGAGCAGCAAACCGGAGAACTGGCCTACAGCAACCGGCTTGAACTGCACAGGCAGGTTGATGTAATGCTGTGCCCTGATGAATAGACAGATTCAGGGTTATGGTTCTGTCAAACACAATAACAGGACTTGTTGGTGATGAAGCACAAAGATAAAACTGATGAAGTAATGACTGAATTTAAAGTATGGAAATCCAAATTAAAATCAACATTAAACAAAAAACTAATTTAGAGCATATACTCACTAGGGTCTAACTGAAAATTGAACAAAAAACATATGGCAGACAAACTTGAGATACAAAATATGAAATCTGCCACACACGCGCACACACACATATATATATTTTACCCAACCATCAGGCGGGTTCAAATTGGCTAACCAATGCATCGGCTGGGCCCCAACACTGACATACTGCCGCACAAAAGACTATGGTTTCTGATATGAGAGATGCATAAAATGAACTGGGGGGGACACAACAGCATTATGAAACCAACAGGCAATTCTTTCTCTCTCTCTTTGCTATGAAAGAAAGAACGAAAGACGAGAGTCAAAGCATGCATGAAATCCATGCAATCCAAAGCACAGATATATACATACACAGCCTGCACTTTTATACCTGCAGATGACCTGATGGTCCACTTAAGTGTTACGAGCCCTCGCATCACGAATTTGGCAGCAGAAAATGACATTACACATTGAATCACAACGGCAAAACTGCTGTACACTGTGCAACTAAAGTCATCCCTAACTAACAGACAAAAAATACTAACAGACAAAAAAATGGCAAAACAATACAGACAAATAAAAAGAGGACAGAGGAGAACAAGACAGGCTAACTCACCTTAGGGAATATTTGGAATGCTTGATGTAGAAAGGCTCTGTAGGACTTAAGAAACTCAGCTGCAAGTCAATTAAAGAAGCTTGTTATCAACAACATGCAATATACCCCAACATAACAATGCAGGTCAATAAAACACCATGCAGTGATGAACAGCACTGGGTTCTGAAATTAGTGTGACACGTTCGTCAGAGAGTGAAACAGCTAAAACTCACAAGATGCAAATTACTCTGTTCAAATGTTAAACCTGCTGCATTTTTAAGGGTTTGTCACTGCATGAAATGGCTAAAGCCTGTTATCCTCTCACCTCGTGCGTATTGGAAGAGTTGTTGCGGAAGTTAACCTTTAATGTGCTGACTTCGCCCACACGTGTGGCAGGGAACGTGTACAGGCTCTGAGGGGCATAAACTCCTGTCCTGGATGGCTCCGCACTTGAATGGGGAAATTAAGACGAACAATATGTGTGTGAGAGTGTGTGTGAGAGTGTGAGTGACTCTATGCGTTTGATGGCAATTTAGCTTCATACTCTATCCTCAGCAGCATTATACAACTCTTACCCAGTCTTGGAGCCCACAGACCCCGATCTCTTCTTGCTCTTCACAGTAGTTTCCGTTTGCACTAATGTACGATCTTCTGCACAGGGGAGCTCTGCACCTGTTTTTATGCCCTGCAAAAACCAAACATAATTCCACACAGTATTAAAGTAATACATTAAACTTATCCAAAATAAACCTAAATCATAAGAAATCTAAATTAAACCCACAAGTGGGCTTATAGAGATTTGTCCAACGTAAAACAGACCCACCACCACCACCACCACCACCAACTCACCGTGCCACAGAGCTGGAATCTGAGGCAGCTCTTGTGCTGTGGTTTGGACACAGTGTGACACTCCAGATCCCAGAATTGAGCGTAGTCCCCCCCGTCCCGTGGAAGGAATGTTATTGGCACCTGGAACACAAAAGTAAATGTAAGTTATATCAACAGTATGCGAAAATATTACTATACACATCAGGGCTGGGTGATACGGCTAAAAATGCTCCTCAGTTGATACAGATATTTATTATGAAGTGCGTGTAAAGGTGAGCTCCTGAGAAACCAAATGATGTGGCTTTAAAATAGTCTATATGGTCAAAACATAATGCTTGTCAACCAGTGGAACATGTCACAAATCTGTCCTGAGATAGTGGGAGAATGTTTGTTTTCCAGATAATTTAATAATTTAAAAAGAGAACTATAAGAGCTGTAAGTGCTAGTGCTAGGCTATCAGGTTACATGTGCTGACCTGGTTAGTTTCTCTGGAACTTTAGCTTCGCACAGCAAACATTAACTGACTCTGCCAGTGATGGATCATAGTTCATACTCCTTTCACTCCTACCACATCCATGTCAGAGCATATTCTGTCCTAGCAGTTTGAGGGAAGGAAGAACCACAATAAATCTGACAACTGCTGTATAAAAGACAGACCTCACAGCCTTAACCGCAGTGTGACTCTTCAGCACCACATATACAAACATCCTACTTTTTGGCCTGTAATGTCCTGGACTCTTGTAAGGCCACCCTTAGCCACCAGAGGGAGTAAGAGTGTATCACCTGACTGAGTAGGTCTGGTGTCAGCAGGGAAGCACCCTATTTTAATGGAGCTCTCACACAGCTCTCACTTTCGTGTCTCGTGATCTCACCACTAACCTCAGGTATTACTCTTGTCCACCCTGAGACCCTGTCAAGTTAAAAGTTCTCGGTGCAAGTTTAAATAAATAAATAAATAAATAAATAAATTTCTCACACGGAAACCCTCCCCTAGCAAGAGAACTAAATTAAAAGCAAGAAAGAAATTTTAGTTCTAAAGAGACACTTGTTTGCTTCCCTTATGTTTGTTTTGCATGCTCCTGTACTGCACACTGGTATGTAGACAGCTGTTAACCACTCTGTTATATGCTGATATATCCTCTTATGCTTAGCTGGTGGCTTAACCCTTACATTCTGGTTTCAGATCATCACGGATTTGAATCTCTTGTGGGTTAAGTCAGGCCTTCAGCACAGATCCTTTAGCCTGGTTAAGCAAAGTACATACAAATTTACAGACCGTTAAAGAGAGAGGTAAATAATTTAATGCTGCTAAAGGGTTTTTCTTTTAGGATAAGCGAGTTTGCTTGTAGGTCAGTACAGTTATTTGCCAATCATATTTGCTGGCAGGAAAACAGAGCCATGATCTTTCTATTCAAACTACATTTGGCGACCCATTTTAGTCTCTGCTCTCTCATTCCCTTCCTCCCACGTTGAGTCATGTTGAAAAGCTCAGAAAAATGCCCCTTGTGGCAACAGCAGCACTGTTGCTGTTCTTACAGTGTAAAAAGACCACCAGGGCTCTCGCTGGAGTGCAGAAGCACGAGAATGGTCTTTTACATTGAATATTTATCATACATTTGTTACATTTATATCGAGCAAACTTATATTGTGATAATTCCCATCATTTTATCGCCCTGCCCTTAAAAATACTACAAATATTACACGTGTGGAAAGAAGCGGCAATGGTTTCATATTTTTCCATCCTTACCTTCATTTTTTCTTTGACCCCCAGCATGCCAGACACTCTCTCACATCTGAAAGCTGAATACGTAGCACGATAGACAGCTCCGCTACCATCTACACCCTAAAGCAACACAAATGGGCCAGTCCCAAATAAATATTCACAGAAGAACTGAGTCACACACAGACACACACAAACACTGAAGTTTAAGGATAAGCAAGTCAGTAAGCCAACACACACACACACACACACACACACACACACACACACAAAGAAACAAACAAACATACATACCTTTACATATGGAGGAGCAAAAGATGAAAGGTACCACCTTACTTCTTCTCCACTGTTCTCTACCTCTAGACAACATTCTGGAGGGGGGGAAAAAACAAAAAACAAAACAAAAACAATGAATAAATAAGCAATTCAAGTTTCAAGTTCAAATGATATCCTGGTGGCTGACACCAACTAAAGCAAACTCTTTTCTGAATCAAAAACTTCTCTGAACCAGCTTCAAATCGTCTCAGTGCTTGTATGTCATCACAATATAACCAGACAACACTGTGGATTTTATTCTCTTTCTGGCCCCATTTAGCACTCATACCATAACTTAGGAACTCCACTAAAATACTCAAAACTACCCGAGACAAAGATGAATTTATACAATTATTAAATATTTAATTGGCGACATTGTATTACCTGAGGATTCTCCAGAAAGGGTTGATGGAAATACGAGAGTGCGGTTCTTTATCACCACTGGGTGCTGAGGGCTGCTTCCCTGGGCTTTAAGCCCTGGGCCTGTAGGAGTCGCTGCCTGAGGACTCAGGGGGCACAGTGACTGGTCTGAGGATGGGCCAGCAGTAGAGACATCCATAGCCAGATCCTGCCGTATCTGCACTCTGATGAACTGCAAAGCAGCAGCGTAGAGAGCAGTAGATAACTATATAACTAGGCTAGATGACTACTGAGTATATTAAAATATGCATAGGGAAAAAGGAAAAGAAAAATCTCTAATTTGCAAGTTTATGGATACCTTCTGCTGATTGTCACACTGGACATAGATCTGCCCAGTCCAGGGAAGCATGGTGGTTTTGGTAGCCAGTGAGGGATTGGGGCTGATGAGAATTTTCAAGTGACTCCTTTAAAAAAAATAGATGTGGATAAACACGGAAAATGAGGATACTGGGCCAGGGTTTAAACAGTATTATGGTTCAACTTCTAATATATCTATGGGTGAAGCTATATGTAAGAGCAATACATGACATGTCATGGTATTTACATAACATTACATACTTTTTGGAAACAAACCTCAACACATGAATACACAAAACTCTCCAGTGTTTCTCTTTGCAATGTATCACACAGTTTTTCAGTGTTCTGCAACAACATCTACAACATGCTTGGAAAACCATATAGTGACATATAGTGATGCAATAACGCTAAATATTGAGAGCACACGTACTGGGGCTCAATGACGCCATGTTGAGGCGTAACGGTCAGGCAATGGGCAGGCCAGGACAGTTCAAAGCTCAGCTCTCGATTTGAACGATTGATAATCTTCACGTGCCAGGGGTCAGCTGCACCATCTGTAGTTGAATAGAAAGACAAAGTACACTACACAATGGGAAGCATTACAGATTACACAACACGCAAAAAAAGGTCTTAACGACTGACTACGCAGACATCTCTACTTATCTTTGCTGAAAGTCACTTACACCTACATCACTTTACATCACCATAGTTTTGAAACAATTCTTGTTTTGTTCAGATGTACTGAAATGCACTTAATATAAATGTACTAAATACTACATACAGTAAATAACAGCATTTGTAGTGCAGTCAATGTGACGTGTGGAGTAAACTCACTGATGGTGGGCGCAGTAAGCACCAGCTGGTCAGGCTGGACGCTCCAGGTGTTGCCCACAGGAGGCTCAGCCCGTTTCAGTACAGGTTCCGAGATGGAAAGGGGAGGCCCCTTCACTGGTAGAACGTCCAGGGAGACATTACTGAAGTGACGCTCCGATGTCCCCAAACCACTAAAGGTGATGTTTAACAGTTGTGTTATAACAGCTACTGGAAAATGCCACCCAACAACAGGTTTCAAAACTGTTGAATGTTGATACCTTAGATATCAGCTGATACAAAACCCAACTTTCTTCTTTAAAAGCTATTGGAGCCATCTTTAAATTAGGCTTGTCACAGTTATTACATACCAGCATGATTGCAATCAGGTTACATAACTGTGGTCAGCTCAAATGATTACAATTATCCACAGAGCAATATCATTACAACCCAATATTAGCTAAAAGGATAAACATCTAGGAAACATACAGACAGCATATATACACTTTGTATTGGATTGGTGCAATGTTGACAGAACACCAAGGACTTCATCTGACTGAAGAGCATTTTGTGATCTTTAAACCATGTACTGCAGTAATATTACGTAGTACTTGTGGTGTCATTTATTAATTGTCATAGTCAATCACTTTTTGCTTGTAAATAATAAACAGAGCTGTTACCTATCGGAGTCTGGAGCATGGTGCTGAGATGGCCTGACAAAATCGACATGGTCACTCTCTCCTGAGTCAGACACTTCCACCGTGCCCAACACTGATAGAATAACCTTGTTCACGTTGCCATAGAAAATCTGACCCTCATTTGGCCTCTGGGGAAGGTCATAAGCTAGACAAAACCCAATTAAAACACATGGCTGTTATTTAAAGACGTTCTTTGTTACCTGGGACGCCACAATGCAGCTTTGACCATCATTTAACTGACAATAAAGAAAGTCAGTACATGTCTTACATTCCTGAACCAGTTCCTCTCCAAGGAAAGGTTCATCAAAGGAGATGTTCTTTAGCAAGCTGTTTTCAGACAACACTTTCTTCCCTGACTCAGGTTTGATGCGCAATAATCTAAAAGGGCAGAGGGTGGAGGGTGGAAAGGGGAGAGGGTCCCATCACTATTACAGCACAATATTTTAAGGAAGTGTCAGTGTAAATATTTAGGAGGGAAGTCACATAGCAAATAACCTCAAGTTTCTATCAATGAATTTCCCCAAGCACCTCAATTTAAAATAAAATAAACTTAAATAAAATGAAAATAAACTCAGGGACATTCAATCTAAGAAATCCATCCTTGAGGCCATGTGATGTGATCTTCTCACTCTGTAAAGAAAATCAAGGGAACTATAACAGACTTCCTGAATTGCTGGCGAGAGACCTCATCTCCACAGAAAAGGCAGACAGTGGCAAGGAGTGCAGTGTGTGCCTGGCAGAGTGCCTGCTCCCTACGTGATGCCTTCATCACCACTGTAATAACCTGCACACACACACACACACACACACACACACACACACACACACACACACACACACCTTAAAAACTAATAATAATAAAACAAAAGGCTTGTGGGGGAATCAGAGGTATATAAAACACATATAGTACACCTATACATAATACTGTTTAGAACAGAATAATGAAAACAACTTAATCTTAAAATGCTAAACATGTTTGAAAAAAAAGCCATTTCTTTTAAAACATACCTTTACAATACACACACAGGAACTGTGACATTCCTTGTTCAAGTCAACTCACCTCTTGAGTCCTTTCCTTCAGTACAAACTGTGATGGTGAGAGGCTGATAACCGTAGACTCCATGACTGTACGCTTCTCCAAATCACTATAGGGTACTGCTCTGACAAAGGCAGCTCGAGAACCCGTGTTCCGGACACATACACACAGCTTGCTGACACGGCCTGCCTGAACACCACTCAGTGTAGCCACATAGCCATCAGAGCGCTTCCTCAAATCCTCCAGAATAACATTACTCGTCCCACCATAGCCAGACAGAGGGATCTTAAAAGAGGAGAGAATTTCCATGTAATAATGTACATTTTATAGCATGACTGGCAACAGCAGGGTGATCATAAACAATACAGATCTGAAATTATATACTCACGGCACAGTGCTACAGCCAAAGTAAAACCGAAATTCATTTTCTGACAAAGTCTAGTGTAACTGGGCGGTTAAGTCTTCCGCACTTCTTTAGTCTTTAACACCAGCCTTGAACGCATTAAACTCTGCTTAGTTTGACATTTAAATTCCCGTATGAACATCAGCAACCCAAGGATCAATGTTAATATAACAGTGGAACTATTCCAATATTAACACTTTTTAAAAAAATCTTTCTAAGGGGTACCTACAGTGAATTTGACTCCAGGCTGAGAGGTCTGCACAGCAGACTGTTTAATCTCAAGCGTGGCCAGCATAGAAGCAACACGAGTGGGCGCAAAGAGGAGGTGAACAGCAACATTCTCTTTGGGTTTGATTAATAGCTCTCTGTTCCGAGTCAACCGCTCATCAGGCCCAAAAGAACTCTGCAGCTGAAAGAGAAGGCGAGAACACTTCTTTCAGTCAACTCACCAACTCACTCACTCACACACCCTTAATTACATACTGATGGGCATCCTAAACGCAACCAACCTGAAAGCAGTCCTGATCCTGACCTCTGATGAGGAGGCGTAGCTGCTGTGATGATGTGGGAGAATTGTTCCTCAAAACTAACTTTTGCTGTCTGAAAGACAAAGAAATCTTTCAGTATTGGCATAGTTTGGTTTTCCATGGACATTTACATTTGTTCACAGATTTGTAGAGATCTCCCTTGGTTTGCTTTGTGTGAAACTGGTATACTCACACAGCCCTGCCCAAAGTGACTCCTCCCCAAGCCATGAACTGCTTGTTGGAAAGGATGGGAGGCACTTCCCCATAGAGCACTGAGCCCTTAGCAGATGAGACATTCCTAGAATTCCCCTGGACCACCTCTCCCTTCAGGACAACCTCATACTGTGGCCCGCTCGGCAGCACAAGTATTGTCAGCACACTGAGAGAACAAATATGCATATTCTATTAGAGCAACAAAGACCATCAACTACCTGTAGTTTAGGTTGTAAAGTTAATTGAAATTGAATTAATGAAACTGAAAATGGACATACCTCTCTCTATACTTTTGGCTGCCCTGGGCAGTGAAAGTAACTATAACGTTTTTCTCCTCTCCGGTTCTTAAGAGCAGTTCCTCTGGTTTCACTGTGAAGCAGTCGTCGCCATCATTACTCTTTAAAACAAAGAATTCACATGATTCATATCACTGTGAACACAGGAAACCTAGCATTTTATTCAACATAATGTTGGATTAAACTGGCATACCTAACACTATCTATTGCAAGTCATTCTAAACTGAGCTTTAGCTGAATTATCGTTGTTTAAACACTACAAAAGAAACAGTACCTTCAGTCTTAGCAGGACATCAATGTTGCCGGCATTCCTCAGGGGCAGAGTCTGCTTTGCATACTCACCCAACGTAGTCTGAAGACAAACTGCCTGTAAAGATCAGTTAAAAGTAAATTAATATAATGAAAAGGAAGGGAGGTTATGGCAGTTTAAAAAACAATGACAAAACACTAAACAAAGTCAATAATACAGTTATCTCTTCATAATCAGCAATATGACAGAACAAACTTATACTTGAAATTCAACATCATATCAGGTTAATCCTGAGGGTTGAATGTAAAGAATATCAGACTAAATACATTATACATATAAACGTTACCGTTTTGACTTAGACTGTGACGGACTGTTTTGACTGGACTATCTTTGTTCTGTTTGCAAAAAACAACATGCAAGGGGACTCTATACTATATTGTACAAATAAACCAGACAGTATATTTCCAAATAGGAAACCTGATGTTTTTATTTTTTTATGGATTTTTAAACTGTTCTTTCAAAGCAATTTCAAAGAATTCCCAAGTAAATTACACAAACTGTCAGGTCCCGAACACCATGAGTAAAACACACAGAACATAATTTACAAAAAGAAAATAATCCACTTGCCAACAGGGATGGACAATACCATTGGCATTTATCATGGATTATAATGTCATTACCTAACAAACACATTGCTAAAAAAAATACCACTACAACTGAATATCACTATATCAGGATCACATTATACCAGTATAGACTATAATACTGTGGGCCAACACCACCATTAATCGCCTTACATGTCAGGCTAGTATGGACCCTAAGACACATGACCACAGAGACAGAAACCCTACCATCCATTCTACCACCAACTGGGTAATTAGCTATAGATAGCAACTGGCATTACATCAGCAAAACCTCAGATCATTCCCAAGATCTTTCCTCTAAAAAAATTAAAGGAGGTTGCGGATAGGCATGTACCGGTTGTAAGCTGCAACTGCTCACCTGCAAGTCCTTGGGGGCATGTACTCTAGCTGTGCCTGACCGTGCCTTGAGGGCAACACTTTGGATGACATGACTAGGGCCAGGGCTGTCCACCTCAATATCCACACGAGCACTGTATTCATCTGGTGGACCTAATTCACCTGCATCACACGATACAGCTGTTTCAAAACACAACTCGTATGATCTCCTAACGCAGCATAGCTGGCATTTAAATAAGAAAATTGGATAGATCAAATGCTAAGCATTCCCAGTAGCAAGGAATGTATGGTCTTTTAACCAAAACAAAATTATACCAGTACCCGAGCTGGTGCTGAACCTCTGAGGTGCATTAAAATGAACCCACACCATAAAGCTGTCTGGATTCTATAAACAGAAAAAACGTAATATGGATCAGCGTGGCACTATTCATCAGTTCATTGCTACATTCAGGTTTATGACATGCCTTGATACAAAAATAAATATACCGTAAATTTAAAACTGATATGCAGTATTTGAGCCGAGTGACATATTCGGCTACATACTTACATCTCCATAGCTAGAATGCAACACATGGTTTATGACTGACTGGGCAGAAACAGGCATTAAGCTCCCACCGGAATGAAAAGAGCCATCTGCAGTCATCGCAACAGGACTTTTGGAGAAGCTGAAGCAATGCCAGGCAGAAGCATTCTGAAAAGGAAAAATGTTCAGCTACATAGTAAATAAAATTGTTCAGATATTAGAGGACCTACATTGGCCCCATCACAATTATATGTCTACAGCTCAGGTGTAGACAAACACTAAGTCCTTACTAACCGCACTAATGACTAGACGAATTGGCACAGTGGCACGAGTCCTGTTCACCAGTTTAAGCGGAAGGGCCTTGACACTTCCTCCAGCCAGGTCTCCGAAGTCCAGACAGCCTGTCTTACCAACATCTACCTGTTAACAAAACATCATACTTTGTTCATTTGTTTACAGCACAAATACATATTCAAGTGCTTCAGTGTTCAGCCAACAAACTTTAAGAAGCACACTTGCCTCTATTGCAGGGTTCTCAGCCACCGCAACGAGCACCACTTTTTTGGCAAAGACTTCAGCCTGTGCCACGGTCTCACTTTCAGCAGAGGCAGGCCAAGAAGACACACTCAGTGTGCACTGGTAAAGGCCAGGTCTGAAAGCAATCAGCAACACCTTCTGCTCCTCTGTGCTTTTAGGTCCAATAATGGTCTTATTCTTTACAATCAGCCACTGATACGGGAGGGAGTCCACCTCCACCTAGACACAATGAAATTAAGACACTTTCACAAACACTTGCAACCTGAAGTCAAAGTGAAGCTATGTAGACATTCAAGTGTTCAAATAACTGAAGAAAAACATGCTTCTAGAAGCCTTCACTTGGTAGGAACATCAACAACACCTGCTCTAATTACTTAATTTGTACATGTGTGATACACGTGTCAAGGTCTGACAATGTCTGCTTAACATGTTAACCACATTTTTCATTTTAGAAATAAGTACAAAACATAAGGCACCAAGCCAAACACGATGGCACAAAAGATTTGAAATTAATTCTTGCACAAACTGTCAACATCTTAAAAGATTCTTCTGGAGGAAGTTACATATGTATATTAAAACAAAAATTGTGTCAGCAAATTACAAACAAATAACTCAGGAAAGGATTTTCAAACAAGTGAATAGATTAGTTCTAACCTTTTGCCCATCAATGGACAGATTTACTACGGATATGGCCACCTGCTGCCAGCGCTCTGATGGGTTAAAGATGCTAAGGGAGGTCTGACAGGCAATGCCAACACAACAGGAGCTAGGAAACTTCAGCTCATCTGGGACAACCACTTGGGCTGTGAAAAAGGTAAATTAGAAAGACAATATTTGTACAAATGTTTATTATAAATGTTTATTATTATTTTTTTTTTTTTAAAGAAAAAAAAACAAATCAAGTAAATCATGCAAGGACTCAAACAGTGAAACCAGTACTTACTTCGGAGATCAGTCAGGTCCCTTGCAGACCACATTCCTAAGGTGGGCTGTCCATAAGGTTTGCCGAGGGGGTACTGATGTTGGCCACCATTCACATAGCCAGATGACATGCCTGTTGGCCGAGGTACATAGGTAGGGCCCATTTGTGGATTAGCACCTGCAATCATGGTTGGCACACTATACGGTGCAGCTAGAGTTCCAAAATTGTATGTGGATGGCTGCAAAGATCCCTCTGAGTTCAGGTACTGCTGTGGTAGCTGGGTATTGAAAAGTGATCGCCCATTTAGAAGAGTTGGCCCACCAATGGCTAGGTCTGACAATGTACCCTGGGCATTGTAGTTAGGGGGCAAACCGTATCTCAAGTCATCCGATTTACAAACAGATGAAGAAGGGATACCATAGCGTGACGCACAGAAAGCTTCACTCCCGGTTCCTGAAACACTAGACACCTGCTGTGTATTCTGTTCTAGTCCTCCCTCCGGCTGATCCTGGACGTTGAGGTTGCTGGAAAAGCCAGAGTCGCCTTGTGTATACAGTCTCGGCCCAGGCTCCGAGCGGCTTTTACCTCGATCACATTTGCTTTGGCTACACAGGCCAAGTTCTGAGGCCTTATGAGTCAGGTCAGAAGCTACAGCATGATAAAGAGTTTGTGAATCATTTGAGGATCCAACCGTAACTCTATTATGGCTCTGACCGACAGATTCATTTGCATCAGTAGGCTCCACTGGCGGAGTGGGACTTGCTCTGATGATGGTGGTGCTCAGAGCCATAGACTTATTTTGCTGAGAAAGCAGAACAAGACATTCAAATTAACCATAAAATGCACTTAATATGAACACTGATCTTACTCTTCACATTCTATCTTTGATTTAGACACTGTAAGCAATGACAAGACATTAAGGAGAAAGCTTAGTGTTTTTGCATCGATGGAATTACCCAGAGACCAACAACTATATGCAAGACTTGACAAGTGCTGAAAAGCAATTTCTCACCTGAGACTTCCAATGAATGATGACACTTACATGAGTACTAATTAAAGCTAATTGAGGTATTCACTGTACTTAGGCTTAGTGCTTGATAAGGCTTCCATTTTACCATGTCCACTATTTAATCAGGGTTTTAAACTTCAAACTGATTTTATACCCACCTTATGGTGATCAGGGGTGGGCATGACGGTGTTCTCATTAATAGAGAGGTAGGTGAGTCGGCTGAGAGAAGGACTAGAACAGTGAGACTGGGGTGAAAGGGGATGCGACCCAGGACTCCTCTCACCCACACCCCCACTAGAGGAAGGAGGAGTAATTTCCCTAAAACACAAATACACACAGCAGACATCAGTACATCCACTCCGATAACTACACAGGTAAACTGAAGCCTGTCAGACTAATTAAGCAGAGTAGTTTACCCATAGATACTAGGCAGTGAAGTCTGGCTTGGGCTTGAATGTGTGAGTGGAGAGGTGGATGGTCTAAATGAGTAATGACTAGCGTCCACAACATGAGGGGCACTGCGCTCAGGGGAGGCTTTAAATTGAAGAAGGGGAAAAAATAAACAAATAAAAAGATATACATTTAGTTATGGTGAACCTTTTGACTTCCAAATGTTGCCTTTCCTGAACAATTAATTATCACTCATTTGCTCATCAGATTCATCAACTATAATATCATGGCATACAAAACAGGAACTTGCCAAATTTATTCTGAGTAGTTGCAGAATTCTGTCGAACAATCATTTCTTTTTCCTTTCCAACAGCCTGAGATGCTTGTGGATTCGGCAGCGAATGGAGCTCTTCTGTGTCTGTCTGCCGAAGACAGTTTTTGCTCTGGAGTCTGTGGGGTGAGGTCCTCTGTAAAGGCAAATCTGAACAACCACTTCTTCGAAAGCATGGAGCGGTTTTTGTAGTAGCAGAAGCAGACATCTGTGGTTGAGCTGTGCCCATTTTGACCTTGGACTCCGAGCAACCTCCGTTTCTTGTAGCTGCTGTGTGGCATTCACTTTTGCTTCTTCCAGAACCAGAACAGCTCTCTGTTGATTTGGGTTTGAAGGACGATGAGGTCGAAGACTGTGTAGCACCTACTGATCTCCTCGCTGGATGAGCTGTAGCCATTGGTAAGCAACTATTCTTTGGTCGCGGAATGGCACTTCTTTTCACATCTGACTTCTTAGCTTCTGCTTCACTGTTAGTGTCATAAGACTGCACAATACTTTTCTTTCCTACTTGAGTTTGTTGTGAAACAGAATGTTCTTCAGTATGAAGACTAATCTCTTTTAGCAAATTGGGAGACTGTGTTAGCCTGTGCGAGCTTGCCAAATTGTCCGCCAAGCTAAGAATATCTAGACAGGACTGTGAGCTGGAAGCATCACTGTCACTGCCGGACACCTCAGCTTTCTTCAGGTACTTCTCCATATCAAGACTCAGGTCAGCCAGGGATGAGGTTTTCTGCAGTGCATCCTGAAAGTTAGCCTGCCCAGGAACTTGTTTGGGATCAGGGACTGGCCCTCCTAGCCGCTGGCTGCTTTTGGAGCGACTCTTTTTGAACAACTCCATCATCATGGCTGCAAGCTGGGCTGGGTCTGAGCTGATTGAAGCATCCTTAATGGCTGAGGCAATAGTGCTAATACTCAGTGATGGGTTGGAGTTGGATGATTCAGAACTGTGGCATGAACTCTCCTCTTCTTCCAGTGACAATATAGGTGAAACCTAATGGATGAAATAAGAACAATAAGTAAACAAATCAACTCACACATCTACACACACTTCAAACACATTTTGTAATAACATTTATGCATAAGCTTTGAATTGTGCACAAACAGGTCCAAAGACAATTACTCTGACATCTTTTCTGTTTGTCTCTGGGTGTGCCTGACTCTTCGCTGGGAGCTCAGCTGTTGCAGGTTCAAGGGTCTTCTCCAAATCCTCTGTGGTTGGCAAGCAGTAAAACAAGTCAGCATGCATTTCCCACAAAGTCCTGATTACGACAAAGATCTTTAGGAAAATTTCTGGCAAGAAGTTCAACTAACATACCTGGATTCATGGTTTCATCTGCATCACTAAGCTGGACTGTGTCGCTATGAATTGAGCTTCCTCGGGAAGAGAAATCAGAGGGTCGGATGAGAGCAAAGGGCTCCCTCTTCTCTGGAGAGGTGATGACATAACCAAATGAGGGCTATAAAAGGAGAAAAAAAAAACCCATCACATTTCTAGCCAAAAAAAAAGGTTCTATGTAGCTTTCATGGAGATTCTGCTGGTTTGCTATCGCGGGCCTCACCCTTTTAATATGATTTTCTTCCGTGCTCCCTAAACAGCCCAAAGCCTCAGATCGCTGCTGAAAAAACTCCCCCAAAGAAATTCGCAAATAGCTTTGGTTTCCTCTATCAAACTCAGTCGAGACTTGGGATGCCCTCATTAAAATGTTGCTACTAGATGGAATCTTCCAAGAAGTGTCTCCAAGGACTGTACTGCCATTAGCTGGTTCAATCTTCTCCTCCTATCAGAAAGAAAGTGTGACTATCAGGCCAACAAAAATGAAACCATTTTGAGACAAAAACAAGAGGACAGGTCTCACCTGCATGAATTGATGCTCCTTCTCAAACTCGTTTTGATCCTCAATGATTCTTTCCATGGCTTGACCTGAAGCATGGGGGGGAACAAAAAAAAAAAACAAACAAACAAACAAAAACCCACATTTCAGACCGCAATTAAAAACCATCTGAAATATAACTATAGGTATCTCCTTGTACTTACTGCCACCAATAAAGTCTTCAGACTGCACCTCGAGAGCGATATTCTTAGGTACCTTTGCCTCCATTTCTTTTTCAAATGAGGAGTAATAGGCAAGATCAGTCACCCATTTGCCCTCCTCATTCTGGTAGACAACACTATGGGTAGTATTTGCACCTAGAAAAGGGAAACTTAATGTGTGAGGGTCTTATAAAAACCTTAGAATTTCCAAAAAGGCAGTAACAGTTTGGAAGGGTTGCACCTTCCTCAACAAATAAAACCCAATCAATCAATCAATCAATCAAAAAAGTATATTTTTTATATATAAAATAATAATAATAATAATAATAATAATAATAATAATATCTCACCTCGAAACTCTAGTTCCACATCATCTGGACGGTGATTCCAAACATCACTGTGTTCATCATTATTCTGATGGCAATTTTGAGAGAGGTACTTCGCTTCCAGAGATTCTCCAGAACGCTCCCCACTGCTAGTAGGTTGTTGCTCAAGGCTGAGTGAGTCCCCACAAGGACCTCCACGAAACCCTAGAGCAAGGCCAGGTTCAACTGTCTCTTTAAGAAAGGAGAATTGGAAACTGTTCTGAGTGCCTTGAAGGTTAGAGGCAACCGAGTCCTGGTAGTGGCAGCCAGCATCGGCCCTGAGGTACATGGAGTTAAAATGCTCTTCTGGAGATACTGCACCCGAGTGTGAACTATCCATGGCATTCTGTCAAAGGAAGAGAGACGGTTTTATGGCCTGTATCTGAAGCAACATTTACAAATAATAAACATTTCCAAAAATGTAAACAAACCTACATTAACTACACTTGGTTTCCACTGCAATAGCATTTTTCTCCCAGGCTAACAGCCAAGGATCAAACAGAGCAACCCAGTATTTAAGAAATAGCACCCTGACGATTTAACTCTGCCAGTGTAAACCTGCAAACATACATACATACTACCTAGACTAGCTCTTTCATCCAAGTACACAACTAATGTGCAAAGCCAGTATGCATCAAACCTAACAACCACAAACAGACACAAAAAAAAAAAAAAAAAAGAATGTTTTCAGAACTCACCAAAGTCACTTGTCTATCTAGATTCATGCTCCAGCTAACTGGGGAAAGGTCACCAGGTTCAGAACTTTGAGCAGAAGGTTCAGTTTCACCTGTACCAACTGGGCCCACACGGTCTCCCATCTGTAAACACATCAAATAGCTGATATCTGAAGAACTGCACATGTTATAAATTCCAAATAACATGGAACAGAAATGTTATATTAATCATCATTTAACTAACACCATTTTTCAATTCTGTCACAGCAATAACACCAAGTTCACAATAAAATGTTACATTAAATGATATTAGGAAGGCTAAGATGGCAAAAATATATCACAATACATGAAAAAATGATAAACAAACAATATATAATCATGAGTTTCATGAGATGGAACAGAGACTGTGCACCAGTTGAATGGCACTTTGAGAAATACTTTCAAAAACTACAAATCAGGACTAATTGTACACTCTTTTGAATTAAAGATTCAGCTGGTCATTTTTTTAAGCACTGATAAACTGTGTGTTCAGAAAAGCATATTATGGTGAACTGCGTCAAGTATCCATCCCATATACTGTTCTCTTAGAATACCATTATAGTGAAACTGCAGTTTTTGAGCCAACCTTCGTGGTCCAAACAGCGTCTGTTACCCTTTCATTGCAATCCATTAAACTCAGAGATTCAGGTTAGACATATTACTAGCTTTGTAGGTTTAGAGGTTATTTAGGACAAATTACGAATGTTCTTGCTTTCACCTTTTAGTCAGGTCATATGGCTCAACAATATTTTCCAGGTCTTCTAGAACATTCAGTACCTGGTTATGCCCTGTGACACCAGGTCGGCCTAATCCAGGTAGTTGGGAAAGCAGCTGACGCACATCCTCGCCCGATCCACTTCCTCCAACAATGCCCAATCCTCGTAGGACATCATAGGTGGTCTGGATGCCAGCGGGTGGAGGGATTGTAGAGACACCGCCATCATTTCCATTCTCCTCACTCCCACTGCTCCCATCACCTCCACCACCATCTCCTAAAAACAGTTTATTTAACACACACCACCACACAGAGACAATATTGCACAGGTATGCAGTGATGGGCTACTTATCATATGTGATTGGACTGAACTAATGTGGCATGGGTCTCAGTCAGGTCCCTGAATGCTCAACCACTACTGAAATGCCAATATGAGGCTATGTATACTGCAAATACACTGTTCACTACAATCTAGTCACCTGTGATGGGACAGTCGATTACTTGTCCCTCTGCAGAGCGTCGTTGCTCAATGCCCGTCCTCGAGCTTGAAAACTGCGTGCCTGGCTGAGGTTCATCATCAGAGCTTCCACCTTCCAGGCCTGGTCTAAAATGAGGCCGATGGCTTTCACCAACCTGTACAAACATTAAAATGTTGGTTGATATTATTGACCCTCTAAATCTCACGTATCTAAGAAGTCTCATGTGGGGGACACATACAAAAGCAAGGCAGGCCATCCTAATATGTTAATCTAAGTGTTGAGGCATTGTGGACACCTGGAATTTAACTACACAGCGTAACATTTCAACATTCTGCTTTAAAGTGGTTCAAAGCATGGTGACCAAAAATGCAACAGATCCACTGGCATTGTCCCAAACGTACTACTTCTGAATAACCACATAACAATGAGCTTAGACCAGCAAAGCTCCACACTCAAACCTCAGATATGCGAGGGCATAATGCCACTTTATTAGGTTCCCAACATACCAGTTGTCTTGAGGTACTAGGCAACAGGAATCTGGCTCTGCCGCGGTTCTGCGAGGCTTCCAGCTCATCCTCCGTGTCCTCCTCATCACTGGCAGGACACGAATCCATGCCTGTAGCAGCCAGTCGCACATCAGACATGCAAAAGTCCCCCTGAGAAGAGAGGTCCCCCCCAAAAAGAGAAACAATGGTGTTTAACAAAAGCACAAAGCTGCCTTTCTGTGATAAATATTAATCTATTGATGCAGAAATTACATGTCATTAAAATTAAAGTTCATCAACATAAATAATTGCCCAGGCAAATACAATTCCAAGCCAAGTTGTCCATCATGCAAGGCACAATTAGAAATCGTCTCACAGTAAGAACAGTTTCTAAGAGTTAATTTTAATCCATCCTTGAACCATCCAGACAATATTTACAGAAAGCAGTCACAATGAGCAATCTCTGCCACATTGCAGGTATAAGTAAAAAATTATAATAATAAAAAAACAATAAAGTTGCTTGTCAGGAGCACTGGGAACATACCTGAATGCACAAAAATGCCTATTAAAATAAACCTGCTACCAATTACTTTCTGCTAAAGGAATATTTGACACACAATATACCTTTAAAACTGATGGGATTTTCCCATATTGAATAATTCACTGAAAAAGATGCCAATATTTGTGGCCACAAAGACAAAACAGTATTCAAATGCAGTAGAAAAATCACAGAAGCAGGTTATCTTCAAATCAGCAATACTTCACTATATCTTCCTACCAAAATATTTCAATAAGTTACATAAACTCTAAAATATGTGTTCTCTGATTGGGTTAGGGGGTGGGGTTTAGGTAACATCCTGGCAGAACAGATCAAATGCTCTAAGTTTGTGCAGAGCTGTATAAACTTTGCGGTCATAAGCAATGTGCTGTAT
Source organism: Semaprochilodus insignis (assembly GCA_034552555.1). Lineage (NCBI taxonomy): Eukaryota > Metazoa > Chordata > Actinopteri > Characiformes > Prochilodontidae > Semaprochilodus > Semaprochilodus insignis. The sequence continues at coordinate 33,888,275 of CM067479.1, forward strand.
TACACTGCTAAAATTAAGCAAATTCCTGAAGTGTGTCACAACCAATTCATGTTAAATTTGACCTGAAAACAAGGGGCATATGTGGCAATAACTTACAGCAGCCGGTATCTCCTGACCCTCAACCTGACCTCTCTGCATGGAAGGGGGAACCAGTTTGTTGAAGTACAACTTCAGCTCCTCATCATGCAGATGATCCATATCAATGTCATCATCTGAAATTTAGAAGTGTAATAGAGGTAAATATCAAACTTAAACATCATCCAGTCTTGGAGGACTGTAGTACTCTACCAACTGATCAAGACCAGTTTAAAAACGTACACTTATTTTAATACATATAGTTACAAACCATAAGGTCACCCACACGTCTACCAAAGAGGATAAAATGTAATTTTAAGCCATTATAAAGCAGCATAGTGAGGGAAAGCACAGTTAAATCATGTGTAGAGAGCAAATTAGCCAGCCTAACAGACTCTTGGCACATAAATTAGTAATTATTCCACACTGCCAACGTTATATTAATATTTTTGATTGTTACCTGTGACATCACTGTGCATGCTGTCAATTGACATAAGCTTTTCATTTGCCAGGAAGCTGGCAACACTGCCACTCAAGCCATCACTGTTTGCTGCCTCACTCTCTGAACTCTCTTCCTCTATTGTTACTGGGAGTGTCACAGGCTGAGGAAGGGGAAGGAGAGGAAGAAAAAAAAAAAGGAAAAAAAAAAAAAAAACACAACAAATCATGTATTAACACCAAATACTAACTCCTCAGTGACGAATATATTGTTAGAAAAAAAAATGTACAACTCTTGCAACCATACCTGAGCAGCCATGGATTCTTTACTTCCAACATGAGAAAATGTCAACAGGCCAGTTGAAATATCTGAAAGAGGATGTTTTTTGGTGTAATTATCTTTTGCGTTTAGGTCTAGCTAATTCACTGCAGAGCTACTTGCTTTTACACATACACAACTTCCCAAAACAAAGTTTTGTTCTATTTTTGGTAGATTCCCCAAAAGCAATATTCCTTCCTCCCATTCCTAAATGACCACTGTGCAACCTCCAAAAGATCAGATTATCACAACCCGGTACTCTGTGACAAGGTAGGTATGGGAAAAAGTCTGATTCAAAGGGTGTTCTTAATTTTACCGAGAAGATCTCAAAGTTAACACGCAGAGAGGCACAGTACAGAGCGAGCAGCTGATTGCAACAATTTGGCATGGTTGCACAGCAACAGCTGAACTGGGCTCGAGTCACACCCCCCCACACCCACAAATGTCTATGTGCAAAATTATTTAAGCCCTTAAGACAGTATTTCATGGCACATCCTTTACACTTCATAACCTCCAACATATGTTTTCAGCAGGTGTTCTAAGCTTCTGACATCTGCCAGTTCTTGCAGCAGTAACTGTGTTGAAGCAGGGGTTAAAGGTTAAACAATTATGACAGGGCTCTATTAAGAAAATCTGCTTTTGCTCAGAAATGTGACCTAATACATTTTCAATTTGATCAGTCAGTCAACTCACACTGGTAATTTAAAATTTCTTGAACATCATAAAGCTTGAATTTATAAATCCTTACAGTCTCAGGAAGGGTTTAATAGTTTTGAGTGGATCTGAATAATCACAACAATGATAAAATGTTGCCATATTGTCCACCCTGTTTCAAAATCCCATAATACATAACAATAACTCAGTTATCATAAACAGCCACTCAGTGAACAGACTGAAAAGTTACATGGGAGTTGCCACAACCCTGCCACAGCTATTGTATTTAGAGCTGTTTTTAGCTGAATGTTTAAAACATGAAGAAAAAACACGAAGGAAAATAAGCTTAAGCTTTTTTCGAAAAGACAATACTGAATTACGATACAGAAACTTCTCAGTACCGTCAGGGTAATCAGAGGGCCGGGCAGGAGCAGGCGTGAATCCCACTGATGCAGAAGCTTTTGGCCTAGACACACATTCTGACTCATCCAAATTAACTTTCACCAACAGGTCTGAGAAACGATTGGCAGCAATGAAGTCACCTGCGTCATCCCTGAAATGAAATGGATCAACACACTCTATTAAAGACAATTAAGTGGATTCCCAATTACAGTTTCATTTGGAAGAAAGAAAAAAATACTACTTCAGATCAATACAACCTACAACATGAAATGCTGGGACTGTTATAGACGAGGAAACAACAAAATTGAATCCTGGATCGACACTCACAAATCATCTTTGAAGCTAAGTGCAAACTTTTCCCTCTCACAATTTGAACCTCGAGAACCCAGAGAAAGAGGTCCATCATCCAAGTAAGATGCTTGAACATCAGTGAACCTAAAAGGAGGAACAAACAATGCCTAAATAAAAATGCACAGTAAAATTCCTGACCAGTGAAGCACCCAGGAAAACAACAACAGCTAAAATGGTGTACTGTGTACACCAGGGGTCAAGCCTCAAACCAGTCAAAGTAGAGATTCTGATCTTGACTAAACGAAAAAAAGCCTAAACCTTTATTAGGCGATATCTCCCCCAAATTGTCCAGCCCTACACGGACCGCAGTATAGAAAACGGAAAAAATGCCAAATCTACACAACACCCCGCTTATTCCAACTGTAGCCAACTGGACAGGACATGGATGGAGTATGAAGGCTGTTTCTTGTATACTGCAATACAAGTGCTAACGCAGCTATCGAGCAGTGCAAGTCTACACTAAATTTTTATGAAGCATCCATTTAACAAACAGCATGCACAACAACAACAACAACAACAACAAAAAAAACAAGCAAGAGTGGGAAATACAGTCAGTTGGCTGTGCAGAAATGTAAGCTACACACTGCTCTAATAAAGGGGACCTACAAATGGGAGTCCCCACCTGTTGTCTGCTGTAGCTCTAATTTTAGCAACAGTTGAAGCAGCCACGGGCACCCCGAGAGTAGAGCCCAGCGTTACATTGGCCAGAGCAGCGCAGCCACTGCTGCCCAGTGAAGCGTTAGAGAGGAAGCTGGGAAACGTCTCATCCTCGAGGTTTCGGAAGCTGTCCATGTCTGTGTGACTCAGTTACACAAGGATTCACCACATGACCTGTAAAAATAAGCCATAAGTGAGAAGAGCAGCCAACAGTAATATTACAGTCATAGCTAACAAATTAGTGCTAATGGTGTTTATAGTTTATCCAGTAGCTAAAATACACAGACAAACAATGATGAAGGTTCAGAGCAAGAGCTTCTGGTAGCCAGTCAAAAATCCGTGTAGTAGAGACATCAGGTCAAGGGGAGCAAATTGACGTAAATTTTCTATCTAGCCAGCTTCTACCGAAGACAAAATATAGCTAGTTAACTTTCTGCAAAAACGAGAACTTATTGTCCTGAATGCTCACTTATTATTAGCAATGAATGCTTAAGTTCTCAGTTTAGTTGGTTGACAACTTTCGGCCCCATGGCTTTCATGCTAGCTCACTAGCTAGTAGTATAAGCGTAGAGTACAGCTAAACTCCGTTAACTTGTTTTAAAAGTTAGAAACTCATCTAAATCTGAAAGGAAGCAGCTGAATATTCTGAATAACAGGCTCACCGAAAAGATCTTGGCTAAATTAACGTTACTAGCTAAACGCGAGCTAACGGCTACACAGCGTTAACGTTAGCTGAAAACTCGACCAAGAAAACCAGGCACAGATGATTACGCCCTCACGTCACCTACCTTGTACGTAAACTACACCAACAGTTCACAAAGTTTCATTGCTTTGCTTGTACTCACTGGGTTCACCTGTGTTCTCATTAATTTTCCACCGACACCGCAGCAGCTGAATACCACCACCAGAAGCAGCGAACAACCGTGAAGCCGCTGCGGCCACGGAAAATGTCTGCAAGCAAATTATATCCTCGCCTTTCCTTCGCCACTTCACCGGAGCAGCAAATGGCGATACGCAGGCTATATCACTCAGCGGCGCACCGCTGACACCTTTTTGAAATGTTAATATTTTGCTACGGTGTTCTGACCAACAAACGCTTTATTTCACAGTTTAGTCAAAATGCCCCAAAACAAAGTTGAGCCATAACCGAAGGAGCCCGCCTCTACGTTTCTGTTGGTGGGCGGGACTTATGCAGAAATTTCCAATCTCATTGGAGCAGCGCGTTTCAGTCCTTTCAAATAACAAACCAATCACATAAAGAGCCCTCCGGTTTGAAACATAATGTAGTGTATAGTCCAAAATCTGACTGTAGAGAAACAGTCTGTAATGTAGTGTATAACCCAAAATCTGACTGTAGATAAAGAGTCTGTAATGTAGTGTATAGTCCAAAATCTCTGTAATGTAGTGTACGGTCCAAAATCTGAATGTAGATCAAAATGATGGTAGTTAATTACCATCATCGGACTGTTTATAAACCAATGGTCAGTAAACAGTCTAATGTAATGTGATCCTAAACTCGTTTGTGGCTAAAGTAAAGTTTCAAAAAACTTAAAGGTATTTAGGAAGTCAATGTAACATAGAATCTGGCTGTACTTAAGGTAATATAAAATCTGATGATATATTAGACAGTCAGTAAGGCAATGCAAAATCTCTCTGTACTCAAAGTAATGTAATATAATATCTGATGGCAGCTAGAAAGTCTGTAAAGTAAATTAATCCGACACCTGACTATAATTAGAAAGACTGTAATCTGTTAATGTGTTTTTCTCCCTACATGCCTTTACTGCCTAATAGCTGCCACGCTTTTGCAGTGCTTTAAACCTTCTTCCTTTTTAATCTCCAAAAAACATTGCAGAGCAGCCCAACTCAACAGGAAAGCGCTGCATTTATGACTTCCCTTTCGTACTGGATCACAGTCACTATTTAATCTACCATTACTATTTTTTTCTCATTTTTCATTTACATATTCTTTAAAAGAAATTATTGAGATGGCTTCCTATTAATGTCCAGTGTTGGAGCAGCACAGCATCACTAAGCAGAGCGGTGCTGCTTGGGCCAATGGGAATTAGTGGCAAGGAGTTCAGCAGGCTGGTCATATACAACCAGGCAACCAGGAATAATTTCAAACCAGTTTAATTTTGAGACGGTCTTTCTTGTGGATATGCAGCTAGATATGAGAACCTCTAACTTAGCTTCATTATGTTATTTGGGCTTTAAATACGTTTCTTGACCAATGGCGTGATTATGACTGTTTGTATGAATACAAAGTGTATATAAACAGGCACATGCAAAGTCAAAGCAAATTTAATTTAAAAGTGTGATTTAATGATTTTGCACATTGGATCCTGTGAACTCACAGATGGTCTCAAACAGAAGAAACAGAAAATCTGGTTCCTGTGATTAATTAGCAAGGTCAGTAGAGGTTATCACACATGTTGTGCAGTATTTTTTGTGCTACAGTAGTCATGATTCAGAATGAAGAGGGTGAGGCAAGACAAATGCCCCCTGGCAACAAACATCCCAGCTGCCACACACGGCACAGGCTATTTATAGCAGGGCACCCCGAAACACATACGCTGCAGAATCATTACAGCTGTTAGGGTAAAAATAAATAAATCAATAAATACAAAAAAGTGATGTAGGTGCCATAAGTTGTCTGTAAGTTATAACTGTATGGTAGGCTATTTTAGATTTTGATCTGTAACAAAGAAAATGATGTAATTGTAACTTTAATCCCACTTTTACTTAATGTCATTAGTTCCAGTAAAAGCATAAAACTAAATCTAAAAAGGTGGCTTACTAGTAGGATTTACGTCAAAACATGTAAGATTTTACTTCACAAGTAAGAACTCTGAACTTGACATTTCTCAACTTATTTCTCAATGGTTTTTACACAGTACAAATTATTTGTAATGTGATAATTTAGTTTTCACAAGTGAAAAAGTACATTTAATTGCTTTAAAATATGCAGGTCATTAATATAATTAATATATGAATTCTATATTGTAATTAACTAAAATAGAATGATTATATGTTAGAATTCAAATTTCACATTGTTTCACATACCATATGTTTACTACCATTGGTAACATTTTTGCTTGATCTAAAATGATGCCAAAAAACTGGTTGAAAAGTAAATCTGTGGTAAAACTGCCCGTCTAAACGGGATTGAGAGCAGGGATATCTCCCCAAACCAACAGAGGGCAATCATTCACCAATTTATTCATCATTTCATTAATCAAACAGTTTTCAATTAGAAGTACTTTGGAAATACAGACCATAATGTGTACTGTTAAGGCAATGTTTTAACCAAAAGCTCTCAAGCAGGTACGTACAGTTTATAGTCATCAAGCGTAACTGATGAATTAACTGAAATTAAGAAATCAAGCTGCCCTTAACTCCCTTTTTGCCAGTGTTTTATATTCACTGTACAGTTTATTCAAAATGTTACAGTATGTGTTCAATATATTATACACTAAAATAATCAGACACAGACCTACTGTGTTTAAGTGTGGTGACCAAATTAGTGTCAGAACCTACTGAAACATTACTTTACATCAAACCAAAGCTTAGAGGATATGAGGGGGAAAAAATCAGCTTCATACAAATCAGACAGCTGATGGATGACCCTTACTTGCCACCTAAGACACTTGGTATCTTATACGTTTTTAATGAGAAAGGAAGATACAAACCTGTAAAGTTGTCTGTGTATGGTATTGCTTTTTACAGAAAAGAGCGAGTTTCCTTGGTCTTATCATTTTTTTAAAAGCATGAACTGGAATTTGCTTTAACAAACTTTATTTTTTGTAACATTTGTCTAGTTCACTGTATATTTAATGCTCTTTGAAGTTACCAAGCAGTGTCTATCAATATGTCATAACATAGATAATTATTTCATTCCAAGTACAATGCGATATTTATGACGTGGGAAATTTTAGCCTTCATGTTTTTCCCTGGGGAAAAAAATAAAAAAAATAAAAAAAAAGGTCACATAACAGGAAGTATAACCTGTTACCACCAAATAAACTCTTTTGCGCCTTCTCAGAAGTTAGCCCCCCCCCACACACACACACACACGATGAATGGAAGGAGAAAACTTTAAACTGTAAAGTGACTTGCACAAGTCATGCGCAATCCACAGGCCATAACAGCACCCATCCAATCTGCTGTAAAATCTTGCCTCCTGTTGGTTGCTTCAGCTTTTGCAAGTGCAAGCACTACATGCTCTACATGCATCTTTAACAGGCCCATATTATACATTAGATTTTTTCCTCCCCTGAGGTCCACTTGCGTCTGCATACCAAATACTCATAACATGGCAATTTTCCCCAACCTCTGTTTATCCCTTAAACAAGCTGTTTATGTTACTTTGCCATTAAAAGTGTCAATCCACAGATTTCAACATTTCTGCACAATTACATTACATGAGCGATGTAAAGTGAGGTGAAGTGGCACATTGCAGAGAAACTAATCTCACTGCATTTATTTACCATGGTGGTGATTGTAACAGGGGATGCAACATCTGCAGTGCTAATAGAGCCATTTTATTTACTCCAGGTTTACATTGACAAAACATTGGCTCAAAACAGTAGTCTTATGCTTAAACAAATTTGGAACCATTTTGGTGTCAAGTTTGTGAGGTAGTTTTTAAGAGACATTAAAACACTTGGACATCTGGTTCCCATCACCACTCTGTAAACAATTGACTCCAAAAGTCTCTTGAATTGAGAATCTCACATTAAGCCACTCCAAATGGCTGTTTACAGCTTAAGGAAATTATGAAATGGCTGAAATGTATGCATATATAAGAGTGAAATTCATGAAGCGATCCTAGGAAGATAAGCAGTCTAGATGAACATTTTTACTTTTAATACGGGCCAAACCAAAAATTGCATGTATATTTTCTAAAATAGCATTTCTAACAGCATTTCCAACAGCGTTTCCATACTACAAATAAATTTCAAAGAGCGAGGTCAACTCAATTTTCCATGGCCCTTAAAGAGAGACTAGCATGCAAAAATACTGAAAACAATTTATTAAAGATTTTGAGCAATTGTTGCAATATTAAATACACAAGTCACACCAACTTTGACCAACACTATTAAAACCTCCAAACATCTTACTGACCTTTCAAAAAACCCTAAACCTGTTTAGGAAACAAATATGTGGCAAAACCTCCCTAATGGCAACCCAAGTGGATAACACCAACTTTATACTGAAGACTACATAAACACAGATTCATAGGACACCTATTGTATGAGCTACAGTTAGTATCAGAAGGGTGAAGGATGCCATCAGAACTGTAGGGCTTCCATTGCAGTAGTTTTCCTCACAGCAGTGTGTTGTCATGGTGTAGAGGGTCTTATTTACTGGGAAGTCCACATTTGTAGTCTTGTTGCAGTCCTCTTCTTTAAGGCAGCCCATCACCTTCACATCCAGCACAGAAGCTACGAAGCAAAAACATACCTTTCAGTACAAACTTCATCACCGTGCCTGATGCAAAGGCTCAAGCAGTGCCTCAGGTCACTCACCAGCCTTGCCGATTCCAACAAAACACTGTTCCTCATCACTGCAGTTTGTTTTGGTGGTGTAGCACACATCCCAGAATCCAAGATCACATCGGAAGCATTCTAGGGTCTGTCCTAGAAAGCAAGCAGTTTCGTGATCCGTTAGGTACACTTGGCCTTAAGTAATAAGGATAAACAGGTGCGGATGGTCTAAAACGGGGCACAAATTTGAGTTTAACAATTACCTTAATCCCACTTACCCACCCAATGAGTTTCTCCCTCATTACTTTTCTACAGTGTTGATGCATTTCAGTAACCAAATATTGTACCATTTAAAAAGTAACCTAGCTTCTTTATTCACACACACACACACACACACACACACACACACACACACACACACACACACACTTTTTTGGTCTAACATTCTACTTTGGACCCAGAACAAAAAGGATCTGGAGCACACCTGGTCTACAGTGGCAAAGTTTTGCCTACTTAGAACCTGGATGAACATCAAACTCTGTTAACCATTTAGAATTTGTAAGTACATATTTTTAGACTCTCAGGCATTTTCTGTTTTGTTAGAAAGCAGTGTTCTCAAAAGACCGAATTTGATGTTAAAACTCACTTTGTAGCCATATGGTCTGAACAATACAAAGCCCATCCTCAGAAAAAACAAAACAAAACAAAACAAAACAAAAAAAAAAAACAAAAAAAAAAAACACCTCAGTAGACCAGTTTTACAGAAAGGCAAAAACCAATTCCAGCCTTATCTTGAGCTAGCCCTATTAACACTGATCTTAAACATTTAAATTGCACTTGTATTTGAAAGAAATATATCTTGTGCATTCTCTTAAGAGCTTTAAATGGATACATACACCTTTTTAACCCAAAGCACCACACAGGCCCCTCTACTTCTAAATCCTTGATTTGGACATTAACAGGATGTTAACAGGACATCAGTTTCTCTACCTTAGTTAGAGCCTAGGAGCCTATGGACCTTTGGAGTTGTGGACAGACAGGCTACTGCTATAACCAAAATATAATTTGATTGGAGTGTAAACCATCATCCATCATCTTCACTTCTTATGCAAGCCAAGAGAAAGCCAGACACACGGCTGCACGTGTCCAGAGGATTATAGCCTATCAATCATAGTCATAATCATAATACTGCAGAACAAAAACATGCCTTCATCCTTCTGAGCAGGTTTATTGCACAGTTAGTCGATTTATGTTTAAAACAGGTTTATTTATGCAACAACTCACACTGGCTTTAAAAGACAGAGTAATGTATAGTAGTGGATACTGCGCTAGAAACAAGTAGGGTGCAGGGTTTAACTAGTAGGGAATAGCTTACCTGAGCACAGTACCGCCACCAGCACCGCCACACAGAGGAGCGAAGTGATTCCGCTCATGTTTAATTCAATGTATGAGGAGGACACTCAGTGCTGTTCAGCCCGAACAGTCTCTTTCTCTTTATGCGGATTCTCTGAAGCTGGTTGGAAAAGCGCACACAATTCCGCATGGCACGCAGGGATTGGCTTGCATAATTGCGTAGTAGGCCAAACAGATAAACGTATTATCTTATTAGGCATTCATCGCGAGCAGCTGTGAAAGAGTGACGTGTAGGGTCAGCACGTGGCCTTTATAGTGAACATGAATGGATGGGAGTTCAGTTTAGTGTTGACTGGAGCGCCTGGAAAGCGTTGCGCAATGTGTCTGTATTGGTGATCGCACGCATTGCAGTTGGATATGCCTGCTTCGTCACATGGTTGCCACCCGCAGCCCTGCAAAGTTCCTGGACAGCCGTTAAGTGGTTTCTTTAGTAAAGGTAGTGGACAGGCAGCTATGCTCACTATGCAGTCTAAGGTAGATGGATGTCAGCTCAGGTCTAGAACCTAATCTAAGTTATTGCTTTGTAGTGCCTGAGCCTGGTGCCTCCAACCTACCTGTCTGAAGAAGTTGTCCCTATGTTACTGTTAGTCTGAAGCATTCAGATCCATTCTGTGCATGTAAATGGTATAACAGGACAGAACAGAAGCAGTTTGAGCTGCAAATATATGAAAACACTGGAATTCCAGGACATTTTGTTTCCATGGAGGCTTTTTTCCCCCCTCTGGACAGCCAGGAAAATCTTGGACAGGTAGCACACTTACTTTTGAGCTGTCCTAGGATGACCTTTTTGGGACCAGAAAGAAAATGCATCTGCCCGAAATGTCCAGGATGTTTTCAGGTTGATAAACCTTTCTATGGTCTGTTCCATTCGGCCCTAATCTCACTAGTGTCGTCTTTTTGAACACCATAATGTGGTCACCTTACTGACAGGCCACTGCAGAGGCAAAATCGTGTAAATGAACAGCTCCTAAAAATCCAGTGGCGAAATAAATAAAATGAAAGTCTCTCACCCTGGGTCCTTCCATCATATTTAGAAATAATAGGCTGATCTTAGACATCAGGTAGCGTATTAGTAACCATTTCTTGTAATAACTTACTGTAAAGGTTTTGGAGGCATTAAATCGCCTGGTTCCTATCCTATTTTTTTTTAGAGCACAGTGTTTTACAACAACTCAATCTGGATTACTTTCATTTCATAGTTCAATCAAATTATGCTGAAATTTAAGGGGTGTTTGATGGGGTGGACTGATACTGAAATATCAATATGTCTGATCCCAACATTTCTTTGGGCCTCATTTACTGATACCTTAATAAGTTTTTCTACAATTTGTTCTTGAGAAAAGTCCTAAGAAAAAGTCTACAACAGATTGATGTGTTCTTAAACACATTTCTTAAAAGAAATGTTCACACCTTTAGGCTCTTGGTTGGTTTTAAGTAGAAGTTTTCTTATTAATTCTTAAATGTAGTCCCATTGCTGTTAAGAGGTTTCTTTAAGCATGAAGGCTTTTGAACCCTTTTTTACAGACATCCACAAAAAACACAGTGATTACTGTTATCACCCATCCCTTCAGCGTAGGATCTTCCAACTAGGGATACTGAAATATTGATATTTTTCGAGCCCTGCAAAAATCTTGGATAGCCCACTTATTTGTTCTGTGATATGCAGTAGTAGTCAAAAGTTTAGACACGGCTACACTATCTTCACAGGACAATGATACTTGGTGGTTTTCATTATGCAGCAAGCTAAACATATTTTAGTAATATTAATCTGATTATGAAAAGTTAAAAACATGATTTCCCCAAACAGAACGTTAATAAGGCAGCTTGTTTTATACTAATGCAAAGGTATTAAAATATAATTTATATATTTTTTTAATGTTCACTTTTGACTGGTATTGGTATCTGGATATAAGCCTTGATATTACTTAGTATCGTATCGAAACTATAACTAGTGGTACTCGATGGCACCGAGCCGTTTTGCTTTGACAGAAAACCGAGGCGCACGTTTTACAGTGCTGAACGTTCCCTGGCTGAAAGGGGCGGGGCTTTGAGCTCAGCTACGGAAGCAGCTCCGCCGGACAGGAGCTCAGGCGCGTTTTATCCTCTTTGACCAGGACGAGTTAAACGCAGCAATGCGCGGTCCTTCTGTCTACTTTAACCTCACAGATACCTCTAAAGATAGGCTCAAACAGAAGCTCAGTGTCCTGAGTAAAATTTAATACCAGCATTTGTTTTAAAATCACTGATTAGTCTGACTAAAAATGGACCAGGAGGAGTTCGAGGACATAGATTCACCTGGACAGTGGCAAAATCTCTATAACGTAAGTCAACCGAGAGTTAATTTTAAGTTGTAGAATTATGTGTCATGTTAAGTTAGGTTTTTAAAACCTGCGTTAAGGATTGTAACGAGTAATCAACACTAAACTAGCTAGCTAGCTGCTAGCCTGGCTGTTATAGAGATTAGGTGTGCGCATGCGCGGGATACCTAGAAACGGTGATGAGCTGCAGCTATAGCGGGCTCGGTGATTCTAAAGGTGTTACTAAATGTCGATTTCTTCATTTCAGATCGCGTCACTTTCACGCTGTTTTATGGGCGATCACTGTGAGATCGTCTTATACGCAAACATCACGCTGTGTCTTTTTATGAAATACATCGAGCTAGCTCGGTTCCTCTCAGGCCGCTTCACGTTAAATCCAGTGTGAGAGAGATGTTGGCACATGCCGTCTACTAAAGTTACATGTTTACTTTGAGGAATTGCAGCAGCGTGAACAGCGAGTAGTGTTTAATTTCAAGAACACGTTGTTGCACTAACTACCACACAGAGCTGCCTCTGCTGCTGCTGCCATACATGAGCTGCGCTCACGGTTCCTGTGAAACGTGCATTGATATGTTTTCTGAGAACTGAAGGGGGGTTTCTTCAGAATTATGTGTGTGTGTGTGTGTGTGTGTGTGTGTGTGTGTCTGACTGAGGCCTGCTAGCTGCTTCTCTAGTATTAACCTCACCTCAGCACTGTGCACGTTGCCACAAGGACGGTCTATTTATTTTCCTCCTAGAATCTGTCTCTCAGTCCGTGTTGCACTGTTTTTATGATTCTCACTACTTCAGTAAAGAGCACCGAACTGTAACTCATCTGGCATTGTTTTAGGCGCCCTCCAGTAAATACTATGTTTTTTTTCTTTTGCTGTAATATATATTTGCTCTGTTGTGCGCTATTATGCTCTATTATGTATCATCATACCAAAAACACTCAAACTGGATAAAGTGATCTCAATTTCTACTTTTAGGGCTGACTCTAGGATATTTTTAGTGATACTTGAACCGAACATAGTATACTTGTGACCTATATATACATGTATCTCCAAAACTATAACTTTACAGGAGAAGGCAAAAAACATAATTTACTTTTAATTTTACTCTTTATTGGAACTGGACTCACAATGTTAAGGACAACAGGAAACTTTTAAACTATGTATCGCTGAAAAAAAATATACAATTGGAGATACAAGGCTTTGTTCCAACAGCAACTATGTGTGCTACAAGTTTTAAACATTTCTGTTTTTCAGGTTGAAATAATAATAAAAAAAAAATCAATACATTTCTGATCTGGTCTCACAATTTTGGAACCCGCTGTGTACTTGCTATGTCTTTATTATTAATATTTATTTTTTCCTGTCAGATTTTCTTTTTGCCAGGCTGCCGTTGTAAACAGGATTTTGTTCCTAATGTTTGCCTGCTTCAGTTAAAGCTTAAATAAAAATATTCCATTTCACTTTATTATTTGTTTTACAGGAAATCCGTAATCAGTCTCAAGAGTGTTCCTTCAAAGTGGCAAAATTTCCAGAAAATCGGAACAGAAACAGATACAGAGATGTCAGTCCATGTAAGTAATTTAACAATAGAAAAAAATGGAATTATTAAATGTTGATTCTGTTATTTGCAGTACTGTGTGTCCCTGTCTGTCTATGGTATACGGACTGTAGTCTTTGCTTCTTTGCTTTTTTTTCTTACTGGTAAACATGTTTGTCTTTAATCAGTCTATCAGTTTTATTTTTAGTGTGTAAACTCCTTCAGTAACTGTTTGTCTCTTTTAGACGATCACAGTCGGGTGAGATTAGAAAATTCAGAAAATGACTACATAAATGCAAGCCTAATAAACATGGAGGATGCCCAAAGAAGCTACATACTAACACAGGTATGAACAAAGCTGTTTAATTAACATGACTTTATATACTCTGACAGTCCTTTAAACACAAACTGAAATTCCTCGAAATTATTTTCTCAGAAGAAGCTTGAATTTATGATGTTTCGTGTGTGTTTCCCCGTAGTGCCAAAGTGCTTATCAACTCTCTGGAGCCATGTAATATTCATTAACATCTAAAAGGCTGATTCTGTGTCAGAAATCAGAATAACTGCCAAAGTTACACATGTTGCCGTTTATGCAGATAGACAAATCCTGTATATGGATAAATATGCATTTGCAAGGGATATACTGGCTTCCTGTCTGATTTCTGAAATGTTCAAATGCAGGAACTGAAATATATTATATTATCAGTTATCAGCAAATGCAATGCCACTGGACAGCAGAGGTTCTCCTAAAGAAGAATCCGTATACCGTCTGTCTTGCCCTGCTGAACTTCACTCACATATTGCAGACTGACTCGTAGTCATCTGGATTCTTGGCTTGTCACAGTGTCTGAAAATAACTGTAAAATCATCTTACTATAGAAAACAAACACATTCTGTCAGATAACCATATGAACCATAGTAACCATTTTTTCTAACATACAAGCCTGAGTTTATGTTACAGTGTTACATACACTAAGTTCGAAATAGTCTTGTACAACCATAAATGAAACACACTCTTATTTTAACAACTTGCATATTAAATGACATTTTGGCCATATTTAACCAATTAATGTTTGCACATGATTTTCTTTTTCTCAGATTTCCTTGGTTAGAATTTTATCTGAGCACATATGTGGGGAAAATGTTCAAATACTTAAAATCAATTAAATTCCTAAAATTCTTCACATGGGAATACTGATTTTTAACATAAGAGTAGAAAATTCTAGTTTAATTGTGAAGTATAAAAAAACGGCACATAGTAAAAATAAAAAGTACATGAATTTTAAAAATAAATAACTACTAAATTTCCTTACTTTAAGAGATGTTCTGTAGAATTTTTGTCCTAATTGTAATAAATTTTGCTGCTGGGCATAAATGGGTTGAGTGAGCATAGGGCACTGGAGTAGTTTAGGTTGTATTATTAAATGTTACATTTTCTTTAGCAGGTATGACCATAAAATGAAAATATAGCATAGTTGGAAAATATAGTGTTAGTACTAGATTTTAAAAGGACAAATTTTGCCTGACCTATTCTCTGCCCTGTAGTTATGTTGGAAGCCTATAGCAGTGATCACACCCCTGCCCCCACCCCCATCTTATTTTAGAAGCAGCATTTCACAAAACATGTGTAAGTTTAACACAGTGTAATATTTATTGCTGTTTCAATGTAACATGCCTTGTCATGTAGCAATTGGCTAAACGTGACTGCCATCAAATGCATGCACTCCATATAGTTTCATTTCCAAAGGAAAAACCTCATTCCTTGTTGCACAGTAAAGGGTTATCTAAATAATTACATGTTTCTGATACACAGGGACCCCTGAGGAATACTTGTGGTCATTTCTGGTTAATGATCTGGGAGCAGAGGTCCAAAGCAGTTATCATGCTGAACAGAGTCGTAGAAAAAGGCACTGTAAGTAAATGTTACCAGGATTAATTATATGGAATAGATTAGCACAGGTTAGAGAATATACATATATTCTCGCTTAAAGAATATATAAATATTCTCTATTAAATATATATTTTATTATTATTATTATTATTATTATTATTATTATTTTTTATTTTAATATATATATTTTTTTTTTTGGCAGGAGAAATGTGCACAGTATTGGCCCTCGGAGGAGGAGAGACAGATGGATTTCAGTGACACAGGGTTTGTGGTGTCTCTAGTGTCTGAAGATGTCAAGTCTTACTACACAATAAGAGTGCTGGAGCTTCAAAACACTAATGTAAGATGTTCTTGCTTACACCTTTTTAAAAATGTCAGTTTCATAACTGTTCTCATAACTATTTGTGAAATGTTAACATACTAAACTAAATCTGTAGTTTAATAAGGTTCAGTACAGTGAATTCAGTTTTGTAAGAGATTCAGTCGCATGCCTTAAGTGCTCTAACCTAGGGTTTTACGACTAAAATTCTGAACATAACAGAAATGGGGAAGTGAAAACAGTTATTGGGGAGAAAACATGAGCTGGGCTGTGAGATACTCAGTATATGAACCAAAGGTTGTAACGAAAAAACAATTAAAAAAAAAAAAAGCAGTTCTGGCATTTTATGAAACGGCTGCAGCAATTTACAAGCAACTACTCCTTCAAATCTGAAAGAAAACTGGCTAGAAAAATGTCATGACCCATCACCAATCAGTGCATTAACAATAAATAAAATAACATCAATTTATTAAATGAACAGCAGTGTTTCAAACTACAGCTATATGCTGCAAATAGAACATGTTTTTGTGATTCTGATTTACAACTAAATCTACTTGTAAGCTAAAAAGAACATGCTAAAGGTTTTTTTGCGGGTTGCTGTTAATGGGCTGTCTTATGTCTAACTTTATATGTTCTCTGTAATTGGAGATTGGAGAGCAGGCTCAGCAGATAATGTGGCTAACGGGCTCCTTCAACAATATATAGTCAGACCCTGTTTTCACTGCAGCTCTCAACTATCATTTCAAGCTTAGTTCTTCCAGCAACGAGTTGGAAACATTAATTAAATTCCTGTACAGAAAGAGGAATTTGATTGTTGTTTGTTCCACGCAAGTATATTGTTGTAACATACTCAATGTTTTGCTTTATAATATCAATGTTGCTTTGCTCTGTATAGACAGGAGAGAGCAGAAGCATCTACCACTTCCATTACACTACTTGGCCTGACTTTGGCGTGCCAGAGTCCCCTGCGTCTTTCCTCAACTTTTTATTCAAGGTCCGAGAGTCAGGTTCATTGGAGCCTGAGAGCGGTCCAGCTGTGGTCCACTGCAGTGCAGGGATTGGCCGTTCTGGAACGTTCTCATTAGTTGATACCTGCCTTGTCCTGGTAAGTTTCTTCCCCCGAGGCTGCCTTGGGTTTTCGAATAATGTGCTAAAGTGACACAGATGTCACAGATGTCTGTACACAAAGTGGTAAAAAGAGATTCAGCTCATTTCAATAGTGGTTTTAACAAGACCTCATCCATTTCCCCTTGGGGGAATCCCCAGCACCATGTTAAAGGCTGTTCTGTTGCTAGAAGCTACAGCAGAGATCTTCTAACAATGTGACTGTGCCGTGTTACAGTACTGCAGACTTTAACCTGCACTTTGTCAGACCTCTGTAATCTGATGTTTCACACACCATAACGGTCAGATTTTTGCTAGTTAAACACTGCGAAACAATAATGAAAACTGAAATTAAGCCTTGAAGTTTACATTGTCATGGCTGCATCACTGTCTCTGAAACATCCACACAATCCTGATCAGGTAAGATAAATAAAACATTGGAGCTTTTCTATTGTTTCACACCATACGGAGTTCTAATTTCTTTTGAATCTAAAGTCATATATTATTAGTATATTTATTGTTTTTTTTTTTTGCAGTCCAAGTGCAATGTTTACAAGAACTGAGCACAGTACATGGCACCTTTTGCAGTGTGGTTAATGAAAAAGTAAAGCTAAATTCAATTATAAACATGTCTGTAACTCCCAAATCACCCCCAAACTGCCGAGCGCACGGGAACAACCCAGTTGTCAGTCAAATTATAAAGCAGTGTTTCTCAAGCCTGATGTGCATCCCAATTACACACTTAATACTATCTCGATTCTGAGTATGTACTGTATAGTACAGTTACGAATGTCAAAGTATACTCAAAAACCCACAATGCACACTCAGAACCCTATTGTCCCACAATGCAACGAGAACCGGAAAGGGAGGAGCTTCTCACATCTGAAAATTTTCTGAAAAAATGGTAGACAGTGATGCAACAGCCACCAGAAATGGTGTAAATGTGAGTTCAACCCAAATCTGAGATGAGGTAACCTTCAGAGTTCAGCTTGGTACAACGTTTACTTGATCACTTCCTGTTAGTAAGAAAAGATGTAGTATGTTAATATTTGTGTGTACTAACCTGCCAAGCTCACACTAAGATTTGTGTGTAGCATATACTTGTAGTATTAATGTGTAGTAAACTATTGAGGCACAGCCATTGTCCTGGAGGCACCCTGCCCTGCACATTTCAGTGGATTTCCTGTTATAACACAGCACCTGCAGCTCTGAAAGGGCTTGTTAATGAGCTGATGAATTGAATCAGATGGGAGTAGGGAAAGCTCTACAATGTGCAGGGCAGTGCCTCCAGGACCAGGGTTGAAAACCAATGTTTTAGAGTTTGCATAATTAATAAATGAACACGGCTATAGACATGCACGAGTCAGCAGCTTGATGGCAGTGTTTTTAAAGCTGCGTGTTGTCCATTTACACGAAAATCCTGACAACTGAGTTTCCAAAAATCTCCACCCTGGACAGCATTTTAAAATTGTGACTGAGTGGTGAATTGAAGTGGGCAAGCGCATGGTAAAAATAAAGAATTGAATCCAGTCTGTCACTGTGATTTTTAGGAAAAGTCTACTTCAGTATTTACTTCAGGGTTTAAAACTACTTTTCAGTTTTGCACTCCTGTTTTGATAACTAGCCCAGCCAGTTTGTTTCATCAAAGTCCTTTGTAGTCACAGACAGTCCTAACCTGATTTAAGAAGTGATGCGTTGCCATTCTGCAGATGGAAAAGAGGAAGGATCCGTTGTGTGTGGACATACAGAAAGTGCTGTTGGACATGAGGGAGTATCGCATGGGTCTCATCCAAACCCCAGATCAGCTCCGGTTCTCATACATGGCCATCAAGGAAGGAGCCAGGTGCATCTTGGGAGATGCCACTCTGCAGGTAGTATAATACATAGCATGTTCTAACTGTATTTCCTAAGTTAGGGTTTTGTAACTGATACTTGTAACTGTACTGTCACTTTCAGTTGTAGTTTAATCTTAACATGCAGTGCTTCTTAGGCCAGACAAATTAAAATCCATGATTTGATTTTTATTTAGAGATTACTGGTGATAAATGTTTATATTAAACCTACACCACTCCTATTCTAGTTATTTCCATTAATCTTAAGTTTCTTCAAAATTGATGTAATTACATGTAGATGGAGACAACATGTTATTGACTGATGCGATGCCTACAAGAATGTCTCCTTTCAGTCATTTGGAGTAAGCCTCTAGGCCATGCACATGCAGTGCTGTTTAAAGGGCCCACACCCTACAATTTTCTTGTCTTTAAATGTTTTTAACTTGTATAATGTTTGTATGGATTTATGTACCAAAGATGTACCATGTATAAATTTTACATGACTATTTCCAACCCCCCGCCCCATGATATGAATGCTTCAATGTTTTCCTTTGTAATGCAGGAGCAGTGGCAAAAGCTGTCTAAAGAGGACAAGGAGCCAGAGGCTTACGTGGGGTCACTCCCCATGGACAACACAAGGCCCCCAGACAAACTAGACAAACTGAATGGACAGATGGGAGACCAAGGAGGAGAAGGAGATCGGATACAACTGCCAAAGGAAGAACAGACAATGGAACAGCGAATGGAACTAAAATCAGATAGGTATGGTCCTGTGCTTCTGTTTTCAGAGTAGGAATCTTGTGTTAGTAATTGTGGTTTAATATCTATCAGTCTTTAATTAAAAATTAAAACAAACAAAAAAATCATCTTGTTTTTCATTGTCCTACCATCTTAGGCCAAGAAATATCACACATGAGCTCAAAGTCTTTGCCACTGAACTATGAAAACGCAGGGCTAAAATCTGACTTGACTGATTAAACTGAAGTGGAACTTTTAATTGAATGCATTATCCTTCAACAAGGGTTTAAGAGCTCGTCTGATAACCGCTTTTTTATCCAAACCCAGCATTCCAAAATGCTGTGTCTTTATTTGTAACAAATTTTGATATAACGAGTTTTTGACTTGAGTAACAGCTAATGGTCAACAGAGAAAAATAAAGGTGGTATGAATTATTATACGGCAAGTAACGTATATCACAAAAAGAACTTATTCAGGAAATACTTAGATGGCAAAAGTATTAGAGACATGAACTGTTTTAAGGCTGTAAGGCGCTGATGTGAAACATGCTTTGAAATAAAATAATAAGAATAAAGAAAAATAAAATTTGTTAAATAGCACAAGACCTCATGATTAATGTATTTAAGGAACAGTTCTTCGTATTCTGTCACCACACAAAACACCTTTGTCCTTTGCAAAATGATCCTGATGTAGGGGGGCCTTAAAATACATAGGGCTGTATTCTTCGTCAGTAGATAAAAGGGTTGGAATACACTTCTAGCTTTACAATCAACCTTTTCATCTTATACTTGGAAAACCTCTAATGCTATTTTACTTAATTTAACATGAAATTAAACTAGTGCTTTTCTTTCCCCTGTAGCCTGCGAAAGAGGCATCGCGAGGAGCGGATAGCCAGTACAGCACAGAAGCTTCACCAGATGAAGCAGAAGCTGAGTGAATCAGAGAAGAAGAAGGAGAACTGGCTGTATTGGAAACCCATTCTCTTGAATGTAGGAGCTGGAGCAGCTGTAGCAGTGGGACTGTTTATGTGCTGGGCTTTTCTCTCCCAATGACATCACATCACTATACAGACTTTTTTTTTAATTTCATATTCGAACCCAGGTGAAAGTACTCTCTGAAAATGAGATGCTTGGATTTTTTTTGCAAGCAAAAGATGCTCACCGGTCTCTGGTCTATGGAGAGTGTTTTTTGCTGGAAACATTCATACTAGGACATTCTGCCTGATTTCTTGAATGTTTTATTTACATTTATTACTTTAGTAATTCCAGAACTGTTTAAAGACTCAACCTTGGGCCTTAACACCTGTACAGTGCTAGAAAACTTGATCCATTATAACCAGTATAGAAGATGGATGTTAATCCCAGAAAGATGCTATTTTACAGGAATCTGTTTTGGTAAATCACTCCCTTAACGCTGGGCAAATTATGTGTGGCTCACATGGGGAAATATGTCTTTCACATTGCCAGAATTTGTTTCCATTACGTTCACATCTCAGGATTTTTTTAGTAACAAACTGATGATTGAGCAAGTCACAATTCAGTGAGTGGGTCATGAAGAATAATAATAATAATAATAATGATAATAATAATAATGATGATGATGATGATGATGATGATGATGATGGTGTATATAGTGAAACCCAAAACTTCTGCCGAACAAGGAAATATGTTTTGTGTCTTTTTCAGTGGTGGGATTTGTTGATAAGGCTGCAAGGTTCAAAGTTGCCTCTGGGTAGGTTTTTTTTTATTTTTTTTTTTTATTTTTTTTTTTTTTTGTCCATTTATCATCAATAGCATAGCAGTTTTATTATGGTCTTATTTCATCATGCTGATAAACAAAACTGTTGAACTAAAATGACCTAAAATAACAAGTTAAAATAACAAGAAATCTTTGATTGATTGTATGTGAGAGAAAGACCACAAATGTACTAAATGAAGAATGCAATAGATGATGGACCCTGCTCGTTTGACATAGACTACCATCTGTAGGAGTAAGATTTTTGCTCAGAGCCCTTCCATAATCTATGGTACAGAAATCATGATTTCCAAAACGAAATAATGATGATTTTATTATTTCCTTGAGGGCTGTTGTCAAAAACTTACACATACTGATTTGTTGAATTAGTGAAATCAATGTGGACCAAACAAGAGGCCTTACAAAGCCTCAGTTCCTGAAACAGACCCAGTATTAGCATAAGTGACTATTGATGGCATGGTAAAATCGAATTAAGTTACCAAACAGGAAAGACTGATTAATTTCCATCAATCAAGCATGGCAAACTACATATGGGAAAATGCTTAATTTGATTCTGAAGGCAATAGAGATTCTCAGTGGATCCAGCTTTCTTACCGGTCTATTTCATTACTTTTGTGAGAAACTGGAGAAAAAGAAATGGATTTGTATTTATCCCTCCAGGGACCAGCCAGAAATATTGCAGAGCTAGAATGTTGGTTTTCCAAGATAACTATGGCACATCATTACATGCCTACTAGATACAAATCTGAACTTTCAATGGCAGTAATGATAAAAGGAATGATGTTCTTTATGAAAAGTCTGTTTGTGTCTTGCACCCACCTTCTATTTTGTAATCTAAGCAAAACAGTTAATGACCTATGTCTTACCTACACACTTTGAACTGTATCACCACGGTCTTTCCGTGATTTCACACTATTTGTTCTAGCAATAAATCGCCTTTGAACCTAAGAAGAGTCTACACTGGTTTCAAATAAAATCTCTTTTCAAGTTACGATGTTACCCACTGGTAAATACACACAGTTTGAAGGTGCATTTGCTTTACATTAAATTAATGTGTACCGTTCTTCATATCAGGGACAAGAAACGTAATATGATCATAATCAGATTTTTGCAGTTGATTATTGAAGTGGACATGTGAACAGCATACTCTGATCTCTTAGATCACTTTACAACATTTTTTTATGTTGTATATGTAAATTAATGTCGTCCTTCACAGCAAGCTCAAAAATGGATGGATTGCGACACCACTTTTGTTGTTTTAATCAATAACACCGGGGAGAGAACAGTTCTTCTCGCTTACAACTGGTAACATGCTGACTATAAACATGCAGAGGTTAAAGAAAATATGGCAGACTGACAGTAAGTAGCGTAACATTGTAGTGACTGCATATAACGGCACGTTACTGACGCCTTTATAATGACAGAAGCAACAAGCAAAGGCATAGCCTCGAATTCCCCCACTGAACTACAAAACTACCTGCGGAATTCAGCTCCTGTAAGAGCCGGTGAACTGTTGTGATTTTTGTAGACTGTCATATACCTAGTGTGCACTGTTGCAGTGCGTAAAATAAAAATGTTTTAAAAGTGTTCAGAGGAAAAAACACTTGGTGTGAAGAGACCACGGCGTTAAAAAAATTAATTTTTTTCATCAGAAGAACCCGCACTGGGTGTGCAAAGGTTTTCATGTTTCTCAGTTTGTGCATGTGTGAACGCTGACTGCAGGACTGGTGTTACAAGCGGTGTTTAGCACAGCAACCATGAGATGGCAACAAAACACTTCTGCAGCATTGCTGAAACCAATTGCATGTTTGAAGGAATGTTCTTTGGCTTCATCTCAATTGTGTACGATGCTCTAATACTACACAGTATAAACTATTTCAGTCCTTGTATGAGTTCGGCAGGTCAGTACACAAATACTAACATACTAACATCGTTCCTTACTAACAGGAAGTGATGAACTATTGCTGTTAGATCTTGAGTTGGACCAAGCTGGCTGCCCTGGTGGAGGTTTCCTTACCAAGCACTTCATATTAAACTCATATTTATACACCATTTCCGATCCCATTATCTTCTGTTTATAATTTCAGGTAAAGTGAGTCATTAAAAACACGCGGTCATGCTTGAGGTTTACGTTATGTTTACATCAGCGGAAATCCGATTACTGCCAAGTCATGTAGACCCGTAGTGTCCGCCTTATCCTTGTGAACGCAGTTACTGACAAAATCAGACTTTACTGCAGGTATCGGATTATTAACTGATGTAAACACACTAATTGTCTGTACTTTATTCTCTTATATTACATTTGATTTCAAGCCTTGATTATAAGCACTTTGTGTCTGCATTACACTTTTATTATAAAGTACACCTGGAGGAAAAGTAAAAAAGCATCCGTCCATTTCCTTTACAGCTGATTTTCTCGCCGTTTTATTCTCGCTTTTCTTAAAATGTACAAACCAGGATTTATGTGCTGTGGTCTTTAACAGATACACATAGCCTGGGGAAGTTCTTTGCGGCAGTTAACAAAGCTGCCATTTTTACGCTAACACAGTATACAACTAAATCCCTGCTCTAGAAAGCGGAGAGGAAATATAACGTTACTCTGGGGTTTGGTTAAGCTCCTCATGCAGCAGGCTAATCAAACACATCAGCTCGTGACAGTAAACAAATCGCCGTGGAGAAAGAACTACAAAGGGGTCCTAAATTCTATGACAACGTTGTTGCCAGTCCTAAGTACTGCCTGACTTAAATATAGCAAGTAAAATTCACTATGAAACAAAACTGATGACGGAGCTTAAAATTGTAATTTCATTCAAAATTATTTGGTGTATTTATTATTGAACAGTTTGTCCAAATGTTATAAAGTTGTATATAAAAGCTGTAAATCCGTACTGGTACTGGTGAAGCCACTCTCCCGCCGGCTTTTCCGCCAGGATTTAAACTGGCGATGAGGAGGCGGAGGAGCTGCTGATTTTGACAAGTGAAATAACTAAGAATAAAAAATAGCACGGCTCTGTGGGCCAGATTTGGGGCCTAGCTGTAAAAACTAAGTTTTGCTTTACAGGTTTTTGTTATAGTTTTGGATTTATGCAGTCAGGCGGCTGAAACATGTCTTTGCCACCGGAGAAAGCGTCTGAACTAAAACAGATCATTCAGGATCAGTTAATTAAGGTAAATGATTTACTGTTTATTTACAGCTGTAACATACGATGTTTGCGCAGTTGCACAACTCCTCGTCTATAGGCTCTATCTGTCATAAATCGGTAAACTGATGTGCACATCGCTGTCAAGCCTGGTAATTGTCATCCCGCAAATTTGTATAACATTATGTAAATAATACACTGATCAGCCATAACATTAAACCATCTTCTTGTATTTATCAGCACCATTTACCATCATTTACCATGTAGATGCACGTTGTAGTTCTACAGGTACAGACTGTAGTCCATCTGATTCGCTGCATATTTTATCTCAACTTCAGCCTAGTCCCTTTCACCCTGTTCTTCAATAATTAGGACCCCAACAAGACCACCACAGAACAGGTATCATTTGGGTGGTGGATCATTCTCAGCACTTGAGTGACAGTGTGTTGTGCTGGTATGAGTGCATCAGATCCTGGCCACTGAAGAACAGGGTGAGAGAGGGATAACACATTGTG
This sequence comes from Semaprochilodus insignis, assembly GCA_034552555.1. Classification (NCBI taxonomy): domain Eukaryota; kingdom Metazoa; phylum Chordata; class Actinopteri; order Characiformes; family Prochilodontidae; genus Semaprochilodus; species Semaprochilodus insignis. Next base: position 33,913,215 of record CM067479.1, read on the forward strand.
TAAAGAAACAGTTGGACTACAGTGTGAAACTGTAGAACTATGAAATGGCGCTGATAAAATGGACAAAGAGTGTAGTTTAAATGTTGTGGCTAATCGATGATACAGTATTTGTGTTGTATTTAGCACTGAGTTGTGCAGCAAACAAAAGCTGCTGGTTATGTACATAAGTTATACTTGTGTATTACCACCCATTGTTAACCACTGTTTTTTCGTTAGCCACGGAACCAGTGAACCCAAATGTGAGGTAGTTATATATTGATACTGTTGCTACTAACAAATAACAGACATAATGTCCTGTTATTAATTCTGACACTATAAAAATGTTGTCAACTATTATGGACAGCCTGTCTCTTTACAGCCATCAAGGCTTTGGTTCTTGTGCACGGGGTGAGAAGCAGATTTGCTTCTGAAAATACAGTCATATGTCCATTTTGACACATTGACATATGAAATCATTACTGAAATGCGTTAATAGATATAAGAATTTTCATGCCGTCAGATAGACAACCGTGCAAGCCCACTGGGAAATGTTACTATCCATGTGGTCAGATGGACGTCTGTAGTGTTGACCCCTGTAGTTGATGGCAATGTTTCTGTGGTCAGATGGACATTCATGGGAAAATTCGTGCTGTGCTTGCGGAGACGCTGAGGGCCGAAGGGGACCACGGAGATCGGCCACTTTCTGAGGAAGATTTCCTCACTGCTCTCCAGCGCAGGGGCATCGTAGAGGAGGCCATGAAGGAGCTGAGTTTTGCTAATGTGGTAAGATTATTAGTAATGTGAGCTGCTAGGTCACTAACGTCCAGTTTCCTAGACAAGGGTTAAGTCTTGGACTAAATTGCAGTGCATATGATGAATCACAGACTTTGGCATAATCTGGGTTTCTGAAGGTGGACCTAAAGGGTGTATGTATGTCTTTAATCCCACAGGAAGCTAACTTCAGTATAATATATAGTATTTAAACCAATATAATTCGTAGTTATGTACAGTAACAAGGTTCTCCAAGTAATTTCCACCCTGGTGCTTTGGTTTATACTTGTTCAGGGTACCTTTTATGTCCACACTTTTATCAATTAACAAAAACCTTCTAGAAGAGCTTTGAACTGAGAAAGAACTTTGCATTATAAGTTCGGATGGAGGAGTTTCTCATCTTGTTGTTGTTATATGGATTATATTGTCATACTCATTCTTTAATGTTATTGCAGACTACTTTTTTTAATTACCAGTTTACTTTTAGGCAGAGCCACAAGCAGAAACAAGTGCTCTGAACAAGTCTCCAAGTCGGATCTCTGAGAAGGCCATCACCCAGTTTAAAACAAGTAAGTAAATAAGTAATTTGTCCAAAAAGCGCAGTCATTGTGTATTACATAATAAATGCAATGTTGCCTTCCATTATGTAGTACAATAACTGTGCAGACTTACATTTTTCGTCATTTTCCTTCTCTAGCCAGTATCAGTCCACTAAGGAGATACCTGTACGTGCAGGTTCTGGGGGGCAGAGCCTTTCTTGAACACTTGCAGGAGCCAGAACCTTTACCTGGTCAGGTGTGCTCTACCTTCACACTCCACCTACACTTCCGCAACCAGCGTTTTCGCTCTAAACCAGTGCCATGTGCCTGTGAGCCAGACTTGCAAGAGGGCTTCCTTCTTGAAGTCCACAGAGATGGTCCAGGTACGTTACAGAGAATTAAAACTCACACCCTACAACTTCTCTGTTGTACTCTTCCTGATAGTGCTTCTGGGTATGTAGAGGGAAGTGGTTTCACATTCCTAGTAGCAACAGTATCAGGATCGTGAAGTGGAAGTGGAACTTTTTGTTCTGTACAAGTTGCAAATGATTATGTGTGAGGGATTTGCAACCAGTAATAAGCTTTATAATACTTTCATTTGCTCCCATACATGCCCACGTAAAAGAATGGTTCATAGAAATATTGCATTTACAGAGTTTTCGCTTCATTTCAAATGCTGTCAGTCGGACGTGTTTGTTCTCTGAAAGTTGCTTGTTTAAATTGTGGTGGATGTATTAGGTTAATATAATGATGATATAATACAATAGATCATATTAATGTTCAATAAGCATGCACATTCTAAGGGATATGTATTAATAAAATGGGGACATTTTTTTATAGTCACTACCTTTCAGCAAAAACACCCATTCAACTTTTCATTTCATTTCCAGTCAAAATGACCATAAGTCATTTTTCAGCAACAGGAAATGAAGCAGAGTTCATGGAAAATATTACACAGAAGCCCCAGTGATTAAATATATATTTATTTGCAGTATTTAGTGTCTTTGTATACATGTGCCTTAATTACAACTTCTATTGTTATCTGGTCCAATGTTCTAAGACATTGGTTGCATTTACTGCTGCTTACAATCCCAGTAATCCCATTTACAACTTCACTAGTCTTAACAGTCTGTAACTGCTAACTGCACATCCCAGAAGTTCAGTTTCAGTGTTCTAGTGCAATTCCCCCCCCCCATTTTTTGTATTTCTTTTCTTCTACATTTCTACACTTCTACTAATTGCTTCTACATTCATCATATTTTCTCTCTGTTTTTTATGGACCAGGTGATGCCAGTAAAATGGCTGATGCCACTACCATGTTATCCATCTGTGATCCAGTGCACATGGTGTTGATTAAAACAGACACCTCTGGGGACACCACGCTTATCTCCTCTTACTTTCTAGACTGGCGCTCTGTCCTCAGCACCCCTAACGGGAAGACAGCAGTGACTGTGGAACTGCTTGGCGTAGGTGAGAATGTCCTCATATAGCTGTGTCGAGTGGTTCAGACATTTTTCACTGACACACCTATGTTGTGTGTGTGCATGTGTGGATTCTTTAGGTAGTGAGTGTAAAGTGCCAACTGGTGTCCTTAACATTAAACTGGAGATGTATCCTCCTCTCAGTGAAACGCTGAGCCCTGAAGTGATCAGTACACAGGTAAAACGTTATTAAGTATACTGTAATTCCTCTGCAGTGCCTCTCTGTCCAAACGTATGTGTGCTTTAAAAGCTATAATAAACCAGGAGTGACACCATCTTTTGGCTTGTTTTTGTGAAATGTCTCAATGTTAATGTTGTGACTTGTTAATTGCTTGTGAACTCGATTTATTATAGCAGTCATTGGAGCGACAGAAGAATGCAGAAAAGGAGCGTTTATTTCTGGTGTATGCTAAGCAGTGGTGGAGAGAGTTTTTAGAGATACGACCTTCTCACCAGTCCAAACTAGTCAAAATCTTTGCCCAGGTGAGTAGCAGCCTGCTGATAATTAAAGTGATTTGAATCATGTAGTAACATACATACCCACTGTGGACTGATTTTAAGGGCTGTACAATGAAGTATCAGAATCAAAATCTTGACAAATAATCTGTATAGTAGCAGATCAACAGTAAGTCACAAACATCCTTTGCATCTGCAATCTACATAATCTTTAGCTTTTATAAAAAAAACTGATTTAATGAAATTTGCGCAACAAAGACAGTTGTTAATTTTTTTTTTTTTTAACTTGTGCTATTTATCCTCATAACCCTGTGCAGATCTTTTGCCTTTATAAGTGTCATCTGTGTGTGTTGTAGGATGAGAACGGTGTAAACCGGCCGGTATGTTCATACTTGCGTGTGTTGCGTGCTGGCCGGTTGTTGGAAAGTCCACGGCAGGCAGCTCGCTTTGTGAGCCTGCTGGCCCAGGAAAGAGCACCTGTAGTGGGAGGAGGAGCGCGGCAAGAGCAGTGGTGCACCATGATGGCCTTCCTGTGTAGGAACAAGGTAAGTCCCAGAAATATAGTGTTAAATACTGAGCGTATTTTGCCAAACAAAGCATTAAAGTATGCTTGAATAAAAGCATGTTAGAATTCTGCTAAAGAGGTTAGGCTGGTTTTAGGCTGGTTTTGTTGGATTGCTTAACTCAAAGAGAGTGAAGCTGCTAAAGCAAGCATATGTTGTTGCTGTTGCCTCAGAACATCAGCCTTATGGCTGGTGAGAAAAGGGTACACAAGCTTTAACCAAAAGTAGAATTGGAAATGCTGGCACATATTAAAGTTATTTCTATGACCTTCTTTGTATATGCGCTGTTGTTTGCTGACAAGACCAACATTAAGACTATCATTAGGGTTAAGACTTATTTGACATTAAGAAAACAAACCATAATTTTGCTGCATGTATTTTACAGTTACATGTTATAACTGATTTGGCCATAAAATTTTATCATACCCCAAAATCATACCCCATTCCCTTTTTGTTTGTTGTACCTGGTTTAAATGGGGACTTCAGAAAATTTTGACAGTTCTAGAATGAACTGTCGAATGAATCTAAAAATTTCGACAGTTCTAGAATGAACTGTCGAATGAATCTAAAAAATTAGACAGTTCTAGAATGAAGCACCAATATTTAACACTTAACAAATTATAATGAAAATGAGAAACTTAAAAATGCTGTAAAAATGCACCACAAAGACAAAAACAGTTTGAGCAGCAGATGAACATTTTAACACATAGACAGTCCTCTGCAGCTGCTTTATGTATGATCTTTCACTTACATGCCTGTTAACACTCACCAATTTAATAAAATCCTTTAGTTAAAAACACATAAATAATACTGAATAACTCAGAACAAGGTTACTTTAAACAGTTGTGTTTGGTAGTTCCTGACAAATTTTATGTCTGACAAACACTAAAGCAACTACACTCTCATTACTTTACACTTTATAAAACAAGGGGTTATGGAATTTAGCTATAAATCCCTTTGGCTATGGGATATATAGCTGATGATGAATAGAGCAGGTAATATTGTTTATCAAATTATTTAAAATGAAAACCTCCATTACTTCTGTCAGTTCTCTTTCCCGAGGTGGTGAACATTGTCAACAATGTTCATTCAGAAGTGTACATAAAATGGTAAATTACATATAGAACAACCCTTTCTTTTGGTGTATCTTAAATATTGGTTTTGGTCAAGAATTGTCATTTTGTTGCATCACTGGTTTTCACCACTCTGCTTTTTTATACCTGTAATAAAACAAACGTGAAATTGTTAAGGCCTGAGTGAACCTTTCAATTTAACCTGCCTTCAAAATATGGATTGCATTTATCTTATTACAAAAAATATTCAGTCTAGTTGGATACGTTGCGATCTATTGTGTGGCCTAGCTTGAATTGTTTATAGGCTGCAGTTGGCACAGATCTGCAATTCCAGTTTCAACTTCTCAAACTGGCTTAAACCTCACAAGAATGATGATTTATTAGTCTCCACATCTTTCATTATTAGTGGGATTGACTAGTATTGATGGTTGGGTAGTCTTTAGTCCATCCACTTCTCTCTAGAGATCACCTTTTTGTTTGTGTCCTTCATGTCAGGGTGATTGTGAGGACCATGCCACGCTGCTGTGTAGTCTGCTACTTGGCTTTGGCCTGGATGCTTATGTGTGTGTGGGCACCAAAGCCAAAAACACCCCTCACACCTGGGTGATGACCTGTGGTACTGATGGCACTGTCACCTTCTGGGAGAGCCTGACTGCACACAGGTAGGAACTTTCATAGATGTGCTAACTGTCTAAACATGAAGATCACTTTTCTGATTCCGTCATGAAACCACTCATAAACTGCTTTCTGAAATGTCAAATTTTTTTCCTAATACTTTCCTAAAGCTAAGCTTTGTATTGTGTATTGAAATACGCTAATTGTGCAGTGCCCTGCAAAAGTATTCAGCACTTCATACTTTTCCTGTTTTGTTGCATTATACCCTGGAATTAAAATTAAAATCTCTGTATGGATTTACACAATGTGCATACCACATGTAAGGTGCAAATGATGACAGTAATTAAGACAGAAAATAGAAAACATTAGTGTGCATTTACCCTGCCCAAGTCAATACTTTGTAGAGCCACCTTTTTGCTGCAATTACAGCTGCAAGTCTCTTGAGGTATGTTTGTATTAGCTTAGCACATCTAGCCATTGGAATTTTTACCCAATCCTCAAGGCATTTGCCCAATCCTCAAGGCATGACTGCAGTAGCTCCTGCAAGTTAGATGTGTTGTGGTCCAGCAGTCAAGTCTAAATTCTCCATTAGATTGACATCTAGGCCATTAATCAGGCCTTAATCTGTCTTAATCTGGCCATTCCAAGACATTTAAATGTTTCCCATTAAACCACTCCAGTATAGCTTTAGCAGTATGTTTAGGATCAAAGGTGAACCAGTCCCAGTCTTAAATCTTTGGCAGATTTGAAACAGGTTTTCTCAAAAATTGCCCCACGTTTACTGCTATTTATCCTTCCTTCATACATTTACATTTATGGCATTTAGCTGACGCTCTTGTTCAGAGCGACTCCCAAGGTTATTCATATTATAGGTAGGCCAGTGTAGCATTAGGAGTCTTGCCCAAGAACTCTTATTGGTGTAGTACAGCATAGTTACCCAGACCAGGAATCGAACCCCAGTGTCCCACATGAGGTGGTAGCTCACTGGCGGGTAGTGGTGTTATCCACTGAGCTACACCAACCTGAACAATTTTCCAGTCACTTCTGATGGAAAAACATCCCTACAGCATGATGCTACCACCACCGTGCTTCACTGTGGGAATGGTGTTCTCTGGGTAATAGAAATTGTGCCACACATAGAATATCCCATTATGGCCAAAAAGTTAAATTGGTGGGTGGCCTACTCTTGTCAGGTTTGTAGTTGTGCCATATTCTTTTCATTTTGTCATAAAAGATTTAATGGTGCTCTATGGGATATTCAAAGTGTGGGATATTGGTTTGAAGGTGCTTTTTTCATTCAAACTGTTTTGTTAGGCCCATTACATAAAGTCTAAATAAAATTCCTTTTCAATTCCAGGTTGTAATGCAACTAAAACCAGGAAGAACATCAAGGAGGGGGCGCAATATGTTTGCACTGTATATTGATCTTGTGTAAACTGAAATGCTTTGTCATTAATGTTTCTTAAAGAGTCTTCTTTTTATGACTACTCCCCTACTTTTCTCCTCAGGTACCTACACCGACCGATAGACCCTGAAGCCCCACCGCTGGTCCCTCAGCCCAAACCCACCTACCCGTATCGCACCCTTGGCTGTGTTTTCAACCACAAGACTTTTCTGGCTAATTGCCAGCCTTCAGATTCTGTGGAACTGTGTGTGTTTGATTTCACGGATGGTTCCCGCTGGAAGGCTATGAGTGAGGAGGCAGTCCGGTCAGTTTGTGCCCCTGGCTCTACTTCTTCTCTACCCCCAACGCCTCCTCTCTGTGCTCCATCTGTGCATCCCAGTGAAGCCAGCAACCAGCTGGAGCTGGAGATGCGCTACTTACTGGCTGAGCACAGGAAGGTAAGAGCGCCCCCCCCCCCCATAGATACAGGTGGATTTTTGTAATTTTGTTATTCTGAGCAAAAAAAATATTCAGACATGTTGATTTTATTGGAAAAAGTTCATTAGTACAGCATAGTAATTAGCACTAGGCTTTTTCTATAAATACATTTTATTTTTATTAATGATGTACTACAAGTACAGTACAGTACATATACTGTATATACAACTTTGAAAAGTAGCTGTGTTTTGTGAAAAAAAAAGCAACAAAAAAGGAGGAGAAGCGATAATAAAATAAGTTCTGTGTTTACATATTCAGTTCATATCAGCTATATGTGGTGCCATAAATTATCCTGTATGTTTTTACTTTCCTCTGTCCATTAATTCTTCCCTACATAATGGCATAAGATTCAGTTTCAATCATTTTGTCAGTCCACACTTTGATTTAGGAGTTTTAGAACCAGATTTAGGAGTAGGCAAACCAGGGTTGCAGAGGTACTTCCAACCATTTTCTCAACATTTCAGGAGTTTTACCTCACAATGGATACGTTACTGAGCACTTCCAAATCATATATATATAAAAGACCCTGTGTGACATTCTGAGCTCAAATCACAGTAGTACGTATAATGTATAGATTGCCTTAACCTCACCAGTAATTATGCCTATTTCCATTAGACAGAATTCCCACCTACACATCCTCATCAATGTAACAAAAAACTTTATACCGTGTTGTTTTGATATTACCACATGCACCACTAATATACTGATTATACGCTCTATAAAATACATACGCTATGTAAGATTCATGTCGCAGATTTAAGTATTCACTCACAAGGTTACTTTGTCTGATACTGAATTTGTCTTATTTGTAAGTGCTTCCAAAGGTTCCAGCTGTCATTACCACACATTTTTATTACAAGCCTTTAACAATACGTTCTCTATTTATATATTTGCTGTATTTACTCTATTTATATATATTTACTGTATTTACATTGCCATTGTTTTCAGTTCACTATTTGCTTACTTGTTTTTTACTGTTTCAGGATTATACATTTAGCACATATTAACATGCTGGATTTGATATTGGCAAGTCGACATTTATTTATATTTCCTTTTTATAGTTGGCATAAAATTATGATATTTTGTAAACTTTTGTGAATCATGCGCTTACAATTTTGTGCAATCCTCAGAAAAGAATTATGAGGAAAAATATTATTTGTAGAGATAAATAGTAACACTTAAAAGCAATCACTGCAATCATTTTGCTAAATCAGTGAGAGAAACCAATGTTAGGCATACTTAGCATGACATTTACCTTGACACTATAACCTTATAAAGACTAGAGTGTATTAGAATCTGCTAGGTCAGCTGCTACGTTTCTTGCTGTGAGCTCAGCTCTCAGTGCTTTAATTGTCAGCTAGGCTAACGCCACTGTTAGCTACATGGTACCTTAAATAGCCAAGCCAATCTCATGCGAGGTAAGTGCATTGCGTCTCCAGGTGATGTATTAGCTTGAATGGCCTTCTATGGAACAGGGCGAACAGGCTACAGGCTACTATGTCTCTATTAGCTTATGCTAGCTACACGTTACATAAATGAGGGAAAAAAGACCATTCTGACTGAGATTTCTATCATTTAACTCATTTAACTTCTAATACTTTTTAGCCAGAATACATACTAATTGCTGTGTTGTTTGTATCACATAATTACCCAGTTATAAACTTGTCTTTCACACTGACATGCTTCATACCTGGAAGCTTTGGGGCTGTAAAGCATTACCGTTTTCTCAAGGTTTGTTAAGTTGGAAGAGACATAAAAAGAACCAGCAGAGTACTATTAAAAATGATTATCACAATGATTTTTCATTCAGGGTTTTACATATTGTGCTGTACTAAATCTAGTTAAACAGGGCTAATTATGCCCTCTTTGTAATGAAACATGCACTTGGTCAGTTCTGGTGTAGGACCAGGTAAAGTACTGTAGAATTTTTGTTCTTTTTCAGAAAAGTATTTATTATTAGAAATATGGTCATGCTGCCCACCTCTAGTTCAGATATTGAACTTAGTTTTAGGATTTAGAGTTATAAGGTTAAGATTAAGAAGAACAATGCATGCCTGATTAATATTGAGCATAATTTTAGACATATATATGTGTGTATGTATGTGTGTGTGTGTGTGTGTGTGTGTGTGTGTGTGTATGTGTATATATATATATATATATACACACAAATACAACTAATTATACAAAACCGTGAAGTTAAGTGTCTCTCACTCTCTCATTCTCTCTCTCACTCTCTCACTCACTCTCAGGATCTCGGTCTGGCTACTGTCTGGGATGATCACCTGTCTTACCTGCTGTCCTCTGCTCTAGCAGCCTATGAGCTGGAGCGTTGTACAGGGGTGTCATGTGGAAACGAGGAGTTTCAGGATGCTGTTAGGAGAGCCGTACCTGACGGGCACACTTTTAAAGGGTTTCCTATTCACTTCTTACACCGTAATGCCCGTAGAGCCTTCGCTACCTGCCTCAGGTAACCCCACACTCATTTTTTCCTCTTACCCTCCGTGAGGGTTGTATGTGGGGAGGGATGTGTCTGATATGTCAGTTACACATGTCTGAACAGGTCACCTTTCTGTGAGGAGATTGTGTGTTGTCGTGGAGACCATGTCCGGCTGGCAGTGCGGGTGCGCGTGTTTGCCTATCCTGAGTCGGCCTGCGCTGTCTGGATAATGTTCGCCTGCAAGTACAGATCAGTGCTGTGACCTTTGACACAAGCTGTATTCATTAGAACCAGCCTTATTCTCACTCAGCTCCTTCAGGTAGATGATGACTTTTTATGTAAGTGCACGTTTGTGTTTGTATATATTTTTTGTAAATAAATTTAATGATCTAAAACATATCTCAGATCTCAACTCGTCCATCAGTACATATCTGTTTCAGAGAAGTCATTTTGTTGAATAGTACCTCTTTTGGGCCCAGCAGATGGCAGTGTTCACCTATAGAGCATATGTTGAGAAGTTGGGTCACAGAAGCTGTACGTCAGTGGTCATCAGCTCTGTTTCATTCAGCTAATCAAGGACAATTGTTACATGGATCAGGTGTGGGTGGAGTCTCAGGTTGTTTGCTGATCCCCTAAATGAATATTAGTAAGAAGCCCAAAGAAATCAATGCAGAAAGGCAATGGTTACATGTATCACATACATTGGGGTAAATATTGGACAATTTAGTTTTACTGTAATGGATATGGTGGAGAACTCTGAATTAGACAAAGCCAGGCAGAGGGCAGTGTTCCATTAATTCTTCTTAATGGACTATTCCCAGTTTCAGCTAGTATCTCCATTCCAGACTCCTATTCCCACTTAGTACATATTCTACTCATTGTCAAATTTTTGAAAGAAATCATAAATATGAGATCATAAATGTCAAGCCCTTGAGTTGCAGGCGAGTGTCAAAGATGGTATCTGTTCCTGATCTTGTGGGCAAATTAGGCAGAGCTGGACATTTGACTAAAGAAATGGTGTAACTCAAAAAATAAAATAGATTGGAGTTTGGAAATGTAAATAGAGATGACTTTAAAACTGCCAAACATCTCATCCGTGTACAAGTCACTGAATTTATTGAGACCCAGCTTCTGTAATTGTGAAATAACGGATTCTAATTTAGCTGAGAGGGTCTTAAAGTTGAATCATTTAAAGTTCTGACAAATCTAGGCCCAGATGTCAAGAGTAAAGTCAGCAACTGGGAATTAAGTAAATGCTGGAAATGAGAAAGATAGTTTGGTTGTAACTAGTGCAGCAAGAAATGGACAGGTACTAAATTCCATTTTGCACCACTCCCCCTGTGGGAACTGGACTCGGTGTGTGTTTTTTTGCAGGTTTGGAGTTCAGGAACAGTACATATGATAGGGAAGCACAAGTCCACCCTGGGATGTAGATCTTTGAAGAAATGTATTGTGTACTCTAGAGCTGATATTGTATAATAAAAATGATAACATGATGATGTCTGCTTTTTGTAAAAAGGATTTTGGCAGGAAAAACGGATGAAACTGCAACAAACTATGAGCAGCACAGTCATTTTGACCCAGTTAATTCTACATGCAAGAGATAAACGTAATTTCCAGTTTATTATTCAAAGATACAAAGTTATGTTCATGAAGACTACACATGGTATGAGGAATATTGATCCCTGGATAACTGAAGCCTGATTTGTTCGTGAGAAAAGGCAGGTCTGAATCTAAATTTTGCTAAGCTGCGCAATTTAGGGGAAAACATTTACCCAAAGATTCAGCTTGTACCTGTTCTGAACACAAGAAACTGGATCTGGCATGCACAGTAATAGATCATCAGCATATGAGCTTGCTTTATTACCCTTCTGTGAATCCCGTTAATGGATTTGGAGTATTTTGACCATGATAAGGGTAGTTAAAAAGACTAAAGGGAACACTTGTCTTATTTCTTTTCTGAAGAAAATAAAATGGAAGTGGAAAAAACTTGTGTAATTTTTTGTGATTGATGCCTTTGGTGATCTATGAGATCAGTTTTGGGTCGAAGTTAAACATTTCCAGGACAGTGAATAAATATTCCCATTCTACACCATCCCAAACCTTCTGTACATCTACAGGAACAAATCTTCAGCAAGATGCAGGAGAGCGGGTGATTAGTAAAGAAATCTAAATCAGTTTTTAATAAATTCAGTCTGGTCTGCTAAATTATATTTGTGATTATAATGTCTATCCGAGAAACAAAAACTTCAACTAATATTTAGACAGCCGTATTTAGAAATGTATTGGTCTGTCTGAACAGCTGCCCTTATCGGGAGTGATAGATGCTTCAGGGTTAGGATTGTACTACTGTTTGAAATGTGGCTTAATGTGTGATTTGTAATAATTTGAAATAAATTGAAAATAAACAAAGAAGAACAATAAACCTGGCCAACTAATTAGATTATGTTGAGCCCTTTTAATAATCCAACAGTTTCAAATTACATTTAACATAGTAAAATAAACTGGGAGATATTAAACCCTGAGGCTTTCTGATGAAGGGCAAGCAGCAAGCTTTATTCGTTAAAGAGATATTTCAGAGCTCAGTGAAAAATCTAATTTACTTACCCCAAACATAGTTAATTTGAGATTAAGATCAGATTGTAATAATACAAATATTATAATAACATAAATATAATATATAATATAGATTCTTTTTTTTTTTATTAGCACCCGATATATATGGCATTGCTGCATGTTTATTGAACATATTATTTAAGTAAAGGTCAGTAATAGGGGAAGCCTTATTTAGTAGCTGGTGGAACCTCTTTCATTGGCAGTTACCTACCTAGAAATTTAATCCTGGACTAAAATAATTAAAAACTTGGGGCATTTCTTAAAATAATCAGCAGTAATAAGCATGTTTGGTGCTAAGTCCGTTCTTTCTGCTGTACACAAGGGGGAGACAAAGCATGCACGCATCATTTAATGTCACTGAGTGCTGTAGGCTCATATGTCTCTGAAAGATTTCAGTCTTCATGTTCCCATAATGCTAAATATTGTAGACTTGTTGTAAACCAGCACTTTTTCTTTGGAAGTTCTACAGAAATTGGTCAACTTTATTTTATTTTATATATATATATATATTTAAGCTTGAGTTGAAGTCTGATTAGTTAGTGAACATCTTTAGGAATTTAATCTAAACCAGGGTTCAGAAAACTCAGAAATTAGTGCATTCATTGTTTTTTTTTGTTTGCTTGTTTTGTGTCTCTGGTCTTGTATCTCTGAATAAGTGCAGTGAAAAAACAATGATGTGCTTGAAAAACATTTCCTCTATTGCTGCAGTTCAGTTTTAATACATGTCTATATGTGATGACTCATTCTACTGCACAGTAAGTAATTTTATGATGCTTTAAAGTAGAATTTCTGTAATTCATTCACAGTGATTCAGTGTAAAATAATTTATTGTAAAGAAAATGTACCAGCTGAGACAGCTTGGCCATTTTATGTACTGTCCAACATGGTCAGTGAACCTACACTTGGGTTCTGAGTTTTTATGTGTAACCCTGATAATGGTAAAACGGTGGTAAATCAGATTAAATGTTTCTTTAGGGACTGTTTTACCTTATAACACCCTGCATGTACCTCTGTGAATGAATTTTAATACACATGCGGTTCTAAGACAAAACCTCCTAAAAGCAAGCGTCTCAGACGTCAGGTAACATATTCATAACCATTTCATCTACCATATTCTCAACCATTTTCAGCTTTCTGTAAGGGAGCTTTTAGAGGCATTGTGTACTTCAGATGTCTGGTTTCAATCACCACCACTGTGAACAATTCTGACTTTATCATTTCACATCAAAGCACTCCATTTAATTATACAAGACGTTTATCGCTTAATCTGTGGAACTCCTTTTCATCGCTTTTGGTATCACCGGTCTTTAATGACTGTGGGCTTGGGTCTGTATTGAAGAATTTTGTGTTTTCAGCTTCTTTTGGGTTTTACTGGGAGTGGTATCAGAAAGCACAAGCCTAATGTAAAACAGGTCTGTGTGTTTTAAGCGTGGATGACTATCTACTGCACACAAACATGTCTGACTGAATACGGAAAGGCCTGTGTTCAGCTTTCACTAACCATCTTGTTATCTTTCTGCAATTTATTCTGATCGCACATCACCATCAACCCGAGACGCGTGTGCAAGGACGTCCAATTATTTCTGTTTTACCCATCGCTCATTAGCAATTCCTCATTCAGCCCAGAGCTGCAGAAGCAGGAGCGTGTGTGTGTGTATATGATGGAAAGAAGGTGGGGGGGTGGGTATAGTTTGGGTTCATGAATAATTCCTCTTAGACTGGAGTGCACCTTCACTCCTCATCACATTTCCTGTCTGGGAGAGGAAGTGTTTGATGCGATAGGCAGGTATTGTCTTCACCTCATATTAATACTCTTTGTCTGCAGGTGTAAGTGGCTAATAAGTCTTTGGGGAGGGGCGCCAGCGGCACAGGAAAGTTAACCAAAGTTGACAAAAACACAGCCGCTTCTCACACTGGGTTGATAAAGACATTGAATGATAATTTGAAAAGTTTGAGCCTTTCGGAGGAACTTTTCTGACTTTCCTTCAGCCCAGTCTCTAAAATAAGGAGGAGAAGAACGTTGTAGAACGGAAGGTTGTTAGGGGAGATATGTAGGAGCAGATATGACTCTGAGCTTGGTGGAATCATGTGCAACCACAGTTACATCTCTTCTGTCCCCATGTGCAAAATGGTAGAAGTCTTTTTTAAAAACAGGATTATTTTTAAACTCATTTACTGAAGTGATAAAAGTACTAAAGTATCCGTCTGCACATCCTCATGTGGCGGCGTGCTGTGCTGGAATTGTATTTACAGTGTGTTTATCTAATTGCATGTAAGGTAAAAGACATTAGCTGCTTCAGAATACAAAAATAAAAAGGAAAAATGACTTTAATTATCACATGCGTGAAAAACATGACACATCTGTGATGAGACGACAAATGCATATGCCACTTTTTCGTCATTAACTAAAGGAGTGCAATTATAGAATATATATGTGAAAATGGTGTTTGAAAATAATGAATGCTTTCCTAAATCAAAATGTTCGCGAACACCTGTTCCACAGTTGTGCTTGAAACAATTAACCTCCCGTCACACGGATCTTTCACCGTCTCGTTAATGTTTGCCGGTGCCAGGCGTTCAGTGTATTATCAGGTGCTTTTAATGGATGGAATTTAAAAGAGATTTTTTGCCTTGTGGAAAAAAGTACAGTGAAGGACATACTTTGAGTACTGGCTGAAACCAGGTTGATGTACCTCACCAAAACTGCCTAAAATGCCTTTTCTTCAACACAGATTTGCATTTTAAAGCGGTTCAAAAACAAAATAGATGATGGTGATTGGGAAGAACAATGATATATAATGATGCAAGAAAACTGTAAGAGAAGAAAGAGAGTGCAGACTGCTTTTGTGGCTGTGTGAGAATGGACTGCATGGCCTGGGGTAGTATGGGTAATAAAGTCATTAATTCAGCTGATTAAGTTGGCCTTTGGGTTAAAGAAAAATCATATCCGTCTCCTTCTCAGATGTAACTGGGGATGCGCAGAAGGGTGGGGGGGTGGGGGGGTGGGGGAGTCTCCTAATT
>CM067479.1:33928700-33941301 GCA_034552555.1 Semaprochilodus insignis
TGGGGGAGTCTCCTAATTAGCAACCAAAAAAGAAAGGGAAATGCGCGGAGGGAGGGAGGGAGGGAGGGAGGGATATGGGGGGTGCAGGAGGTGCCTCCACTGAACTCTTAATGAGACATGTTTGGGGTGAGGGAGTGACACGTTCATCAAACCGCACACGCGCATACACGCGCAGGGCCTGAGCTTCCTTGGAGCTGCCCTACGCCAGCTAATGATGAGAGAGGGAGGAGGTTTAATGTCAGTTAATGCAGACTTCTAATGAGCTTGTTGTGTTGTTGAAGTCTGAAGAACAGAGCTAGAACCAGGCACTTCTGACCTGCTCAGCTTTGATTCGAGCGAAGATGCCCCTTTGTTCTGGATGCCGTGAAAACGCCACCGGCTTCGCTTTCATTTCCTCCACTTAAAAGAAGAAAATGCCATTTCCTTAGGGATTTACGCTGAAGACTGCGCCATACCTTTTTAGGTTTTTAGGCCAAGAAGACTCCACTGAAGTCAGAGAGCTTGGTAGATGGTGAAGAGATATACATCCTGTTCACTTTCAGTCCATTTTCTGCTATCTGCTATCAGCAAGCCCTGTCCTTCACCCAGGTCTCTTTCGTTTGTGTTCTGTCTCTGGACCTCTCCAGTTGATAGACAGCTCTGCACACATTTGACAAGCCTGTCATATTGACGGACAGGGTCCATCTACTCGGGCCTGTCCATCATAAGAGGAATACTGAGACTGTCAGGTTGCAGCGCTTGTTCAATGTCACCAATCACAATTCCTGCTTGTAGTAACATTGCAGACATTTGAAGGTCTACTGTAATGTTTAAGGCCATGTGTAATAGGATTATCAGATCTAATCACAGTAACATAAAGCTCTTCTTACAGCCTTTTCTACGTCTAGTAGTAGGTTGCATTTTCTGCTCCTCACAATTCAAGTGATAACAAACACTATGTCATACCAAACACACAGTGATGCTGATGTTTGGACTCTGGGGTGACCAGTCCATTGTTCCCAGTGCATCAGTAGCTTCTTTGTGTATTTGCTGTTCTTGACAGCTACACATCCTTTCAGACAAAGTGGGGTTCAAACAGTGAGGAGATAACTGCATAAAATACGTTTTATTAAAATGCTTCTCTTTATTGAGCCCTTGATCCAAATGGAACATTTTGTCCAAAATTATCCTTTAAGATTTTTGAAAAGATAGTTAACTTATTGTATTGTCTAATATTAGTAGAATCATTGAACATTTGCTACAGGCTTGAGTGCACCTCCTCTGAGTACAATGCATACTTTCATCCATTTCTTATTTTTTTGCACAGTTACCTGCTTCAGCTCTGCATTAAGACTTGTGACTGTGTGGCCATTCTAGCTGTTTCCCACTGCTGTTCTATCTCTCTCGCTCTCTAAATAGCAGTAGTATTGATATGCCATGCACAAGGGAGTCCACGACCTCAGCATGACTTCAATTCTGCCTGAATTGTGTTCTATTGTGTGCTTCCCACAAGAGGAGCAGGAGCGCCATGTTCGCTTGTGGCAAAAGTCAAGCTCTAATTTTTATATTCTCAACACATGCGCAATACCATAGAGACTAATCCATGATTGTATTGAAAAACTAAGCTAGGAAAGTGGGGTTTATTTGAATCTGGATTATATCAAATATTTTAAATGGTGTAATTCTGTCACAACTAAACTGCATTAAACTGAATTTAACGAATGAAATGAATGAACAGAACATTTTGTCATTTATTAGCTGTGGAGTGATAATCTTGTTTAATGTTCAATAGTTGGGATGTGGATCACACTTGAGAAAGAGGAATTATTTTGAAAGTATGAAAAAGTCCATTAAAAGCGTGTTATCACATTGAATAGGCAATGAACAGAATCCCAAGACCTCTTTGGTGGATTAAATTAATTGAAGTTGTGAGGTCATTTTAATAATGCATTAAATAATGCGAAAAAAAAAAAATCTCAAACCTCACAATATCAGTGTTTTACAATGTCTGAACATTTTAATACACCCACTATTTTGCAGAAGAAAAAAATAATCTTAAAGGAAATCTTTTCCAGGTGTGTAGTATAGGGTTTGAATATCACAGACAATAATTTTTGACACATTTCCTTGTGCTTAGTAAAATAATACCAAGAACCAATTGACAAAAAGAACATTTCTAGAAGAAACCGATGGGCTTGTATTTAAGTAATGTGCATTGGATTGTATTCTAACTGCTAATTTGAATATGGCATTAAAAAAAAGTGAGATTATTCACAGCAGAGGTGATGGGAACCAGACGTCTGCAGCGGTTTTCCCCCACTTTCATGATGGAGAAGAATATGCAGGGTGTTTTAAGGCAAAACAGTAACCAGGGAAAACTCCTTTTTTACACATACCACTGTTTTACCATCATCAGCTTTGTATATAAACACTCACTAGTCATTTTGGGAAATTGGTACGTTGGTAGATTTCTCTAGAATGCACCATTTCACATTAAACACATGACTTTGTTTACATTTCAAGGACTGAAATGTACAGAAATAAA
The DNA here is from genome assembly GCA_034552555.1 of Semaprochilodus insignis. Taxonomy (NCBI): domain Eukaryota; kingdom Metazoa; phylum Chordata; class Actinopteri; order Characiformes; family Prochilodontidae; genus Semaprochilodus; species Semaprochilodus insignis. The sequence goes on from CM067479.1 coordinate 33,931,225, forward strand.
AATGAGTTTAAAATGAGTTTAAATGAGTAATAGTTATTGATGTTTGTGGCATGTTGCACTAACAGACTGAGTATACCAGTGTGAATAGGTCTTTGAAACAGATCAGACGTCTCTTTGTGTAATTGTGGTCTATTTGTGGAGTATCTGAGAGCCACTGAGGCCTCATCTGGCAAAGCCTCTTCCACCATGACTGTGAGCCCTAAACAAATGTGTGCTTTTTGCCTGCTGCCAGAAAACCAGCTCCTCTCCCGCTGTCCCTCTGCAGGGTCAATACAGAGAAAGCAGTGGAGCCTGAGAGCACTCTAAACATGAAGAACTCACCAGCGGCAGTCCTGGTGCCAGGCCAGAGACGGCCACAGTCCAACAGAACGCCAGACTCTTCACTTGAATGCTACTTTCAGTAGAGATTAAGGTTAGGTTTTGGTATTCGACTTCCATGTTGCCCAACAGTCACTCAACAAAGCCAAGTAAAGTAGCAACATGCCATCGCTTCCAGCTTTCAGGCTTAAAAAGGAGTTCTCTTAATAGCCTTTGAATCACGAAGAACTGTTGGCTCTGATCCATTTGGACACACTTCTGATCCAGCGGGTGAAAGGTTGTCATGCTTTTCACAACATGAACTTGCTGTAGTACTGAAACAGAGGCAGAGATTGTTCAGAGAAAAGAGGCCTGTTTCCTTCCACTGGACAGAACGAAATTGAGTGGCTTATTGTCAATCAGAACTGGCCATCATGCCAAACTACTGTATATGCTGCGTTATTATTTTATATAATACATTTGGTCTAATCAGTAACTCCCATTCCACATACAAATGAATGTGAGTGGTTTTTATTTGATGTTAGTGTTTTTTGCCTGTTTTGGAAGTCCCTCAGTTGAGCTGTGCATTGTTTTTCTTCAGTAATGTTGATTGTGTATATTTGATGGAAATGTCCATCATTCACGAAACCAGACATAAACCATCCTTACAGCTGAGCAAACAAGTCAACATTTGAAAAACTTCTTCTATTGTGTTTACATGCTATTTTAATCATAGCAGGTTTAAACAAATTCCTTGACATAAAGAAAGCTGTACCATCCCATTCTGAGAGGTGTTTACAGCAAGAGGTGTTTGACCTTCCCCTTTCACTCTCTTTGCTCGCTAGCAGCTCAACACTTTTTCAGATGCAGAGAGCCAACAGTGTCCTGCTTAATCTGAGAGCAGAGTTATTGATTATAATCATTCAAAGTATTTGACTTGTTTTCTGGGTGGCATGGTGGTGCAGTAGGTAGTGTTGTTGCTTCACATCAAGGAAGTGGGTTTGATTCCCAGCTGGTGTGTGCAGGGTTCTTTTTGTGTGGCGTTCTCCCTGTGTCTGCCTGGACTCAAAGACATGTAGTCAATTTCCCCTATAGGTGTGAGAGAGTGTGTGTGTATGTCTGTATGTGTGCCCTGTGATGGACTAGTGAAATATCTAGGGTGTTCCCTGCCTTCTGCCCAGTGAGCACTGGGATAGACTCTACGGGATAAGCAGCTTAGAAGATAAAGCACTGAATTACTCCTTTTCCATTCCACTGGTAGAATGGCCACTAAGGAGCCTTTTTCACACTGATGTCTTGCACTGTGAATATGTGTAATAATGTGTATTTATTTTGCTTGGGGACAGGAGTCACAAACTAATGCATGGGTTAAATGTAACATGGACTTAATGTAGGTAAGCAGGTTCAAGTAGACCAAGTTTTGGGACATCTTTTCATGTTTCAACAGCTGAAGATTAACCCTGAAGACCATAAAAGCAATTTGTTCCTCATACATACTAAATCACGGACCTGTATTACTTTACACCCCTGTATTATTTTAATCACCCTCTTGGTGGCTGTGATAGAGCATTGTTTAGAGGCATATAAACAACTCCCCAACGAAACCTTGAGAGAAATTAATTTTCCTTTATTTGAATTCAAAACAGGTCATATTTGGCATTTTTATGTATGGATTAAAAACATACCAAAGTAAATAAATATTGTTAAACTAACATTTGCTCTTCTACATTGTGGTCATAGAATAGAAATGAATTTCATTAAACACGTTTGCATTAGTTTACCAGACTGTTCTAACTAGCCCCTCAGTCTTACAGTTAGCCTCCTGTATGGGACAAGTTGTAACATTTGCACTCATAGCACTTTTGGTTGAATTGTCCACATAGGTGCATGCAGATTTACATTTAAATGGTTTAGATGCAGAGATCTACACGTTATTTGTAGGTAAAATATCCTGCTGAAATACTTAAAATAACTTGGCAGAATTGTCGTCATAATGTGTTAGGCTGTGCCCTGCTCTCCACACAAACCGCCCTTGATTCTTCTACTGTAGCAGCTATTTATATGTACGTGGCTCTATTATATTGCAGGTTTAAAGGTAAGACTTTTAATAGATGGGATAATAATAACCACTAAATGGATCATATGCCAAATAGTTCAGACTACATGCAACTAACAGAAATTCAGACTACATGAAAGAAGAAATGTACATTTTATTACCAGCCATACTTCTCCACTGATCACTCACCAAGGCCACGACTCTTAGTCTTAAAACATGGTGAAGCAGAGTGAAAGGACTTGACTCTTGTTCTTGTTTGCGACTCTTGCTCCTCGGCTATTTTAAAGACTTTAGAGGGAAAAAATATTAAGGGCAACTGTGTCCTGGACATCTCCAGAGAATTCAATTACTGAGCCCAGAGAAGATGGAGCTGAGATTCCGCTGTATCTAACAAAAACAATCAGTGCCTATCTGATTGTAGGCTTTAGCAGGGGGAGTCAATTTTCTAATGCAAGCACAGCTGAAGAAGCAGTTCCCTCTCATTTGTTCTCCTCATCTGTAATTCATTTTTCTGCCTCATTCTTTCTACCCCATCTCTTTTATTTGTCTTCCTGTTTCTCTCCATCTCTCTCTTTCTGTCGTCGTCCCCTGTTCTCTCTCTCTCCTCTTCCGTGAGCTGATTTTAGAGTGTTTACTGTGCTCCACACCCTTTGCTGTGCAGTGAGTGGCGGAGCAGACTCTTCGCCTCAATAATGAAAATATCACAGTGGACCCGGAGGGGGGCAGCTGACCTTTATCGGCCCGACGCATTTTCACCACGCTTGCTCGCTCTTTTGTTAAATGCCTGGCCACACTCTTCTCCCACGGGCAATCCAGCTGAGCGACTGCAGCGGATTGAGTGTTTGTAGATCTATACCCTGTGTAAATAATTTACCATGTTCAGACGCTGCTCCAGAGGGGGAGAGGGGGAATATGCAGTGCAGCGTCTGAGGAGCGCAGAGGTGCTCTATTTCGGTGTGGTGCAATGCACTCAATTACTGGTTGCTTTAGAAGTGCAGAGAGAAAATAACAGGGCAAGCTGGACTGAAATGAAGTATAGTAACATTCTGCATTCTGATTGGCTTTGTAGTTGTGACAGTGCCACACTGTAAGAAAGATGCAGGAAAGCTCATGGCGAGATTTGACTCTGGATAAGAGCGTCTGCTAAATGCCTTAAATTCAATGCAGGCTTTTAATAAAGGCTTTCTGTATCAGATTGGTTCGGGAGGAGGAAGCATACATTTGATTCTTTTCAGAGGAATACATTGTATTTAGCCTCTTTCTTAAGGGTGGATGATTTAAACCTGAATTGATATCATGGTACTTTTCACTATTTGGACAAAAATTATATAGCTATATAAACATCAATAATAATCTTTATAATAATAATTAATATGTCTGTTTTATAAGCATTTCAAAGTTGGTAAATGAAAAAGGTGGTAGAAGAAACAATGTTTCTTCTTAACTTTATAGAACCAGTCACCATGAGATAAGCAACTGCAAAGCTTTTCTTTTTTAACTACAAAGCTTTTCTAAAATACACTTCAGTGGAATCTTCAGTTCCTTTTAATGGAACCAGTTCCCCGCCTTTTCCTTCTCCTCCTATTTGTGTTTACCGCTCGACTCCTTCACAGCTCCATTTTCCATTTTGGCTCCAAATGCACTTATTTAGTTGTCTCTAAAAATTTCCTGTTTACCCAATAAACTCGCTATTCCATGTTTGCCAAATTGACCACTTGACCCTGGCTATTGGACGAGTTTTCCCACCTGATTTGTTCTTCGTCATCTTGCTCAGCAGTTCATGTCAGTTCTGCTATGTCCAGCAGAGCACAACAAAATAGTGACAAAAGAAACCATCACAGAATAACCCGTGCCAACATGGCACGACACTCAGCAGGTAAAACGAACATTTCAGCTCCACTGTTGCTTTTTTTGTAGCTAGTTGCATGCTGCAAAGGGCAAGTGCCAAAAAATAGACTGGCTTCATAGTCACGTTTGCTCCTTCACAGACTTTACAGAGTGCCACTGTTACTGACTTAACAGCATACTGCTCCACATTATGCTCCACATTATGGCAAAATCAATGTAATGTGATGATGTCATCCTGCTAGTTATTATTACACCAGTTCAGTGTATAACAGTATGTGGTGTAATCCTAAAAAAAGTGGGTATACTTGAAGTTTGAGCCAGCCCTGCTCACACGGTTAACAAATAAACTTGCTTGTCAAGATCTTATTAAAAATGTGGCAGCTGAAGTTGGCCTCCTAATCGCCAGCTTACTTTAAGACTTTTACATTCCTCTGTAAATGGTGCCCATGGTTCTGGTGCCTTTACAAGCTGTAGCATTTAAAGTGAAACAGAACATTCAATTTAAAAGCTGGTGAACAGGGTCAGCTTCAGTCTCGTTTAAGAATGATAGCCATTAACCATGGTCGCTGACAGTTTGGTTCCTTGGAAAGGGTATGAATGTGATCCCCTTCACATTCTAGAAAGGTTTATTTCTCCACGTGGTCTGACATTTTTATCTAATGTATATTGGTTTTAATAATGCTATTAATTGCCTTTGAAATTGTTTTGATTGGAATACAGTGTTTTTCACATTTCCATGGCAGACAGTCTGAAAATTGCCGCAGTAGTTTGGCCTATAAATGTATTTGTGCAGGAAGAACATGTGAGCTGAATATAGAGTTAAATACAAACATACCTCATATCTTTATGTTGCCTCTTTAGTGGTTAACTACCATAGACAATAAATTTCCTGTGCTTAGAAAGAACAGAAGAAGGTCTCTTTATTCAAAACACACTTATAATACAAGCTAATGGACCCTTGATCATTGGTTTCTATTATAAGTATATTTTGAGTCAAAGACTTTTCTGTTCTTTTGCTAAGTACAAGGAAACGTGTGAGGAAAATGATTCTTCTTGGTAATCGACCTTGTGCTACAGATGCGGCAGAGAATAGGTTGAAAAATTTTGGATTATTCCTTTAATGCTTTATTAATGTTCACCTTGTGGCCTGCTTTTTCAGTTAGGCAAGTTATAGTAAGGTCTGACCTTGACTTGCTCTGTTTCATTATAAAAGAATGAGAAAAGGCGAATCCTGTGTATTTGCAGGAATGCCCACCCTGGTGTATGTTGATGTTGGTTAATCTCCCCCTAAAGACGCTCGCGGGCTGGACCCTCACAGCAGGTTCCTCTATGATAGACTCCCTGCCATCTGCTGCTAGTGAGCCTTAATCCAGCAGCGTTCTGCTGAACACAGAAACACAGCCGCACCGAATATGCATAGCCTCTAACCCTGAAAGTGTTCTGAAGCCCCTGCTGTGTTCTGTGCCTGTCTCTAAGGTTTACCCAGGCACTGTGCCAGCACAGGGGACAGGACAGTGGTTAGCTTAATGCAATTGTTTGATATTAACTTATAATCTCTGCAAGGCAATGAAATAACACTAGCAGTGGCTTTTTATCGAGGCATTTTGCTCAGATGTTATATGTTAGTAATGACAAAATGTGTTTGATGGGTTATATTTGTCACCCAGGGAGCGTATAAATTTCAATTTTGGGAAAGATCAGTATGAATAAGAATTTTCACCACTGCTTTTTTCAGCTCCAGCTTCATTTTACTTTTTAAAGGGCCCATATTATGGTTCACACCCAAGCCCATATGTAGAAAACAAGCTGCAAAACCAGCAAGTTTCCTTTGTTTTGGTAATGTGACAAAACCAACGCATTTATGTATGTCTGTCTTTTCAGACTGGGCTTCAGTTTAGGCATTTCCAATCAAGCAATTAATTAAGAGGAGTGTTTTCGCTAAGACTTCTTTTTGAAAGATGCACAATACAGCACAGTTCATTATGCTGTACATACGTACATCAGTCTTTAAATTACGATAACAAAAACATCCGTTTTGGAAAATGGTCATGTAAAATGTAAATGTAAAACATGTAAATTATGATGGTTTATGACACATAATCCCACATAAAACGGACCCCAGGGGGAAAAAATCAGTACAAGAAACATGTAGTATATGGGCCCTTTAAAGGCCTGGTCAGGATTTGTTGAGCACTCCCATGTGGTTAGGATGTAGCATTTTTGACTCAGAGCTTCTGGTCTTTTTTTCAGTGCCAAATATGGTTGCTTGCAGTGAATCGCCATTATGCGTTTTTAAAGGTGCATCATTTTCTGCCTTGATTGTAAGAGGGGTCGTTAAATGTGCCTCATGTGTTTTTCCCCCTCTTAAAGCCCTCGGTAATAATGCTGTTAATCGCCTTTTCACATTCTGCACTGCAGAGATTTTGGAAATTGCTGTGATAGTTTGGACAGATGTCCTGACCTATAAATGCGTTTTTGTAGCAAGAGCATATGAATTGTAACGGGATTTGAATAGAAAAAGACAGCACATTGTCTCTTCCTAACAGAAAGGCAGAAGATTGTGTTCCTTTTCAGTATGTGAGTCAGTTTTGTTGTGCTACTCTAAAAGTAATGCTAATCTAAAAATACCCCTCTATTTACAAACCCCTACTCTGAGACTTCATTTTTGAGCATCCATTTGCTATATTCTCAAACTCTGTGAACTGGAATGAAACAAAATGAACTCACTACTGTTTCGTTTTTTTTTTTTTCATGTTCCATGTTTCAATTAATGTTACTGTACTGATTCATAAAAGGCTACAAAGCATACATTGCTGTGTTTAGGTTTATGTTTATTGGAGCATCTCAGCGGGAATAAAGTTTAGTGCAGTTTTTCTGCAGTTAAATCACTGCAGTGTGTCATGGCACTAATGGTAGTCGCATAGCATTCATTTTTAATTTGCTCTGCTGCTGAAGGAAAATTAATGCGATTCAGCTTTCCACCATTTACGAGGCAGCATCAACCGAATTAAAGTGAAGCTGAAATTAAATAGCTTCCTCAAGGCTGCAGCCCCACTGAAACAAGTGCCTGAAATGGGTTCGCTTGCCATTAACAAAGGCTTTCTACCTCGGAAATTGTGTGGAAAGGAAAGAGGTGCATGGCCGTTCTCTTTAAGCAGCAGCCTGTAGGAGGCCCTAATTAAGTGTGATTGGTGGTCGAGGAGGGAAGGGGGACGTGAATGGATTGAGCCAGGGGACAGCGCGAGACAGCACTGTGATTAATGTGCTGCCTGTGATGCATGGTGATAGAGAAGACGAGGCTGAGTCACACCAGCCTGACGACTAGCACCTGAACCAACGAAAAACCGAGAGAAAAGGGATACAAAGAAACTGGCCTATTGATAAGGTGCACATGCAGACAAAGGCAGACCAGTCCTTGTGTGCATATGTGTGAGGGAAGCTCATAGCGTTTGTCTGTAAAAGCATTGCTGATGAGTGTTTCTGCTGCGTTGCTGCCGATAGAAGAATCCAGTCTTTTTATTTACTTTATTTATTGATTTACATAATTTGAAAAAAAAAAATCAAACTGCTCTTAACATTGTCTGAATATTTCATGAATGCACCAGTAGAAATACTTCATAATGACTCCAATGCCTCCACACTTCACATGTGCTGCAAAATGTAGGGCATGAAATATCGACTTCTACACCCAAATAGTGTATTACATATCAAACAGAAAGCCATTTGGCATTCAGCCATGAACTGCACAACCCCCTATTTAGCATATAGTGCACTGCATGGGAGTAGATGTCAATATTCCATGCCCTACATAGTACAGTATAACAGGGAGAAGGGAGAAATCCATACAACACCTTTTTACATTATAGGAATAGCCTGATACACTGGTGGTGACTATTAGCCACCAGTTAGCATGATGCTATTTGCTTTCTTATTAATCATTATTATTATTATTATTATTATTATTATTATTATTATTATTATTATTATTATTATTATTATTATTATTAAATTTTAATATTGTTTTCCTTCCTATAAGGTTACTGTGTCTGAAGTATATGAAGTTTCCTATGCCACTGATAAGCAGTGATAGTGCTGCAATGCTGCACACCATTTGCTTCTGCTTATGCAGTTTATATCAGAATAGCAATCAAAAGAGCAAACAGTTCACATCCTCCAAACAGGGTTACTCTAACAGAGTCAAAGCCATTCGGGCCTGCTTGTACTTCTGTATTTTTTCTGACTCTGGAGAAATGCAGTCCTGAGGGTCTGGGCCTGGCACTGAATCCGCTGGTGACGTCTTCCTGTCCTGTCTGCGGTTTAGTTGCAGCACTGCGCTGCACTGTGGCTGTCATGGTGATGGGTCGGTATGTAGAGTATCCCAGAGAGGAATGCTCACTGGGCTAATTAAAATGCAGGAGGGTGTTATGGGGCTCACACGCCCGCCTCACGCGCACACACACTCCATTTCCAATCAGCCACCCACCCGAGAAGAAGCAGGGCTCGGAGACAGGCTGGGTTTAAGTTAGTGAAAATTGTTTTTACAGGTTTACTTGTGAAGCTTTCTGGTAGTGTTAACATTTGTGGTGTTTTCTGCTGCTGTAGAATTTTTTTTTTTTACTCCTCTTTTCTCCACACGTTGTCACTTTTTTGTGTTCTTGTGCTCCTAGAATGGAGGACTTTTAAAATCAGTAGTCACTCCCTCTTTCTCTTTCTCTTTCTCTTTCTCTTTCTCTTTCTCACATATACACTGTGCAAAATTCTCAGGCACCTAAGCACCAGTATTTAAAACCATTTGTCTGGGTAGTTGATATAAACATCTGAATACCTTTTGAAAAAAAGCTACCCCTTTAGAATAAGGCTACCCTTAAAAAGGGTTTATAAACGGTTTGAAAATTGGTTTATTAATAGTTATTAGGTCACAAGCATGTTGCAAAGTGTTAATAAGCATCTATAACACATTACTAAAAAGGACAAAAGCGAGATCTGCTATTTAATGAACATGAATATCTATTCTGGCTGTCTGGTTTAATGCTGACTGATTGGAAACGTATGATCAGTAAACTTCAAAATCTGAGCTTTAACAGTATAAAAGAGTGTGAGTTCACTGTTGTTCTGACAACAGGTCACGGTTGCCCTCCTTACGCATGTGTTGTAATCTCTGCAATGCCAAATTGCACAGATTTGTTAAATACCGTCACCGGCATTTAATACTGGGCTGCCAGGAGGAGAGATTTTGGAAATGGTTAAACAAACACATTGACATATGTAATATCAGTGCTCATCATAATAATATTGTTTCTATGGTTTCTCATTTAAGTGTTTTATATATATACTACATATATAAAAGTGCTATATAAAAGTTAAAACATCCTCTACTGAGAGCAAATGTTTTACTGTTAATGCAGTTACTGTTTACTTGCTGAATCTAACATATTGAAATAAATATGACAGAAGTGCAAATTTATGCAAGAGTTATATAGAAATTGTGACTGAAATGAGCAGAAATGGCAATTACAAATGTAATGTAATGTAATTTGATCAGGAATGTTCACACGTTTGCTTATGACTGTCTCTTCCTGTCTCTCTGTCTCTCTCTGTTACTCTTTCCATCTCGTTGTCTTGTTCTTTCAGCTCTAATGGACTGTATGCAGCCTCACTCCTCACTCCTGTCTGCCTCTGCTCATTAAAGCTGTGCAGAGACAGAGCGAGGCCAGAGGACACACACACACACACACACACACTCCTCTGCTGCCTGATTAGGCACTGAATCACAGGCCAAACTTGTTCATGAAATGTTGTGGCTTTACTCCAAATGTATTTTGTCCAAACGTACACACACACACACACACACACACACACACACACACACACACACA
>CM067479.1:33941587-33964965 GCA_034552555.1 Semaprochilodus insignis
CCTGTCCTCCTTCCCAGACCCCTAATAAACCTGGGGTTTTTAAAAAAAGGTTAATTTCCAAAATGTCAACAAAACTTTCATTGCAGCAGTTTTCAATCTTCCTTAGGTGTGTGTACCCATACAGAAGGGGAAAATACCTGTAATGCCCACTCTCTACAAACACACTAGTCTTCATGTTCATTTCACTGATAAGAATTCCTTCAGAAGTCATGCCACACCTTTCTCCCCATTCGCTTTAAAGCAGAAGCGTCTTATTAGTAGTCCTCGACAGCCGGAGCCCAACTGAGATGAAGCGGCGGTTGTAGACATGCAGTCTCTGGATGTGGGGGACTTGAGACAGGAGCAGCTACTTTATCAACAGACCACAAGGCAAGCGCAGAGCTTTTCATTTAAATATTAATGCCACCACCGAAACAAGAGGAATTGACTGGGATCTAATTAAATCCAAGCCGCTCCTTTAAAGTCCTGCACTGGAGAGGGTCTGTGTTAGTAAATAAGAATTTTTTTGTGGAGCTGAGGTGCGTGTTGTGGGGAGAGCCGAGGGATGAAAGGAATCAGTGATTAAGCACTTCAAGAAAATAATCATATTACTATGGCTGCAGTATTGCTGCTGTGTATTCATATCAGGTTTGGCAAAGGCAGAAAGAGGAAAGGGACACATTTTTCAAAACGCTTTTCTTTACCCCATTTTCCAAAGCCATTCATTATGATAATGCTGTGCTTCTGAGTGCCCATGCCATGTGTGTGTTTAGGGGCCTGTGCGTGTGTGTGTGTGTGTTTGTGCTGACATGGACATGTGTTTGTTGGTGGCAGGCCCAGTTGTCTCTGGCTTGTTTCGCTCAGCCGATAATTTCCTCATTTGCTAGCGGGAAAATAGCTAATTAAAACCCTCTTCAGCTAACAGGCTGTCTGGGAGAATGCTAATGCAGTCGTGGGCATGCTGCTATTTCCGCTCCTGCTCTGCATCCTCCCGGCTCTTTCCCTCCCCTCAGACCTGCGGCCTGGGACGATGATGTGCTGCGCCCATTTCCGCTGTGAGCGCGTGCCAAAAAACCTGCTTTTACCGTTTAGAAAATAACTAATGACAGGAAAGAAAATCAGTGTTCAGTGTAATCAGTGTTATTATTGCAATTAAACGTAATGAGCAGACCTATTGCATGTACTAGATATGACACTGAAATAGCAACATAAGAAATAACTATAAAACATTTATACAGACCATGTATAGATGATGACTCATTCCTGTTATAATATTTCTAGCACAATATATAGTACGGTGCAAAAGTGAGAGACCAGAAATATTTATTTATTTATCATTTATTTCAGTCATTTATTTTATTTCCAGTCAAACCAGATATTAAGTTATTCATTTTAAAGACAAACAAACAAACAAACAAACAGCTTTAACAATTAAATATAACATAATTGTTTTCAGTATTTAGTGTGTCCACTCTTTGCCTTTATTACAACATCCATTCTTTCTCAGGAGACATGCTTTCAGTTTTCCAAAGAATTCTTTGGGGATCATTTTCCACTTTTCCAAAGTTCAGTCTTATAAATTGGCTGCATGTTCTATTTCTCATGATCCAAATAATCCTAAACACATTCAGTGATGGTGAGGTCTGAACTGGGGTGGTTCATTGTTCAGACTCATAGCGTTCGGTTGTTTTCTCACAGTGGAAGGATGGACAGAAACACATGTGGAATATTTAAGATCTGAAACAGGGGTGGAGCTCTACTCTTTCTCCAGGATGGGAGCTTTAAAGCAGCATTATGCGAGAATTGTTTTTTTCACTCCATGGGTCTTGGAGTCTATTTCAGTTTTACACTCCTGCCGTAAATTCAAATCGTGCTTTGGGCCAGCTGTACAGGACAGCTGTACACATGCATTTGTTGACAGATGAGGATGAAGGATACCAAATCTGACTCCCCTTCACATGCACATGCTTATGTAGGCTTATGGATGCTACAGCACAGATTCAGCCCATATACCTGCGTGATCCGTGGGCATGCAGAGGAGTCGGATTCTTCCAGGGAGCTTGGATTTGGCACAACCCTGGCAAAGACAACATAAGAAGAGAAAGAAAGAGTAATATTACAGGCCTTTATTATGGGAGGTTGCAAACTTTCAAGGCTAATTTGATGTGAGACTAACTAAAGACTGACCAAACTTTTTGGCATGAGATGAATTAATTCTTTGCATGCTAGCCTGAATGACAGCATGCATGAATGAAGACAGCTTTTGGTGTCTGGAAAATCTATAAAATGTCATGAGACAGGAATTACACCGATAAGGTTACAGCCTACATCACAATGTAGGCAGGGATGAACACTCTGCTGTTGGGTTTTTGTTGTTTCCCCTTTCCTTTTATCTCTTTTAGCCTTCACCAATAAATAAAGCCCAATCTGAGATTTCCTCTTCTTCAGTCTCCTGCCTGGTCCAGTCTTCCTCTTCCTCCTATCCTCCAACAATATCTTCTTCTATTTCTTTGGCTGGGAATACCAAGTTATCTTCTTTTTATAGCTAGCTGAAGACCCATAGTTTTGTGGGGTTAGTAAAGTGCTGTCTCAAGCACATGCCTACAAAGTTATATAGCGCTGTATCAGGAACTCCAGGCCTGGTGTGGCAAAGACAGAGAAACCATTCTCGATATTATAAATACCATGAAATGATTTGAAGCTGGTATTTTTAAGGTAAAATCACTACATTAAATCACTACATAGCACTACATAAGGTGCTGTTTGTCAGTGATGGTGATGGTGTCAGGTTTGATGATCTGGAAGGTCCTGCATGGTTGTTGATTTCTTTGTTGTTATTTCTTGAATCCCGGTTTTGAAGCAAGTGGACTATTTTAGATCTAATCTCCTCAGAAGTATCTCCTGAAAAATGAATAACTTGTCCTTAATAGCTGTTTTGACTAGAAATGAATTGTATAAGCAGTGATCTTTTTCAGAGCCCTGTGTCTGTTAAGCAGCATAGCTGCGTTTTTATCAGGTGAGTTTGTTTTCTTTCTCTAATGTTGTTGTTGTTGTTTGTCATGCCTTTGGTCAAGCGCACTGACAGTTTTGACAAGCCTCACTAATTAGTCCTCACCCATCAGTGACTTTTCCATTGATCTTTTGTTCTTTCTTTAGCAGATTTCCTTCATAACACTGGGATGAAAGCAGCGATCAAAGACGAGAGACTGAATTCAATAAAACATCTGACAGCTTTCATGTCTACAATTCGCTTTAATCAAAACTTAGCTGTGTTCATTCCGGGTGCCGAGCTTTTAGTTTCTTCTTTTCCTCAGGCACATTTGGGGAAACACCCACTCATTTAGACACATTGAAAATATTTGATTTGATGAAGTAAAAAGAAAGCTTGTTGTCAGCAACCACATTAGCTGTGCATTGACATAAACATTGTCCTTCACAACTTTTCCCCAGAGGTTAATACCACCACCATTTCAGAAGACTAGAAACTTATAAACTACATTCTGATAGTCAAAACTCTTAGGTAAGATCAAAGAATTCTCCTGAGTAGGAGTGCTGATCTAGCCTCTGCTTCTGCTAATAAGGTCATAGTCAATAAGAGAGCAATCTGATACTAGATCAGCTCTCCTGTTCTGAGAACCTTCATGGTTACAGAACCAGGTCTCTTCAGTTCATGGAATTCTCGTCAATGTTATATAAAAGGCATAAGCTGACCCAGATAAGAGGTTGATATGCAAATGAGAGAATATAGGTCAGGTAATACATGATCCAGGAGAAAATAAGTTTATACATAATGTTTTAATTGATGATAATTTATTAGAGATTGTAGGTTTATATGTTTATACACAATCATACTGTATGAACAAAGTGAACAGAGTTTCTTAACAGGTTTCTTTGGGTTCTTGTATCTCGAGTTCTGTGGGGTCAATATATGGTCGACATGACCTTTAGGTCACTCCGTTTGATTTCTAGCAAATTAGAGCACAACTTTACTCTTGCAAAATCACACGGTGGGAGTTTCAAGGTGTGAGATGGTGGGACTATGTGGTTATGAGGGTTAATACAATTACTGGCTGATTTTCTTTTTCATGATCCATTCATAGATTCTTGTATGAGCTGGAGGGGAGTGTGACCAGGGCAAGGGCTTTGGAAGGTGAAATCCAGAGCTTAAACAACAGATGTGAATCAATTAGTTTCACCAGAGCAATAGAATGCAATTTCTACCTGTTTTGGAGGTCTCTCAGTTTGTGCTCGATGTATTTTTATTGCTAATGTTGATGGAGTATATTTTGATGAAAATGTGCATGCCACATGCAAGCTGGTTTTTGTCTTTGTGGGTGAGCAAGCAAGTCAGCATTTATAAAAATATTGTACATGTGTAGAAATGTTTTTGGTAATTGTACACTTTTTATATAATAAAAGCTACACTCATTCATGTGTTTTATTTCTGAAGAAGGGTGAATTAGGAGGTCCCCCCCCTTCTCTTTCCTTCCTCATTGCTCACTAGCAGCTCAACACAGACATTTTAGACATTTCACACACAGAGCCAAGAGTGTCCAAATTAATTTGATTCCCTAATTCCCTTAATCTTATAATATATATTAATTACTTACTTGCTAATTACTTACTAATTAATTACTTACTTGTTAATTACTTAAAATACTCATCAACGGTCAATTTGTATTCATAACATATATATATCTCTATATATATATATATATATATATATAGAGAGAGAGAGAGAGAGAGAGAGAGAGAGAGATACTGGCTATTTTAGGAGCATCTTTTATCACTTCAGAACTGTTCAGCAACCAGATGCAAACTTGTAATGGAGCGAATTCCATCTTGGCATAATATCAATATATAGATCTGAGCGTGAAACCTCTCCCACAGACTGCACCTCTACTTTTCATGCAGTAGCTCTGCTGGTAGCTCCAGGGGCTGCTGAACAAAGCACAAGGAAACAGTCGACAGTGCAGGTATTGATTAGATATGAAATGTGTCCAGATTTGAATAATCGCATATCCATGCAGTGAAAAAACGATTGTGCCGCTTGCGTGATGATAAGGCTTTTGAAAAATCTTTAGACATGGAAAAGAAAAGACTGAATTGCACACTCAGGTTTCTGTGAGAGTAGGGCATTTGATTGTTCACAGAGACGCCGTGAGTGGCTGTCAGAGCCTCTTTGAATAGCTGCCAGTTATCACATCGGCCAATGTTTCTCAACAATGCTGCTGCGGCACATCATTTTGTCTAAAACTCGCAGGCTTTCAGAAGTTAATTGGATTTTAAGGAGCAGGATAAAAACCTCTGGAAATAATCTGAACCTACAGATTTTTCTGTCTTCAGCACAGGCTGCTAATTGTGGCAGTCTGAATGGCAGTAGGTGGGTGAAATTACCTTTAGCTTGAGTTACAAAGCCGCACTCGGGCATAGTGAAGGAAGAAGACGTGCAACGGGTGTCAATTATTATTCTTTCCTTCAGAGAATATCTACCTGTAATGCTCTGATTGTATTTGTTTTCCAAGAAAGACTTGGATTACACAAAGCTTTATTATGCACTTGCAACATCAAAAATAGAAGAGCTAATCATTTGTGTGACATTGCTGAATATTTGCCCCTGCAGACACATATTTTCCAAAGCTATATAAGCTAAATCTTCATCACAAATGCCTGTAATTATAAGCATAATTACTGTAATAGTCAGAAATATTCATGATTGTTCATTTTCGTAAATAGGTACTCAGGACTAGAGCACTGTAAAAGCAAATTGCAACCTTGCCTTGTTATTGAAACAGCCAGATTCACACCGTGCATTTCAATCATTCAGAACAATCTGGAAACTAATACAGCACTCACTTCGTATGCCTTTTTCTCCCGCCCCTCGTCCTTCACCAAGAACAATGCAATTACGTCTCTGCCAGGAATAGGGGGCTGACACACTACACAAGAGGCCAGTAATCAGAGGCAGAGAGCCTCCTCTGCTGATAACAAATTACAAGCCAAAGCTGGATTGGATGCTTGAATTCAGCCTTTACTCTGCTGTACAAAACTGCAGCTCTGTAATCAGAGTTTTCTGTTGCCTTGCATTTTCTATCTCGGTTCTGACATCACATGTCACCCAGATTCATATGAGGATGGTGAGTGTCACCACTGCAGCCCGAGGTCAGTAGGGGACATGTTGAAATGTAGATGTAGTTGATTATGAATGCATAATTCTAAATGTCTAGTAGCACATACTAAAATGCTACCAGTGCTGCCTACCTTACTTCATCCCCTCATGGTGGTCATTTGATTAATAATATTGATCAGTTTGTGTTCGGGCATTTAAATTTGTGTTTAAGAATATGTGCTATGCTTGCTTTTATGCCCTGCATAAAATAGTTTCAAATTATTTAAATGTCTTGTCAGCAAATGCATTTTAAACACATATATTTCATTATAATTCATGCAAATAAACATGAATACTGTAAATTATTAAGATATATATATTTTTTGTTTTTGATGTCTAGATTAGAGGAACACATGTTTGTTTCCTTACCTTGTTTCAGACTAGCCACACTTGATATTGGATGGTAACTGTAAATAATAAGATTCCTTGAAGAGAGTTTGCAAAACTTTAAGGTGACATGTTAACAGGCATAAAAGCTCAGTGTATTGATTATGTGTGTTTATTCTAATGTTACTATTTTAACCCACAGTATGCACAGCGGTGTGCAAAATTATATTTGAGAGATGATTTGAGAAACAGGCAAAAATCAAATTCCTACTGAATTTCTGAAGATCTGAAAGGCTGTCAAAGTGCTTTTACTGTGAAAAGGAAATAGATAAAAAAGAAGATGAACATTTACAAATCAAACAAAGGATCAGCTGGTGTTCTCAGAACTGGATTGACTGACTATCCCAGTGTGTTGTCTAATGTGTCGGGAGTTGACTTGGATCATGACAACAGAAAATGCAACGTCTAAGACTAAACTTTGGAGGTGTGCAAAAATATTCTCTAGATTTCTATCCTTGAAAAATGGAAAGTCTAAACAAACTATGATAATACATTTAGATATGGAGGCTTCTGTTTAATTTGCTGTTAAACATTTGAAGGTTTAGTGCAAAATGCTGTATATCCATATATTCAGTTTTGGATATAAGGTTTTTTTTAAATAATATCAATAATATCAAATAATGGAAAACACATTTCAAATTCTAATAAAGATGGTATTAATTATAATATAGCAATGGAATTTCCTGAATGCATTTCGGAACGAAACCCTCAATGGCCATTTTGTGTTCTATATTTGTAATTTCTTGAGGATTGATCAGATGTTTATATGCATTAGATGGCATCTTTAACCTCATACGTACATGCAGATTGACTGAAATTTCTACCATTGCCTTTTTTACCTACACGCAGATGTAGCACATCTGTCAGCGGTCCTGCAATGTTGCAAATTGATATTCAATTACTTCTTGTGTTATCTGGGATAAAGGAGTTTTCTAATGCTTCACAGAGAGGTTGGAACAAAAGAAAAGGCAGCTCAGGGTCAGTCCTGCCTCTAGCAGTGGGGATCCACCTCCTCCGCCTGTCACTCAGGATCCTCTCCGTCCAAAGCCCAATTAAATCACTCCTCTCCATGTGAGCTGACCCCACCGCTATGAATATGGATGAGAGCAAATGCAAATAAAATTCTATGCCGCGCGTGTAAGGGCTTCGGGGAGAACAGAGGAAAAAGGCGGGTCTCTCTTGGGCGGCCACTGCACAGATGCCATCACTTTGCTGTGCCGTCACAGGGGTTGACTGGGAGAGAAAGCTGGCGGGGCATATTGAAACAACCATGCTGAAGCACGATCACACTTGAGCATGAATATCATCCAGTGACCTGCACTGGATGTGTGCCACGCTCAAAATGAATATAAACTGATCTGTATTATCATTCAAACGGCTGCTATGTGGGAAGAGTAAAGTATGTATCAGCAGTAGTATACATAAGGTACCAAACACGCTTGAGGCAACACTACCTTTCACTTTACTGTGCGCCATTGATTCATCAGTGCACTCAGTAAATCATGACAATGGGGGTGAAATAGAGTGTCTGAATAATGAAACTGAATGAAGCTTTTAATAAGGTCGAGAGTAAACCCGGTAAAATCTTAAGATGAACCTTTTTAGGTGAACCTAGACACGACTCCTCCTCAAATAAATAACCACAAAGGAACCGTCTACTGGCAGAGCTCTAAACGTGAGAGCGCTACAATGCTGCCAGTGCTGAATGTTCAGCATCCTTTTCCAGCAGAATTGTGCACATGGTGGATGATGGGTCACAATCAAGACCCATATGAAGTAAGTAGTAAAGGCAGTGGCTTCATAGATAGTGACATTTAATGCAGGAAAAGTGCCAAGTCGTCACGGCATACAGGGATGTGCTTGTAAATAATTAATCTTTGCTCTTCATGTCTGCTTGTCAGTACAGACTGGGGGCTTGTATCCTGGCAACGCGCCATGGTTTCCACATGCTGCAGGGAGCGAGAGGCCCTCAGGGGGGAGCCAATCATTTCCCTGCCTGGAGCTGAAACAGCACCGAGATAGGCACACACACACACACACACATAGACACATGCATAGACACATGCACGTAAACACAAATGCATATACGGTGCATGCAAGGTTGTGAAGGCTACTCTTTCAGCATATTCCTTTAGATTTAAACTGCACAGCAACGTTAGCTGATAGATGTCTCAATTTTCAGAATCTTGTTTCAGAATATTTTTTCTTGTATTGTGAGGTCGAGTGTTCCTACACAATACTGGCTAGGCTAGTACATTTAATTGCAGTATAATCGCCTTACAATTCAGGAGAAATACCAATCAGACGACAGTGTCAGAAATAAAGGTAGTATGTTACAATAGTGCTCCAAACTGTGTAAACGTTCCCTTAAAGGTACAATGAATATTTTAAGATCTAATATCTTAAATATTTTATAAAGGTACAATAAATTCACTCGTAATATTCTATGTAGTTTGGAGTGCTTTGTAGGTAGCGATGTCGTGGATGAATTAAAGATAAGTATACGACCAAGTTCGTTCCTAATAGTCTGGGTGCTGTAAGAACAGACCTGATATTTCTCCCCAAAGCAAGTCAGCAAACAGATAAATACAGCCACTTGCAGGGCAGGACACTCAAACATTATCCTCTTTATGTAAGTCAATGGAACCAAACTTTTTTCCAAACAATTTTGGGTAATTTCTGTTGGTCCATTCATCATGACATTTTCACACAGTGTAAACAGCAGCTGATGTGTTCAAATGGTGCATAAAAGTAAAAATAATAAAAATGGAGATACATGTTTTTCTTTGGACAGGGATGATATATTGTGTTGTTTTAAAGTATAAGAATAAACTAAAAAGACTGTGGTCAGGCCTGGGCGTTTGAATTCTATGCAGTTTATAAAATATCACTGCAGTGGTATGTTCCCTAACTAAAGGTACTACCCCAATAACTGAGCTTTGTTTCTGAGCATACAGTCATTTTTGTAACTGTGATGAATTAGTAACAGCAGTGTTTTCGTGTTTTAAATATATAATCCCGTTACATCTTTTCCTTTAATCCCCTAGCCTGAGTGTGTACTCGTGAATGCACTCATCTGTGTATGAGCATATGCTCTTATGAAAACACAAACCACTCACACACACACATACACTCGTAAGTGTTAAGTGTACTCAGTTTCCTTCAAGCTCTATGCATGAGCTATCTTCATATCATGGCCTGCTGTATCTCTCTGTCACATCATTCATATTTAAATACAGTTAGTGTGTGTACGTTTGCGCAGAATTGCTACTGCTAGTACTTTTTCTATTTGATTTCATTATTTATTTTCAAGCAATCAAGATGCATAATTACCGCCACGGCAGCCCTTTCTAATTAGTTCATATAAGTAATTATAACTATAGTTATAGGAATAATTCATTTTAGTGTATTGAGGTCAAGATGGTAAAACACTGTGCCCTAGTTTTTGTTCTACAGAGCATCTCTTTAAAAGTTAGTGGCCCTTAATGGAGAGTTTTTACTGAGTTTTCATATGGAATGTTGATAATAGTAAAGTGCTGGTGAACCTCATTTCTTTAAGGACCATTGTGTTCCACAATGCACTGCATGTACCTCTCCACCATAACTGGAGAAAAACATGTTTTATTGCAAAAATGCTTTATAGTAAAGCTGTCATTAAACAATGTTTAAGACATCAGGCAATGTATTCATAGCCATTTCATGTAATCTTTTTTTTTTTGAGGGAGCTTATAGAGCCACTCTGGTGAGCTCGGTCCACAGTTAAGCAGAGTAAACGTCACATTATTCTTTAGGAGGTCACACGTCCTCTGATAAGCTGATGTAACCACATGACCCGTTTCTGAAACACATCCATCACCGAGCAACTGTCTTACAGTAGAACACATTTGGCGATATGATCCTACTCCTCTTCGAGTTAGGTAACAGCATGTGTCATCCTCTCTTGTGGCTCAGTGCTACAAAACCCGAACCCGGTGCTCCAGAAGCCAATTAAATATGATTATTTTAGCCTTCGCAAATGAGTAATTATGGTATAAAAGAGAGGGTTGAGATTAATGCCATAATGAGGCAGGAAATTGTGCACATTAGTGCGGCTCCACCCGACGACAATGATATTCATTTTTCTTCCCGTTCGCTAAATGTGCATTGTGAGGAGGCATTTTGATTAAGCAATATCACTGAATCTGAGGCAGCACCAATATTGATTCTGGAAAGCATGTCATGGATATTTGTGCATGTTTATGTGCTGTATTCCTATTTTCTAATGAATAGATAATAGCAAGAGTGTTGTGTCCATGCAGCATTCAATGCACAAGAAAACAACCAATAATTCTAATGATAATAATAAAAAGTTAGTGCTAAATATTCTAGATAGTAGTGTGTGCATATGTGTCCATTTACATGTGAGATGAAAGAGAGAGCGAGAGTAAGAGAGCATGCTGAAAGTGCTCTTGCCTCAGGGCTGTGCGTGTGTTGTTTAGGGCCTGGTGAAGTCCTGCCTCCAGGGTCAGCTTCATTAAAATTCTAATGGCTTCTCAGCCACATGCAAATGACGCTAATGGCAAAGCTGGAGAAGGGCAGGCAGAGAGAGAGGGAGAGAGAGAGAGAGAGGAAGAGATGGCAGAAAGAGAGAGTGAGAGAGTAGTACAAAATTAGCTATGTTTTTTAAGCAAATGAAATAGAGCATTTGTGGTGCAGCTCCACTGAGAGTGGCTGAGAAGCATATGGTACATTTAGAAAGCTCCATCTCTAAGCCGTGTGGACACATTCATGATGCTGCAGCATTGACGCAATGACCAAATTATCCAACATAAATTTCTAAAGAGCCATTGCACCTTTGGGGCTCACCTTTCACCTGATGTATTGGTGATTCTGAAAACTGAATGCTTGTGTAGTCACTCTCTCTCTTAATTCTCTATGTCCAAATACTGTCTATATATACACACACACACCACTTTGTTAAGTACACATCTTTGTATCTACACTGTTTAGCCATCATTTACCATATAGGTGCATTGTTTATTTCTACAGTTACAGGCTGTAGTCCATCTGTTTCTCTACATACTTTGTTAGACTTACACACTGTTCTTCAAAGGTCAGGGCCCCAACAGGACCACCACAGAGCAGGTGTTATTTGGGTAGTGGATCATTCTCAGCACTGCAGTGACACTGACGTAGCGGTGAAGTGTTAGTGTGTGTTGTGCTGGTGTGAGTGTGTCAGATACAGCAGTCCTGCTGGAGTCCCACCTTGTAGAGACAGTAGCTCGTCTGCTGCTGCACAGTTTGTGCTAGTCATCTGCTAGCTTTCTGTTCTGCTTACAGGATGCTGTTGGCTGGATAGTTTCGGTTGGTGAACTATTCTCAGTCCAGCAGAGACAGTGAGGTGTTTAAAGCTTCAGCAGAATTGCTGTGTCTGATCTACTCACACCAGTACAACATACACTAACACACCGCCACGTCAGTGTCACTTCAGTGCTGAGAATGACCCACCACCCAAATATTACCTGCTCTGTGGTGGTCCTGTGGGGGCCCTGACCATTGAAGAACAGGGTAAAATGGGGCTAACTATTCAGAGAAACAGATGGACAACAGTCACAGTAGGGGATATGGAACAGTCATACTTTGTCCATTTTGAGCACCTTTATGCTCAGACTGCCAAGGCAGTACCAGGAGATCTTCCAGCTGGTAGTCTGATCAGTTGAACCATCCAGGCCAGCTGGACTAAAGATGAACTAAACTGGAGCACAGTGCAGCCACATGTTCACATGCATCTCAGTTCAAATCGGATTTGCAGTAGACATGCAGTAGAGCTAGCTGGTAAGCTACTTTAGTCAGCTAACCTACAGCATTACAATTTAAGTTCACAACTAAATAAGGAGAAATAAAAAAGGAGAGATAGGTGGAACTGAGAAGAACAGAGAATGTGTGGCCCAACCATCTCATTCAGCAAAATACCACTGTATACTCACCTGATCTCTCTACTTAGTTAGCTGGCTATTGTTATAGGCTGTTTTCTTCTATCAGTAAATATCAGATTAATCTCCCACAGACTGGGATATTCATTTTCAAACTCTAGTCAGCCGATTTCAAGATGAATTTAACAACTGCTTGCAAAAATAGCCCAAGCTCGGCTTTGTAACAGATCCATTGTGATATGATGTGTGAGCTTTTAACCATTTTCTAAAGATCTCTTCAAGGAACTCTAGTATACACAGTTACCAATGCACTGATAACCCCAGACTTCAGTATCACTGAAAGTGGCTGGGATTACTTGAAAAACAGACCATAAAAAAGCAGAAAATACACCCATTTCTATCTTGTATTTAATGGCTGTTTTGACAGGGAATGAAATAAATGAAGGATGGTCTCTGTATTACTAGTTCTACAAGACTGAATAACACATATTTTCATAGCACCTCATTAATGTGACTTTCTCTGTCTAGACTTTCTCACACAGCAGTGCTGTATCCAAATAGTATTGCTATTTAATATATTATAGTACAAAATTTTGCCCATGTGTTTGTTTTCAAGCAGAAAAGTCTAAAAGAAGCTGTGGTCCTAATGAAACCAGGCCTTTGCTCTGGTCTCCCTCCTCATCAGCTCAGCATGGCTGAAATTCTCAGCAACCATGGTGGTAAAATCGCCTGGAGATGGCATTTCATTCAGAGAACTGTGAGAGGGGCTACTAGTCACAAAGCAAGGGCTTGTTTATTCAAGTTTATTCCCAGAGTAAAAAAAAGAGAGAGGGAGAGAAAGAGAGAGAGAGAAGAGTTTTGAATACATCCTCTCTCAGCTTGTGATCCCTAAGTGAAAGCATATCTCTTGCTGCCAGCTCTCCACTATTGAACTTTTTGTCAGAGAGATGGAGTCCCCTCATGCTCGCAGCTGTGGGTTTGAAGTGTCGTTTCCCAGCAAGCGAGCCAAACACTGTCCCTCTGCTTAAAGCCACACACACATACACACACACACATACACACACACGCATACACACACACACACACACACACACACAGATGCACATACCAACCACAATGGCTTCAGGAGGAGCTCTTGTCTGAAGAGCGGTGCCTTGTGTCTTTGAGTGTCAGTTCGATCTGCTTTTTCCCAGGCTGGATTCCTGTACTCATTATTCAGCTCCAGAGCTGAAGGAGTCTGGCTGTTGGTTTTGATCTGTGCGTCACTCCCAGTTACAAGGTGCACTTGGCAAATAAGCCGGTGTCAGTGCAGGAATAGAAGGGAAATTGTCGAAATTAGTGCCTCACCACCAGCTACCTGGGTCATAGTGAATTACCAGCAAAATATGTTGTCACTACAGTAATGAGGTGCTTAAGTTTATAGGTGAAGGAAAAATAACATTAAAAATGATGTTTGTTAATATATTTTCACATTTCATAATCATGAAAAGTTCACCTGATGGAACAGGCAACAGGCATGATGCAATAAACCCCAGTCAAATCAAATCACGTTTACTGTCACATCACATTTACACAGGTGTGAAGGTGAATGAAAATCTTATGTGCGTAGTCCTGTGCAGTACTTAAATACAAAAAAATGCAATACAATAAATATACCCAATCCTGAACACCAGAATAGACCTGTTCATCCAAATATACGGTTTTATATAACAGTAATATAAAGTTATGGATAGAAGCTGTGATATATACAGATGCACACATTCCCATATGTGCAGTTTAGGGAGTCTGAGGTAGATAACAGATTCAGGGTATATACAGGGGTTAGAATAAGATATATAAATTCCAGATATACAATATATGGATAAAAGGTAAACAAGATGTCAGTCTATGTGCAGGTATAGAAGGTGCAGAGTGATGGTGAGAGGAAGGGTGTGGATAGTCAGTGGAGATCGGTAATGATGATATAGGTGAGATGTGCAGTGACAGTCCCATGACCAATGCCCCAGCACTACTATCGGTTCAGCAGCCTGATGGTGCAGGGGAAGAACCGGTTGGTTCTGGACTTTAAGCTTCTGAACCTCCTCCTGCTCGGCAGCTGTGAGAACACACAGTGGCTTGGAAACAATACACACTTTGTAGCCATACAGATGCAAATACTGCCTACCTTTCATGTTTTCTTCAGTATGTATACAGTCATGTGCAAAGCTTTGAATACTCCTAAGAACAGTATGTTTTGTTGATTTTGTTAAAGTCAGTTTTTTTTTTTATTTCCAATTTTTAGAAATATAAAAATAAAGCATAGCATATATGACATAATGTTCACCACATTTTGTTTTTCCCTCCCACATGTTAAATTCAGTAAGTGTCCAGTAATGTTGCTGTAGAGGATGCATTAACTTACTTTAGTTTATTTATCAGAAAATCAACAAAGCATGTCATTTGACCAGGGGCGCCTAATCTTTTGCATGTCACTGTGTATCTAGGAAAGAGATGTGTATTTTGCTAATCTAAAACTGACTCAAATTATCCACCTACACACTTCTCTCTCATGGCATTCAGGTCCATGGAATAATAAAGTCTGTTTTGGCACCTTGAAATATAACAAAAGTGCCTTTGTTCAGAATTCCCTTCACATACCAATCCATATCTATAACAGTGGCTTACAAGGGCCATTAGGAAGCGCAGGGCAGAACAGCCAATTTGATTAGCTTTAATTTAAAATGGCCTCCAGCAATGTGCTGTGATGTTGGCCAACGCAGCTCGGCTGCAGATTGACAAATGTCTGCATTTAGAGCATCTAGCTAGTGAGCTACTGAGTTCAGAGCTTTGGGTGTGGATTGATTCCACTGTCAGTGACAAAAATGTGAATGTGACTGTATCAGGCTTGGCCTTTTGATTTTTGAAGGCTTGGACTTCTGATATTGAAGTAAAGAATGTTTCTCTAGACACTATAGCATTATTATTTCACTAATATGTACTAATCCATTTCTTTACTCTTCAACCTTCTCTCTGGTCCAGCATGTCTCCTCTTTATCCATCCAGTGAGGTTCTGGGATGCTAGCTCTTTCTGCTCAGTGTCCTCTGGTGCATCTGTCCCGGTCAGTGGGTGGTCAGCCCATCTCTCTCAGCCTTGAGTAGACCTTTAGCCGGGCCAGCATGCTTCAGCTGCTCGTGACACGCTCATAAATCCAGGGGTGGACGGCATGTGAACGAGGACATGAGGCAGACATCTCACCTGCTGTCCACCTGCTGCTCACGTCCTACAAAGAACAGCTCTCCTCTCTGTACTCATGTATAGAGGAGTCTGAACAACAATAATGCTCATAAGTCTGACATACATATTTGCTCCTTTGGGTTTTCAATGGGTTGCATTTTTAGGGGTGCAAATCAATTTATGTGTAAAAACCTCGTATGATGTGAGTTAAGTTGGAGCAAAAATGTAGACCACTGGGGGGTCTGAGGACTGGTTTGAGAACCACTTCCATAGGAGAACCATGTTGGGTTCCCTAGAGAATCTTTCAGAACATGGTCCTTCAAAGAAAAATAGAGTTTCATGATGAATGGAGCATTAGAAATGCTCAGTATGCCAAGGTTCTATACAAATGAAAAGTTTTTGCTAGATTTGTATGTCAAAACCAAGAACCATTTAATAGCCTTCATACCTAAGAGTCCAGTGAAAGGTCTTCCAGGTCTTACTTGCCAGTCCCTACATCTCTGCACTCTGAACATGCAGCACTCTGTGGTTGAGTGTTGTGGTTGTTTGCCTCAGCTCATTTGTGATCACACTCACACTTTGGTCACGGTCAGAGCTGGACCTGAGGTCAGTCGATCTGTTCTCCTACCAGGTGAGAATGACTGATGCGTATGCCATCAGCACACATGAGGCCTCACACCTGTGTCTGCTGCCATGCCGACCTAGCAACCACCAACAGAGCATGTGGTTGTCAACACCGGATGCCTCTCCATCTGTTGGCCCAGCGGAGGGCTTTGGTTGGCCCAGCAGATTGCTTTGGTTGCCCAGCGAGGGTTGAGGGAGTGTGAACCTGCTGAATTTGACCGTGTTTCTCAGCATGATGCCATAGGTGGGCTGTCAGACCAATGTCTAACACAGACCTGACTTCTGTTGCCTTTGAACAAGTCTGACCCATTTAGCATGTTAGAGGATCTCAGCACCTGTCAAAGTCAGAAAAGGACCAATAGGGAAGGTTACTGCAGACCTTGTCGACTTTGTTTCGATGCCTAGAGGGTGTACAGAATCATGACACTGTTTTCTGCTGCTTTAGCTGATCTTAGAACAGTGGCTGTAAACAAAAGCAATCGTGTCTGTGTTATGTGTTGAATTATTTTCTCCTACAGAAATTGCCTTGCAGCCATTGTTCATGGATTTATTCATAGAATTTTCCTTCCTTGCTGTAGTGGCTTGTCTGTGTGGTGGATTTCTTTATGCATGAGATTTGAATCAAATAAATAGGACCAATATGATGGACTGATTGGGACAAATGTTTTGAGGCTTTTTGGCAACACGCTAGCCCTCCTCCCTTCAATGGCTCGTCATCATTTGAAAAGGGATTGAGTGAGCTGTCATACAGATTAAAGTTCATGACCCAAGGTCAAGCACGTCTCTAATAAAAGGTTTCAAAAGGCTGAAAAGCTATTGATTTAAGTATTAAGCTGGTGTCTTTGATAAAGATGAGAATGACAGCAAAAATGTCAGGAATGGAATAGGGTAATAGAGATGTCAATACATAAAAGCCCTGTCAAAGTCATGGGAAAGGGCATTTAAATATACATTTTTCATATATCTATGCTCTCATAAAAAGGAGTTCTTAAAAGGTCCTTGGTGGGGTGTTGAACTGATGGCTCCAGTTGCTAATACATGATAAAAGATTAAACAAAAGTTTTTTTTTTTTCTTTGCTTTTTTCTCCTTTTTATGTAAAAATCCATGCTAATATGACCGCTGTGATAATAATGTTTGAAGGAAAAGTGTCTTCAGTCCATAACCATAGCCTCTGGTTCACATATTACTGTAATGTAGCAGAAACATTAAAATATTAGAAGTTCAAAGGTCCATGGCATTTTATTAAAGCTGTATTCTGGGATTTACCCTTGAATATCCCAAACCAAATTTACATAAATGTGCTCAATTTTCCTAAAGTAGTTGATTTTTATGAAGGACGAAAAGCTTTATAAATGGATATATAAAAATAAGACTTCAACATTGCTACAGTTTTTTTCTATGTAACGTACTTTTTTTTCCATTGTTATATATAACAGTATTTTACATGCAAATCTACTGAATGTGTACTGTGAAACGTGCTTCATGGTTGGTTCAACCTAAAAATGGCTTTATGTGGTAACAAGTGAAACTAGTTAAACTAATGAAAGATTTATTTCAATCAAAGTACTTTTCTGAGTTGAGTAAAACTACTAAAGTAATGTAACAAATGAAGCACTTTTTACAGTGTGGGGTTACTTAACAACGTGATTTGGTTTGGGGCATGTATGTGATGATTAAGAAATGCATTTTGAATAATGCTAGCTCACGCAATAAAAGCTTCCATTACTGTTAGCTGCTGGCCTTGTAGCTGCACTGTAAAACTAAAGGAGGAAACTTCAGGAACCCAACATGTCCTGGCTAACTGGCTAAATGTACATTGTGATTTTTTCAATTTGAGGTTGATAAAATTTACCCCACTCTGGTTGTACCTCATACTCAGTACAGCTAATCTACCAAGCAAATGTTCTAGGCCATTTGACGTGCAACCTCTCCACATTGAACTCGTGGTCATTTTTTGTAACAACAAAAAACAGGAGAGACTGCTGCTATTATATCCATTTTAGTATAAAACTCTCAATTCTGTTCTAATACAAGATTGGAAGTAACAAGAATGGTTAAAAAGTGGTTAATGCCACCCAAATACAGAGTACGCTTTGGTGGTTGGTCAAGTTTGCTTTTTCTGCTGCTACCCTTTTGATTTTAAAGTCATCCCCCACAATGAATAGTTTTAACTCAAATTTGAAAACCTTTCCATCTCTCAGGTGTATGAGTCATTTTAGAGGCTATCCTCTGTTCTGTTTTAGTGTGTTTTTCTGCCCAGCTGTATCTGCTCTTGTTCTCTCGTTCCACAATAAATATGTAATTATTGTGATGGTGAAGGAAACAAATCTGCCTTATAACTGTCTGAGGCTCTGAATCTGCTATCCCATTGTTTTTAGCTGGGCTCGTCTGAAAGCTGCTAACAACAAGAAAAAGCAGAGTTTGTTTTGATTCTTTAAAGTGGACCATCTTTGCGACACACCAGTAAGTTATGCAGTTTAGCTTACTCATTTACATTTCTCAGCAGTCATAGTTCTAGGCTGGCTCATCCCATAGCTCTAGGGATTTTGTCTCATGCCTAAATGGTGAATGAGCTGCTTTGAAAAGCACTAGTCTACATACTAATGAATATAACTTGTGGTTCAGTTTAGTATTTTAAACCGTGTATCAATGGATATTGACTTGCACGTGAAAACTGATTCTCACTGTATCCACTTGAAAATTTTTAACACCAGGCAGAAAGGCATATACCTACACATGGGGAAGGTCGCCACTAGCCACAGACTGCACCCTGACAGTGACCCACCTTCATGCACAAAACACGCCTAGCTAAAACCACTAGAATGATGCACAAAACACACATAATTACACATGATTTAAATTAAATTTAAATTAAGTCCCTTTTTGAGAAGAACATGATGGAAACACGCATGCCCATCTACTGTATTTCTGATTGATGGAGACACGGTTTCTGATACACCATCTTAGAGCAGACCCGCAGAGCATGAATTCAATGTTGGTTCGACCTGCACTCGTCTGTTTGTCTTTTTGACTTTTGCTGGAGAGCAGCAACATGACCCTGCAAGGTTATCAGTAAGTGATCACTGAAAAGGGTGTGTATGTCATGCTTTGTAATATGCTCAATCTTGCTGGTAAAACAACTATGCTAATAAAGTGTCTGGGTATAAATCCTGACATCTGAGATTTATACATAGACATATTATTTAGTATTAATAGATTATTTGTCATTATTACACATTTCCCAGATTTTCAGTAGAGGCAATTTTTAATGATATTGAGTCTGTGCTCCTTAGATGGTGATGACTTTCACCTTCTTTACCATTTCCTTCTCTTCATTAACTTTGGAGCAGATGGCTGAACCTCAAGCTCGTCGATATTGCACATGTGTGTGTGCGTGTGTATGTGTGTGTGTATGAACTTCAAGCAGAGGTTAGTGATGTATGACTTAAATAAAGTTCAACATTAGACCAAAGAGATCATGGAGGCACCTGGTTTTGACCATTCTGTCCTTGTCTTGGGATGAGACTTTTTGCACAGGTCACAGAGGAAAGTTGCCCTACAAACACGTTTTGGATCATGTGCAGAAACTTAACTGGAAAAGATCTGACACACATTCAGAGCAGGAGTACATGCTGTAGGGAAATGTTTCAAGACTCCTTTGTCTCAATACGCCATCCCCAAAAATGATCTTTCTATGGAGGAACAAGCTCTTAATCTATATTGTGCGGCAGTCGACTTTATCCCCTCTTCTGTTTCTTAAAGACTGATCACTCAGACAGATCAATATGCTGATAGCACAGAAGCTACCTTTCATCTTTCCATAGACACTGCCATAGCTTGTTAATTGAGATGTACCTTGCAGAAAAAATGACTATCCATTCTCAATGCTCCACCAAGCAACATCTGGCACAGGTCAAAGTAAAAGGCAAGCCTCCCCCCACCCCCTCAGCTGCATTAGGCTTGCACACTTACTGCAATAGATAGATAGTCGCTACTTTATTGTAACCTCTTCAATCTGAGTGTGCTCCTCTTGTGCACTGTACAGATGGAAGGCCGTGATGAGTCAGCTGAAAAAGCAGAAGCCTGAACGCTAACTGTGCACTAACACCTGGGCGTGGGTCCAGGGGTATACATAAAAATGACCTCTACAACGTCTCCCATTCTGCAGCTGTCAAAGTCTCAGCTAGCTTTCTTCCTCTCTATCGCTCCCTCTCCCTTTCTCGCTCCCTCCTTGATCTGCTTCCAGAAACCTGGAGCATGATGTAATTCGTTCTGCACGTCTCGTCTATATTCCACTTGCAACTTGTTCCCTTTCACAAACAACCTGTCTCTGTCTGGTCAGTGAAGAGAATTATATAGAGGAGTTCAGAGAGTAAGGACAGCATCAAACATCAAACTGTTATTTTGTGCTTTCAGTATTTCCTGTATATCATCTGCAGCAACTGATCTGTTCGTGCTCCATCCCCAGATACTTTCAGATCTTGTGTTGTGCTGTTGCACAAACTTTAGAGAACACTGGGAAAGTTTCCGTTACACCCAAATTGATCCAGGTTTAGAGTCACTGGGTAACATGTCAAGTTTAAAATGCTGGACCGTGTTTTTCATAGCTTGTTAAAATTTTGGCAGATTTGCCACAATAGCAACAGTATTTGCTACCATATTAAGGGAACAATATGCAAATTAAACCATTAACTAAAACTATCAACAGTGAAGAAATAACAGTTTTGATGACATGTTAAAAACTTCTGTGTATGGTGTTGCTTCTACAAAGTTAACATGCTAACCAGCTAGTCCTGGCCTGTACTGTATTGTAATACCACTCTGTACCTCAAGAGGCAATAGCGTCTATAGTGTAATAGACATCAGTAGCGTCAAGTCGAATCAGTCCAACATGAGAGGATAAAGAAGTAGATCATTTAAGGACAGGTAGCCAATGAAAGGTAGAGTAAATGTAACAATGCAAAGAAAATAAATGATATAAATGAGTAATGGTATGAAGTTTGATGCTGAACTCATTATGTCTCTTCTAGACTGATGAGTGAACAGCTGCTAATGCAAACACAGAGGGAGGATGGAGACATTTTACTTGTTTCTTATAATAGGGGTCGGCTTTCTGGTGGTATGTTGCCCTCTATTGTTTGGAGCATGAATTCAACAGGTTGTGTCATTTAGCAAAGTGCTCCTTTAAAGTTGCTTGATTATATAGCTAATAAATAAATAAACAATTAAGTAAACAAAAAAAAAACCCTTCTAGCCTTAGTGTGTGACCTTTCACACTCATACAAAACAAATATCGAAATTATGTGCGGATTTATGTGCACAGCACATGATTTATGTGCTGGAACTCATTATGTTGAATGTTGTTGATACGTTGATTTTTGTTCACATTTTGTAAAGTTTGCCCAACAGTTGCTACAAAAGAACAGATTGTGCAGGACTGTGCAAGCATACAACAGTGGCTAGAAGAGAGACCATACACAAAGGGTATTTAGCTCCAGTCCTGAAGAGCCAATGTCCAGCACAGTTTGGTAATTTCCTTACTCAAATACATCCACTAAACCTGGCAATTATCAGGCATGGTTGAGCAGTCTGAAGGGGGAAACCAGACTTCCAGGCCTGAGGCAGAAAACACCTTTGGTAGGCTATAATTTCCTCATATATCCTGGTTTTTCCTGGGTGTCATTCACTGGCCTCCTTATATGCCTTATATAGAAAATATGAGTGACTTAGCACTGTACAGGTTACAAGACAATGACAATCTCCTACATGCTTGCCATACAAGTTGCATCCTGCTATTTGGTGGAGTTTGTTAAGCAATGTTAACGCTGTGTTGTTAGCCCCCGTCAATCACAAACATGCATTTGCATGCATAACAGCACTATAGCAGTCTACCATTAATTTGCAGGTAGCTTCTGAAATAGTACAGAGTGAAGACCTGTTATTGACACTAGGGGAAATTCATGAGACAGAGGTGAGCAGGCTTATCAAGAGTGAGCAGACACCTTGCTTTTTATTCTCAAGAGATCCTTCTGTGGCACTATAGGTCGTGGATGTGACCTACAGTCACAGGTAAAAGGTGTTGCTTTGCACATGCCATAGTTGAAAATGACAAATGCACGAAATAAACAGAAGGAGGAAGTGAGCAGGGGCTTCACTATTCTGAACATATATTTGTACCATAAAACTTTCTTTGTGTTCTTCACTTTCCTTCCGCTCACAGTGTCTTCTCAACACGTAGAATACTTCATGATTAATCTGATCTGCTTCTTTGCTGAGGATCCGCCTGGTCTTTAGGGGTTAGTGCCAAAACTAGTGCTGCAAATAACATTTTAAATGAAAAAATGCAAATGATGGGTAAGACTCCACACTCGGTCCCCAGAGACACTCCCTCCTCTCTACCCTTCTCCTCTCTTCTTCTCCTCCCTCTCAGTAACCGGATGAATAGCAGTGGGGGTTAAATCAACTCATATTGAGAATAACACAAATAACACTGTGCACTGAGAAAGTCTCTCTCTCTCTCTCTCTCTCTCTCTCTCTCTCTCAGTGTCTCTCTTTCTCCCTCTCTTTCTCGGTCTCTCTCTTTCTCTTGTTTTCATACACACAGTCACAGAAATGAAAAAAAGAAGAAGAAAAAAAATCCCCAATCAATCAGCCAGCTACTTATCTCACCCACATAAACTGGAACTTTAGAAATTAGCTCATTTATTTTGGACAATTAGGTTTATTGGAGTGTGACAGGGAAAATTTGGAGTGTGCTGAAGCGTGAAGCTGGTAACAATAGAGCGAGAGGCCAATGGCTGGTCTTCTTTAGCTCTGTGGTATTTACTTATCTACATAACCACCGCACTGAGGTGATCCTCCTCCACCGGCCTTTTCTCCTCTGCCGTACAGATGCAGCAGAACAGCAGTGAGAATGAAGCCATCCTTGCAAAAGAATGTGATGCGCTTGAATGAAGCAGGTGAAGAGAAGCATGATGTGAGAAGTTTGGATATGTGAATGAACAGAAAAAAAAAACTGACAAAATTTAATCAGGCAATTTATTCATGTATATATATATATATATATATATATATATATATATATATATATAT
>CM067479.1:33965209-34004165 GCA_034552555.1 Semaprochilodus insignis
TGTGTGTGTGTGTGTGTGTGTGTGTGTGTGTGTGTGTGTGTGTGTGTGAGGAAGGGGAAGGTCAATGGAAAATAAGTAAAAAAACTGGAGTTCTGAATTGGACTTAATGATTTCAAGATACAGAGAAAAGGGGGCTCCTAATAAGACCTGGCCCCACGGCATGACAGTACTTAAAGCTTTCATCTTTGAGAGAGAGGAGAATATCAGGCTCCAGCCTTGCGTCAGACCTGAAAATGTCCACAGGTGTTTCTGTCAATCCTTCCACTGTGAGAAGACTCAGTGCCATAATTCTGAAAGGATGTGTCACTGTCAAGAAAAATGGAAACAGACTAAAAAAATCAAAATAAAATTATAATGAAGCTGCTGGTGTTCTCAGAATTGACTGACCACCCCATCACTGAATGTTGAGAATTTAAAATATTTTTCTCCAGTGCTTTTAACTTTTGCAGTGCTGTGTGTTTTCTGCTTTTTACTCCTAACTACATGTTCTTAAATCAATCAAATGGTTGTCTTTGATTTTTTGCACAGTATTACCAGTAGACAGATCACTTCCCAGTGTCTTTTCTAGTCGGCTTCGGAATACTAAACGGGAGTAGAGCTTCAATTGTTGGGAGGGATTTATCCAGGTAATGGGGAAGGCTTACCTGTACCTGAACACTGTAAACACTTTGTTTGACTGCAGTTAATTTCTGTTGGCATAACGCACCTGTCTTATCGTAGGCAGTGCAACAATGCTCGAGAGTGGGGGGATATTTTATTCAAGAACAGTTCTTCCTTGTGCTTTAACATTTACCTAAGCGCTCAGATTAAAATTTAAAACCATCCTCTCCGCATTTAATTTCCTCGCCACTGCCTACATAATTCATCAGACTACGCCGGTTGATTTTAATCCGTCTCTCAAAAGGAAGAGAATGATTTGCTCTGAGACTTTGTGTGTGCCCACCTCTCTTTCTCTCTCTTCCGCCTGAACCTGTGGGGAGCAAAACCGGAAAACAAAGGAGGCCATTTATCTGCCGATTAATATTTAAGACGCAATTTTAATAAGTAATACTATTCTACATAAAAGAGATGTTTGTTATGGCCCCCAGTCTCATTAGTGATGCGAGCACACCTCGTCTTTTGCCATCAGCATCTTCTCAATATTAACACGCTCACAGATGGAGAACCGATTGTCTTACTAAATGTGTGTATCCCTTACTTCGAAATGATCATTGCTTTTGTCATTATTAATGTTTGCAGCTGATCCACAGCCAGCTTTATAAGGGAACCCTGCAAATTCAGATCTTCCACTGTGAGATTTGCTTCTTAAAATGTAGCTGGACCACATTTAGCAGCCCTTATCTTGCCAGGAACTAGTGAACATGCTGTCCTTATGAAGAATCTGTCACTTCGGAGTGACAACTGCTTGGATCAGTACTATTGAATTGTTCGTGGTAAACGTATGATGCTTTTCTTTATTCATTTTGTTTCATTCTTCATTTCAGTCTAACACTTGCACTTAGTATTTTGACTAAGGGTGATTCAAAATGTGCTTGCTAATTTGACACAGATGGGCAGAAATGTGACCATTAGCATATCTAAAACATACAGATGAATCTTCTTTGGTAACATACTGTGGCATTGGTGCAGAATAAAACTTCAAACGCCTCTGATTTTATACTGAACACAGCACCAGGGGAAAACCACCACTCAGTGCTACTAGAACAGCCGGAAGCCGGCAGGTCACTTCTAGCCATACATTTACAGGTGATGGCAGATACTAAAGCCCACAGCCCAGCACAGAATATCATATCCAACACTGCTGGGCTTCGTAAAGTAACATCAACAACTTAACAACTTCACGATTTAAAGTGTCTCCTAAAGCAGCCGCAGTGCTTCCCAAGAGCTTCCGCACATCCATGGACACACGAGACAGTCACACGATCCAAATGCGAGATGATAGTTTTAAACACAGTATGATGTTTGACTGCACTGGTTTCTTTATAGCACATTGAATAAAACCGTGTTTAAACCACCTGAGTTACTTCATTTATTTAAAGAGGTTTGTACTGATGTGAAAAAGAGAGGAATTTAAAGAATATAAGAGGTTTATTAAACAGTAAAAATCTAAATTTTAATAGCACCTAGGGTTGTTTCTGAGCTTAGTGCAATAAACACTGGGTGTTCAAATGATGGCAAGTGTTTTAAAGTTGTATTGATTTGGTATATTTGGGATATTGGTTGTATTGAGTATTGTGTTATTACTCCTGTAATTAAAGTCAGAACAAATGTGCAGTCACACTACATGTCTCATAAATGCCACTGCTGAAAGAGCTTCATTTGTAATTGGTTTATGTAAAGGGCACTACTGTCGTTAAATGCCTGTAATATCTTAAAGGTCACATATCGTGGAAAAACTCATTTCCCTCACTTTTTTGACGGAGTAATATTTTTCAACAACAATTACATCCTAGTTCATACAGTCTATAAATGTAAACTGTATTGGCAGTTAGTAAGCTTTTATAAAGACACAGTAACAAAATCAGCCTGCTTAATTCTAAGAGATAAAGAGAGGTTGAAAATGGATGGTAGTTTCTTTTGGTACATGAAACTGCACAAATTTTACATTCATCGTCAAAAAACAGCTGCACCCAGAAGGAATAAACCAACAGGAATGAAACTTGATGGTTAGATATTGACATTGTACATGCAAATGATTTAAGTTTCTCGTTTAGTTGTGAATGTGATGTAAGCAAGGATGGGCCTTATCACTTTACCTGACTGACTATATAAGGTCATACTGTTGTGCGATCTTTCTACTCTGACTTGTGCTGTTGTGTTGGTAGGGTCCTTTGCAAGCTAAGTATGCCTTGGAGTTCAAAAGCCATTTGACCAGAAGAATTGGAAAGGTGTCACACCGTAGGGCTCCCAGAAGCAGGATGGTCTTATTGACATGTTGCAGACCATACCGGTCAGGACTATGCATGACTACATGCACCCAGACCGTTATGACAACTGCACTTAACACCACATCGACATTACGAAAGATGGCAATGGTGTTGAGCCAGGCCGTCATGAATCTGAGTGACTCAGAATGGCAGCAGGTCATCTTCAGTGATGAGTCCTGCTTTTGTCTTGGTGGAGACAACCAACAAATCTGTGTGTGGAGGCATTGTGGTCACCGCCATCACCAGACCTATGCTCAATTGAAAATGTGTGGGGTGCTATTGGATGCACTATCAACACTCCAACCCCACTGGAAAATCAGCAAGAACTGTATGAGAATATTCAAGCTGTATGGGATGAACTATCACAGGACACCATTAGGAACCTCTACAACTCCATGCAGAGACATCTGGCATATTGTGTTAGCAAACACAGTGCTCCGACGTCATACTGAGAGACATTACTTTTGTAGGTGTAGCTCAATAAATATCTAAATTTATCATTATTTATTATTCCTGATAACCTTTATCTTTCTTGCATACACGTTTTCCTATTTTTTGATGATGAGTGGATAGTTTTCCAGGCTATATTTTTCTTGTATATTTATGTATTGTATATTGACTGGACTTTTTACATACTACATCTTAAACATTTTTACATACATCAAACTTAAAATTCATTTCAAACTTCAAATGAGGATAACTCAGTTTTCCATGATATGGGCATTCTGTTTATTGGAATACAGTCAGAACTGGAAATAAGTAAGCAGGAAAAGCCTGAAAAGACATTAGACTCTCTGGATGACATTACTCCTTATGAAGACAATTATTATCAAGTGTATATTTAATTACATGATTACATTACGAATCACAAAAAGATGTTATATTGCATTTATTTGCTTTGGTGTCAAAATCATAACAAATGTAAAGCTTTTTTTGGAGGTCAGTCATTCTCCCCTTCTGAGCTGTGATGACATGCTGTCTAGAATAGAGCAGAGACTTTAAGCATCTGAGAGAGTAACCACACCTACAGCAAATGGACTTGTGTGTGTAATATGGGCTTGTAGGAGTTCATGTGGCTGCATTAATGTGGATGAACAGTTTCATTGCAGGTCATGGTGTGTGAGATGTGCGCTTGGTATTATTTACATTCATTTTCTCAGAGTGCAGAGAGTCTATGTCTGTGTGAGTGAGAGAGACAGGGAAAGAGAGAGAAAAAGGGAGAGAGAGAGAGACAGAGAGACACTGGAGAGTGGAGCAGGGTAGGGCTGCCAGCCAAAAGACTTGGCACTGCTCCTAATGATGCCAGGCATGCACAGGTTCCCAATGCCACCTAGACACACAACCTGCCAGCTCCTAGTTAGCTGTAAATGTCTTTATTAGCCGCATGGATCCTCTCTCTCTCTCTCTCTCTTTCTCTCTCTCCTTCTCTCTCTTACATCATTAATATAATACATAAAACTGAGAAATTAAAAGGTTTCAGTTCAGAAAAAACATCAAAAAATTGTTTTATAAACAAGGCAATACATTTCCTACAGGTCTTGCGTTTGTGTAGGTGGTTGTGTTTCTTTTTTCTTTCCTCTACAGCAATTATCTTTCTTTTATTCCTTCTCTTCTCTAAAGCAAATAAAAATTATTAAGACTTCAAATGGAAGAGTCATATTTGGCTATAAGTCAGAAAGTGCTGCATCATGTCAAAGGATGTAATAAAACATAGGATTTTACCCATACAGCCATTTTAGAGAAAGAAGTGAAGAAAAAACAGACCTGTGACATCTTTGATTCTGTTTCAAACACTGAGAGGACTCCCTAGAAACAAATTTGCAGCATGACATATATTCCCTGTCCACTCACTCAACCCTCTCAGACTCATACACAGACTCAACATCGCCAAAGACT
This sequence comes from Semaprochilodus insignis, assembly GCA_034552555.1. NCBI lineage: Eukaryota > Metazoa > Chordata > Actinopteri > Characiformes > Prochilodontidae > Semaprochilodus > Semaprochilodus insignis. Next base: position 33,970,033 of record CM067479.1, read on the forward strand.
GCAATGGTGTAGTGCCAGACTGTCATGTAGTGACTCAGAATAGCAGCAGTTCATCTTCAGTGACGAGTCCCACTTTTGTCTTGGTGTAGACGACCAACGAATCAGGTCAGCACCATCACCAGACCCATCGCTGAATGAAAATGTGTGGAATCCTATTGGATGCACTATCAACTCCACCCCTACCCAGAATCTGCAGAACTGTGTGAAAAGGCAGATGAACCAACCAGGAATACAGAACTAGCCACATAGTGTTTGGTGCAGATTATGTTTTTTGGGGTTTCTCGAGAGGAGTGATGGAAGACGAGATTTGAATCCTCTGTAAGACTTTACTATTTGAAGGATAAAAATTCTTAAGAATTAAGGAGTCTTTCGCACAGTAGGGTTGTAGGGTTGAGATCCCTGTAGATCCTGCTCGATAGGGATAGCAGGGGAGGAGCCTACTCCCGGGACACCTGTGCGGGGACCAAACTGGTGGTGGTGAGGAGAAAAGAGGGAAACTATATATGGGATATTGGTAAAATTTTGTTAATTCCACAGTAGACTTCTCATTGAGGTTGCAATGCTAATTGCAATCATGGTAGATAAAGGGCATGACATACCCCTGCAGTATAGCCATGCCATGACAACCAATGAGAGAGATATGAGTCAAAGTTTAAAGGTTCTGGAATAAGCAGTTAAATATCTTTAAAACTATGGTGTAAAATTGACCACTGACACTGTGCCATGTTCAGCAGCTAAATGCTGAAAGGCTGTATCAGTCCAGCATTTAGTGTTTTTATCTGATATTTGGTTTTTGGTTTACTTGAAAATGCTGCTATACTGTTAAATTTGTAGGTTTTACTGCTCTACACTCCATATAAAAACTAAATGCCACAGTTTCTCAAGTATGAAACGGAGTGCACAGATATATGTGTGGTGCATGCGGTTTTGCAGAGTATGTATTGCAGTATTTTAGTTTGAAGAGTTTTAATGGCTGAATGTGTATGTGGGGTCTGAGGTTTGATGGGGTTTGTGTGCAGTGTTAACAGAGATAGCATTGAGGTAGCATTGAGGAAGTGAAAGTTTGACCCAGTGCACTGTTTCCTATTGTAACACAGCTGTGTTTGAGCAGGCTTCTGCTGTGCTCGGACATGCAGACTTAACATCCACTCACCACTGCAGTTGACTGGAAATGAGTGGAAAAACCGGTGTAGGCTTTATTATTAGTTTATAGCAGCTAGAGTATATAACTGAACAGGTGTCCACTTGTCTCCTTTTGAGAACACAAATGTTTACAAATACATACAATAAAGACAAATAAACCCACATAAATCACTAATAAATTGGGTTTTAAACTAATGAAGTGGGTTTTTGGTCTTTGAATTATAAGACATACATGTTTTTCACAGTAAATCAGTCTGACTGTGCTAAATCATACTTGCATTAAGCTAAATTAAAATATTCATATTTTAACAATTAAGATGTACTAAATTTCAGTGGTCCCCAACACTCGTTGAAATACTTTTGTAAAGTGTAAATCTATTGTAGAATAGCTTGCTGCAGAAACTTGTCCAAACATTTGCACAGTTAGCCACCAAAAATATGTTTGATTATTTCTCATTATTACATTGAAATTTAGCAAACGAAACAAACTAAACTTAATAGTGCCACAGATTGGAAACCTATATTTATACTGATGTATTTGACCGGTCAGTATGTAGAACTGACATACCATGAAGCACTGAAAACTTTCAACGATGTTGACTCCTCCTTCAAATATAAATCCCAATACAACAGCAATAAAATTGGTGGACTATTTGAAGAAATGTAGCTTTCCAGAGTGAGAAGGGAAGATTGTCACTTTACATACCCTTTCCAGGGAGCCAAACTGTCTACGGGCATGGTTGATGTTCATCTTTAGAAGAAGCCAGTGTTGGCATTCTATTTACCTGCTTCTTTATCAAATGCCCTGTTACAGCATAAATGCTACCATAGAATGCATAATTTTAAGGTGATGGCAACTTCAGCTTTCAACTTCAGCTTTCAACTTAAACAAGATCCAGTATACCTTAATTCAGAGGTGTTAGCTCGGCACATTTCACTCCAGACAGTTTCTCAAACCTCCAACAAAAGCAGCTTCACTTTTAACTCAACAAGCAGGATAGCTTTTAACTCAACAGTCCTTTCTGGTAACACTATCTAACCTGTTTTGTACATTGAGTGATATTTATGATACACTAGTAGTATTCAAATTGAAACCTCTCAGCTCACATGCTGTGCTCGAAAACCTTTGAGAGCGTAACAGTAACCAAGAAGGACAACACAGGTGGGTAATTCAGGTCCAGGAAGTAAAAGCTCTCCCCAGGATTTTGTGCCATCTGCCTTTATGTCTCTGCTGCTGGTTTGAGAACAAAATATTGTGCATTATGAAAGAAAGTGAACAACCCTCCTCTGCAGGAAACACTAAGAGTTAAGGAAACACTAAGACCCTGAGAAAAGCCAACCTCCCCCGAGTTGCATTGTATTTTATGGGGAATTATAATAGGAATTATGCAGTAGTACAAATTTACAGCAGGATTAAACAAGTGATTATACAGAGGACAAACCCTTAAGATAAGCCAGCGTCNAAGCCATCCTCCCCCGAGTTGCATTGTATTTTATGGGGAATTATAATAGGAATTATGCAGTAGTACAAATTTACAGCAGGATTAAACAAGTGATTATACAGAGGACAAACCCTTAAAATAAGCCGTCTATGTTAAAATCTGACCATGACCTAATGGCCTAGTGATTGACCACCAGTGGCCTAGTGACTGACCTCAAGTGTTTGGCAGAGTCAGACATGTACCGAATGTTAGATATGAGAACATGGTGAAGGAAAAAGTTCTATTTGACTGTAAGACAAGTTTCAACCTCAAGGTTCAGTTAGAAGTCCAGTGAATCAGTGACAGTATGGTTTAACAATTACTGAGTTCTAAAACATGCTTAAATTTAGCCGTTTTTCTTTTTGCAGTGGTGGACACTAACAAAGTAAATGTAACTGGGTGCTGCACTTTTACTTTTACTGTACTGATGTTTTCATGTATCTGTACTTTACTGAGATATTTCCAATTTGGGGGACTTTTTAAGTTCACTACATTTCAAAGTCAAATACTTTTTTACTTTTTGATCCACTACATTATACAAAATCTGTCATTCCTTTTGGCTTATGTGAGCATAAAACGTAATGTCAAGCATGAAGCGAGACCACCAATCAGGGTACAGCGTGCACTTTGTTTTGAGCTTGTTTTGAGCTGTTGCACAGAGCTTGGTTCCACACTGTTCTCCTTCAGTGTTCTCTGTGTGTGATAATTTAAATAGACATCAGTGTTGGACTAATTAATGACCTTCTATTAAAAGATTGGTGGACCCAGAGTGACACTAGAGTCTAAAATGAGTTGATTAAGCAAGAGAATAACAAAAATGAGATCAGGACATTAGAGCCATAATAAATCATGATACTTTTACTTTCCATGCTTACTTTAGTACTTCTAGTCCAGTTGAGGTCTAAAGTTAGAAACTTCTACTTTTACTGGAGGAATATTTTACCCTGGGTATCTCTACTTTAACTCAAGTACATAGTTTGTGCACTTTGTCCACCGCTTGAAAACTTTGTTCACACCAGTACTGAAGTATTGGTTACACATGCAAAGGCAATTAAGAAAACAGATTTGCTGTATCTGAAAATGAATGGACAGATAGCTGAATGAATACTTTTGTTTTTTGTGGTAGCGGTGGCAGAACTTCCATTCAGTCTGCTGAACCCACAAAAGGTAAATCAACTTTTAGGGCTTCTTCTTCAGCTGGACCACACTGGAGTCCATTCCTGCAAAACTGCAGTGGAAAACATTTGCTTATATAAATTGTAAAGTTTTTGCGGAGATGGTCATGATGAATCATTTAGTTCGGCTGAGCCTCTCTGATCCTGCCGATTCAGCAGAGCTCAGCTCCGTTTTATATGACCATCAATTATTAATGCTCTATTAGCACATCAGCACATTTGCATATTAGCAGTTTCACCAGCCCAAATGGGTCACTAGATGAGGGAACGTGTGTGGGTGTGTATGCACAAGAGAGAGATTGTGTGTGTGTGTGTTTGGCTGCCTGTTTGCTCTGTGCAGGCCATCGTTATTATACGGGGCTCTGGATGTGTTCTGACAGGTGGATTATGAGGTGATTATTTACGGTGCTTTTTTAATTAAAAGAAAAACTGCCTATTACTATTCCTCCACTCGCTCATTAATATCTGCCATCCGATTTGGGTGTTGATGATGATCTCTAATTAAAAAGAAAAGGGGCTGCGTTATTGCACCAGTCTGGGAAACATCCGGAAAGGGTTTAGTGGAAAAGCACACAGTCAGGGAGAAGAGCAGCTGGGAATGTTATAAGAACGCTAAAGCTGCCATAACCTCTCCAGGAGTTTCTGTTAGGCTGCAGGTGAATATAATACTGTAATATATACTGTAAATATACTGTAAATATATAGAAACACTGTCTCTGGACTGATGCTTATTAGTGAACCTGCACAGTACACAGCTTTCAGAAATGTGTCTAGTCACATTTAAACATTTTTAGCAAACTGTCAGTACACACACACCATTCATGTCTGCAGTCTCTATTTTTGACAGTAACTACACTGCTTAAAATTAAGACAGCAATGTTATTTTTACAGTCATAATTATTTTTATAATAATAATTTCAAGGTATTAATAAGGTATGTGTGAGATACAATCTCCAAAATACTAGAGAACAGTAGATAACACCTTTAAGTACTGGATAAGCTAAATGCTGTGGAATGACTGTATGTAAGAGTCTGTACATTATTCATTCATACAGTCTATGTCATATGCCCACCCGCTCCTTTATATTCAAAATAATTGCATAGTACTGTGGAGTTTGTATCACATAATTACCCAGCAAATACTTAGAACCTGGTGGGCATTTCAATGTATTGTAGTTAAACTATCTTTGAACTTATCCCCATAATAACTACCTAGTTATTATCAAATAATAATTATTAAATAAGTAATTATCCTAAAACCTCACCCTTGAGTTAAAACCTAGAGGATTTTAAATAAAAGAGTTAATAAGTTAACTGTAAATAAATATATACATAATAAACAGTCACAATAATGTGTGGCATTAAATATTATTTTCTCTGATAACCTGACAAGTCATTTGCAGAGGACTGTATATAATTAAGGACACTCCTTAACTACAATAGATCCAGTAAACAAGTCGGGAAACACAGCAAATTCAGATCATTTAAATGCCAGTCCCTTGAAGAGATTAAAAGCACACTCACATCATTCCATTTCATATCAATCACAGATTCAAAGGCCTCTTTGCTTGCAGCGTTCTCAAGCACAAGATATGGATTAAGCTTTGAGCAGTCACACTTCTACTTTACTTGTCCTTTCCGTCTACTGCAAAAGCAAAAGTGAACACAATTTATCATGCTATTACTGCAGTGGCAATTAATGCTACACCGCTCTCAGCCAGCCTTTCATATCTGCTGTTAAGTATGTATCAGCACAGCTCCTCTATTTCAGCCTTGTCAAGCAGACAGCCTTACAACAGAGAGTGATGTTAAAGGCAATGTCATGGTATCTGTTGTGCTGTGAAAAACAACAAATTCACATGTCAAAGTGTCAAAGAATAGCCTGACCGTAAGGCTGTTTATGTAGAATATAATGTCTGTGTCTGTGTCTGTGTGTGTGTGTGTGTGTGTGTGTGTGTGTGTGTGTGTGTGTGTGTGTGTGTATGTGCGCAGGCAGTGGGAGGTTATATAAACAGTGTGAAAAAGAATTATGATCAGTCTGCAGTGAATACAGATCCCCAAACATATTTCTTTTAAATAAATCAAAAGCAGTGATACTGAAAGAATGAGAATGACAGTCATATAAAAATGGATTGGCCATCTCAATCTTCCCTTAATTCTGCCACCCTGCGCAGGGAACATCCCACAAACTCATCCATGCAGCAGTAAGTCCTATGCTTAACCCCCTGTCTATCACTGTTACTTCCATTTACTATACACTTCAAATGCGACTGCCTAATTACATACTTAATTACATAGTAATTACAAAACAGTGTACCTATACATTTAATTTATCCCTAAAAACTTCCAACTTTATTTTATTTCAATTATTAAATAAGAAAGAAATGGCAATCGTTTTCCTGGTCTATTTACAAACACAACTGTGCTATTGCAATCGTCTACTTGTCACCCAGAATCGTTTACTGTTCTGCTGCAGGGTTGTGAAGCTGGGTGATTATGCCAGGGTCCTGGCTGAGGTGTGGACATAGTGGATTAGAGCTGTCACTACCCATTATATTAGTAATGGAGTCATCTAACGATTATGTTCCAGATTAAAAAAGACTTATTAAAGCAAAAACAAAACGAATAATTAAAATACAAATACTTACACTATAGGCTCTTTCTTACTAGACAGAGGCCTATATCAGAATTTAAAATATGCATTCTCATGTAACTTGCCAACTCATCAAGGTGAAATTCTTTAATAAGGTAAGTTAATTGAGTAATCAGTTCAACTGTGTAATCACTGTGACTATACAGTGGATGAAACTAATGCTTCTGGAAGACTTGTTATTCAGTCTCTGAAGAGCAGAAGAATTCATCCTGAAGAAGGCAGAAGGTCTGTTTCAAAACTGATGTGAGATCCTCTGTCAGGTTTTGGCGACGGCCAAATGGTCCACATCTCCCCACTGTCTCATTGCACATCCTTAAAAGTCACTGCACTGCAGTGCATTTATTTGTTTACTGTGTTCACAAGGCCGTGCTTGCAAAACAACAGAAATATCCACTTAGCTGGAAGTAGACTTTCAGGCCAGAAGCTTCGTGTCACTTTCATGTCACAGCCTCAAGTCATACGAAAGGCAAGCATGGCCTTTATGGTGAATGAACTGATAGAAATCATGTAAAATGAAATAGATTATAAAAACCTTTTACATGAATGGACGTTAAAGTGTTTCTTAATTAAAATGACCATTTCAGAGGTACAGAACTGTGCAAAAGTCTTAAGCACTTAAAGGGGAATTTTACCCATATTTTCAAATTTCTGTATAGGTAAAGCTTAGCATTAACAAAAAATATATTTTTAAGCTTTTCCACAATTTTGCCATTATGAACATTACATATTAAACATTACAACATTACAGTAAATTAAGTAAAAATAAATTAAATGACTATATGCATTGCACCCATTGGGACTCTTGGTTGGGATTGTTGGGAGCACCACTGTTAAGAAATCTAAATTGATCTGTTTGTCAGTAAATGAGCCATTACATCAAAGCAATCTGAATGACTTATATTTCAACCACTAAATTACACAGAAAGTGCATAAATTCAGTGGAATTCCCCTTTAAACAGTTACTGTGTTTTAAAAGTCACTTTTTAACTGTACAATAAATGAAAACAAACATCAATACAGTAAAGAGTAACAAGAACTTCTTGTTTTTGGCAATATATAGCTGATATCTTGATATCTTATGAGCTAGTTAGAGGAACAGATTTCTCCTGGAAGCACCCAGCCTTTGCACGGATTTATAAATTCCACCAGCAGCACACCTGATGCAATTCAATAGTCAGATCAGCCAAATTAAGTGCTGGATAAGAACTGCAATTATTCCTGGACGTCTTAGTGGAGAGGTTTGAAAATGGTCAAAGAAGAACATTGACATACATACACAAGTCACTTTTAATTATTTAACAATAATTATTGCTATTTGTGTTTATTGTAATATTAGTGTTATTCTAAGCCAATGAATGCGCACTGCCCAGATAAACAGCCTCTGAAACATAATTTTCAGATGTGTCTAAGACTCTTGCACATTGTATGAGGTTTTGTTCTGACAGTGATGATTCTGTAAGCTGAGGTCTCATACTGACTTCAGCTTCAACAAACACCTTGCATCAATGTGTACAAAACTTCCTGTGAAGCTAGCAAATAAAAAAGTGAACTTGCATGCACACACACACACACACACACACACACACACACACATACACCTGTACTCACTTCTTGCACTTTAATAATAACTCATTATTCAGTGCCATCTGCCTCCAGTGGCTTTTCCCCACATGTGTAAAGAATGGTCCTATTGTTTATAGAAACCCATACAGTAAGTCAGTTAATGTTTCACACACACATACACACACACACACACACACACACACACACACACACACACACATATGCACACACACACACAAGCACACACCTGTGCCTTTGACTGACAGCTGTTTCTGAGGTAGCATTAACCCATAGCCTCAAACTGGGATTTACTGAGCTTTAGCGGCTCTTGGTCTCTGATAGGCCAACTGCCTGTCACACCTATTTGAGTGTGTGTGTGTGTGTGTGTGTGTGTGTGTGTGTTGTGTGTGTGCGTGTGTCTGTCTGTTGAAATGGCTTTGACCTTAGGGCTCCGTTTTCAAGATTGAAGCTGGTCAGAGGAATAGATTCCTCCATCACACTGCTGGTACCCTGTGTGTGCAAGTGAAAGGGCAGTGTGTGGCAAAGATGGTCAAGAGTCTATAATCGAGTCCTAATCGAGTCTCAAGTCTCCTCAAGTTGAGTGTTTTTAGAGAATTTATAGTTTAGTATGATTATTAACTTTAGCGATTACATTGTAAGTAAATAAAAGTAAACAAAAATCTGTCAGGCTTCAAATAACAAGCCACTCATTAGGATTAGGCACATCACACACTAAATGTTCTGTTCAAACACACCGCAGTTATGGAAGCCATTATCAGTCAATAAAATCATCATTAATAAGCCCTTTATTATGCCTTAGGAAGAAAATCTGCCATCGGGTCAGTTATAGGAGCCTCCTGATGCTACATCGCTGTCCCAAGAAAACATGTATCTCCATTTTTGTTGATTTTTACTTTTATGCATAATTGGAACACAGCAGTCGCCTTTTACATTGTGTGAAAACTTTATGATTAATAGACCGACAGAAATGGCCCAAAATTGGGAAGAAGTCTGGCTCCATTGAAAATGGTTTCATATGAACGGTCTTTGTCCTCTCGTGTAAACTAGCTTATTTTTACAGTTGAATGCATGTATGTGTTGTAGAAGCAGATTAGCTTGTGTTTGACAAGCCATGTGAGAGCATCCTTTATTAATGACTTGAATGGCCTGGAAGTTACTTTTGCACTTATATACATGTGTCACATCAACACAGTTTGTATTTCAGTTAACTTTCAGCAATAGTTGTATTAATGTAATATTTCATTCTTGTGGAAATGATGGACAAATTTAGTTATGTGAAGAGAAAACCCAAACCTTCTTCATCTTTTTCTATTTTTTTCTCAAGCAGTATGGCACTCCAATAAAATCTCTGGGTCTTACCTGGCATCCCCATTCTAAACTGGACAAAGTACACAAACCATATACTTGAGTTAAACAAGAGCTGCCCAAGGTAAAATATTCACTGGAGTGAAAGTACAAAAGTATTTCCCTTTAAATGCATCTAAGTATGGAAAGTAAAAGTAGTGAGTCTAGTGACTCTAGTGTCAGTCAAATTGTCATCAGCGCAAAACACTGAAGGAGAACAGTTTCCATTAGGTAGAACCAAGCTCTGTCCAATAGCTCAAACAGGCTCAAAGGAAAGTGACCGCTGTGCCCTGATTGGTGGGCTCACTTTGTGCTTCTTTCGTTTTTACATGTTGCGTTATTATGCACACATAAGCAAAAAGGAACAACAGATTCTGCACAATATAGTGGAGTGAAAAGTAAGATATTTGAATGTGAAATGTAGTGGAGTTAAAGTAAAAAGTCCCCCAAAATGGAAATACTTCAGTAGAGACAACTATACAGTAACCAATTACAATTACTACATTACTGTCCACCACTAATTCTAAATGTACTGGCTATGGAGCTGAATAGTTGGTAACTAAACTAAACTAACAGCTAACCAGCTGAATCAAGCTATAAATGAATGTGCTCTAAAACAGGTTTTCTCAGCCACTAGGCCATGGATCAAAAAAATATTTCTCATAAAATCAATTAAAAGCTAATTCACTTAACCATAAACAACCAAAATACACCCCCAGCTATTTCATCTGGCCACTTTGGGGCAAATGGTGTCAAAAATGTGTTGTAGAAACATTCCAATTCTTTATATAAAACAATCTTATGTTAGCCCATTCTGCTGATATCCTGGGGTGTTGTGTCATAGGACAGAGACACAGAGTTGAGAACTTTCCAAAAATTAAATTTTTAAGCAAGTTTTAAGAGAGTTTTGTTTTCTTCATGCCTTCGTGGGGCTTGAAACAGATATGGCTGAGAATAAGGCTAGATAAGTTGACAACCGTTGCTAGAGTAGCTGCTGGGCTTCGTACTGTCCTTTAGATTGAAGGTTTTTCCGTAATGAGGCTGTATTGAAGCTGACGCCATTGTTAGCTGCAGGAGAACTTGACTAAGTCTGGAAACACACTGTGTAATTTCTGCGTTAATGCTGCGTGAATACAAATGTATTCAGTTGTGTTTGTGTTTTTTGTGTCTTCAGTAAAGGCTGAAGCTGCAAGCCTGTCCAAGCTGAGACTTGAGTCAGTCACCATGCAATTTGAGTGCAACTCAAGTGTGAGTTGCTGACTCAAATCGCCATCTCTGGTAGGTGTGTATGTGAGAGTGTGTGTTTCATTTATGGAGAAACAATACTCTCTCAGTGATCAGGCCAGCAGTGGGTGTGTTGCTTGTTTAAGCTTTCTAATCCCTGCGTTAGGTTTGTAAACGTGCTGTTTAATCCTGCTTTCTTTGACACATCTCCATTCTGAATAGCTCTTTAGACTCACAGTAGCTACTGTAGTAACACAAGTTGGACAAGGTAATCCGCTTCACAGCTGACCTCAACCTGCCTCTGCCACATCAGGAAGTAAGCCAGGCAAGCGTGCTCACCCATACAACAATAGTCTAACTGTTCTCACACGTACACTCCACATTTTTATCTTTTTAAATTTCCATCTTCATTGTCTATCCAAACAATGCAGGGAAGATCTGTCAAGTGCTGCTTGTTTGATGTTGTGTGAGCGTAATGTGTGACTACAATAATCAGTGTTACGTGAAGCTTATTAGCTTTTGAAAAAATCTGTTATTCTTTAATTTCTTTTTTCACATTTCATCATGTGGAGATGAATGTAAGAAAACCTACTAACTTAAGATTTCAGAATAAGTCCAGAGGGTTTCCTAAGGCACTGTGTTCTTTGCAATGTGGCAAAAGCAATCAAAAAAATTGGCCAAACAAAATCTCTTACCTCCAAAACTGTTACTGGAAAAGAAAAACCCTTCATTACTTTGAACTGGAGTTAAAAAGGAACTTTTATCTTGTGCCTGTTCTCCCTTAACCTTTTAGCTTTATGTAGCTTTCTATGTATGTAAACAGTCTGCAAAGTTATACAGTTTAAAGTACATGGGAGAAACTTTCCTATGAAACCACTTTTTTTCAGCTGCCTGAAACACGTTGTGGAATTCCAGCCTTTTTCTTGCAAGGTGACATCATCTCATAACACATTTCTTACTGCCCACCTACTGCAAGCTTGGTTTACCCTTTCACAGCACACAGAGAGCCAAAAGAGTAAAAAAGTACCAATCTAAGCTCCTGCTCCAGTTGAGCTGGTGGAGGTGGATCAGGTATACAGACTTGTTCTATCTGACTTTCAAGATCAGACTCTGGATCAAACTGATAAGGCAGAACCAATACCATTGTAAGAATAGCCACGGCAGTGTGAAGACAGAACTTGTAGCAGCATGCTAGTCTGTCCATTAACCAATTAGAACAGAGTGGGTAAGCTGACCAATCAGGGAACACTGGGCTCAACAGGTGGTGGGGCTTAAAGGCACAGGAGCTGTTTTGCCTTTACAACAGTGATTTGAACACTCATTCATTGCTCATAGCCCGCTTTGAAAGGAACAGTATGGCAAAAAAAGATCAAATTTACAGAAATATCCTCTTACAGCTAATGTAGTTGGCTAAAAGGCGTGTTTGATGTCCAGAAACTTTGAAGTCATGTGGCTAATGTAGCCTGTTAAATGGTTCCTTACGCAGTAGGACACATATTAGCCACTATATGTTATTTCAACTCTTGTTTTTGTTTTTTGTTTTTTTGTTTGTTTGAACGGGCAGTAGAAGTGGTCATAATGATTACGCAACCATTGTGTCTACACTTGCTTTTATTAGTTATCTGTCCTTAAATTATCTGTCCTTAAATAAACTGGGAGCAGGACCTTCAACATGACTGACAGGAGGTTATACTATAAGGGCAGTGCTTCATCCTCTCATGTTGGACTGGTTTAACTAAATGCTGCTGGGATTCAATTTCACCTTTTGAGGTACAAAGTGGTATTACAAGACAGGACAGGCTGGGGCTAGCTGGTTAGCATGTCAGCTTCAGTAGATATCTCTGCAACATGATACGTAGACATCTTTCATACACCCTCAAAATGGTACACTCTTCACATTCTGTTATAATTTTAGTTAATTTTTGAGCGTTTTACACTAAACATAAAAAGTTTTCTTATTACTTGAAACAGGTTTCGATCTTGTTCCATATCAGTACTGCTGTCCATCCAGATATTCAGTGCACTGGGTAAGGCTGGGACTGGATCACTGTTTGATGACAGTTCAGATATGATCTTTTACTGGCTGTGTGTAGTCTTTTAACTGTGGACCTACCAAATAAGACCCAGTAGATCTTACGATGCAAGCCGTGTTTCCTGAAATGGTGTTGGCAGAACGTCTGTGCGTCTCTGATATTGCCTAAGTGAGGCAGTTCCGAGGCTCAGCAGCGGCTGCTGGAGCGCTCACAGTCCATACGGAGCTGAGGAGGGCACAGAGCAGCCTGTTTGAAAGTGCCAGGTGTTTCTGTGTCATCCTCTCTGTGCCCATAAATCTCTTTTTCCTCAGCTTCTCTGCAGGTGTGGGAGAGATTACGCTGCTCCAAACGGCATCAGGCCCTCCACAAAACAGCCCGTTTAACTGGGAAACTCTGGTGTGTGTGTTGGTACATGTGTGTTATGGGATGGCATGTGTAAGTACAGTGGTATTGACCTTTCACAAAACTGACTAGACAACTGCTTTAAAAAGGTGACAGGTAAGTGACTTTATAGCTTCAGCCTAAATCATGACTGCATCATTATTTCCATCTATTAAATGGAGTTATGAAACAGCTGAAGTGCAGAAAAAAGAAAATTTCTGAAAATCCTCTTCCTTCCAAACTATATGTAGTTCTTATATATTCCCATTTAACACCCCATTTCACCTTCCCCTCCTTCTTACTACCATTCTGGTACTGTAGTGTGAACAATGCCCATTGCTTTCAAAGGCTCAGTTGCAGGTATTTCATCAATACTATTACCTTGCATGTCTAACATTAACATTTTCAAGAGCACTGGCTGCCCTTTAGATCACAAAAAATCACCGTGTGTGGACCAACAAAAACAGTCAAAAACTTAGAATTTTTTTTTTTTTACAAGCTTTTGTTCCTACAGTGATGATAAGCATAGCTTCATGCAATGTTCATATCAGCCATAGAGGCATGTCTTTGTTGCTTTGCTATACTTTAGATTTACATTGCATAGTTATTTATAGGTAATAAATGTGTAATTATATAATTAATTGTGTCATTATAAAAGTAAATGGACATTTGCCTTTTATTTACATTTACATTTATGGCATTTAGCTAACGCTCTTATCCAGAGCGACTTACAAGGTCATTCATATTACAGGTAGGCCAATGTAGTGTTATGAGTCTTGCCCAAGGACTCTTATTGGTGTAGCACAGCATAGTTACCCAGACCCGGGAATCGAACCCCCATCTCCCACATGGGGCGGTAGCTCCCTGGAGGTTAGTGGTGTTATCCGCTGAGCCACACCAACCACATTTATTTACATTCTGGTGTCAACAGAAACAGTTTATTTGTTTGTTTAACTGCTGAATCAGGCCCTTGCAACTGGTCCAGAATGCAGCAGCTCGACTCATCTTCAATCTTCCTAAGTTTACCCATGTGACTCCACTGCTGCGTTCCCTTCATTGGCTTCCTGTAGCTGCCCGCATCAGATTTAAAACTCTGATGCTCGCCTACAAAGCCAAGAATGGACCAGCCCCTCCCTACCTTATGGCAATGGTTAAGAGTCGATCTGTACCTCAAGCCCTTCGAGCTTCAAGTACAGCTCGACTCGATCCGCCATCCCTGAAAACGCACGGAAGACAGGCGTCCAGACTCTTCTCTGTCCTGGCTCCCAGATGGTGGAATGAACTCCCACTGGCTGTCCGAACAGCTGAGTCTCTCGCAGTCTTCAAGTGCAGGCTGAAGACCCATCTCTTTGTAAAGCACTTAAATGAGTGAGCACTAGTAGATGCATATACCTTGTTGTTGCACTTATAGTTGTGTATGCTGAAATACTTTGTTTTGCACTTATACTCACCATAACCTTTCTTCTCTCTAGGTATGAGCACTGGGTTGGGTTGCCAGGTAGTGCACTTACGTTATATATGTCTGTGTATTGTTCTCTCTAGGTAGCAGCACTGGCCCTTGTTTCGGGCAGTGTCTGAGCTCAGGGTGAGTTTTAGACTCCTAACCTACTTATACTAGCTGGGAAACATTATGCAACGGAACACTAAGCACGGTTGTAAGTCGCTCTGGATAAGAGCGTCTGCTAAATGCTGTAAATGTAAATGTAAATGTAAACAACATGACAAAACTATGACACAGACATAAGGGTTTGCAAAGTCAGCAATAAAGACCATTTTACTCATCCATGTGTCATCTACAAACATGGTATTGATCGAAAGTCTGGATCATCAGCAGTATTTCTGTGTGCGCAACAAGCTATGACTAATACAGTGCTAATATTACATGTATTAAGAAGTGTAAGTAGGTTCTGTGGGATGCCTAAGAAAGACATTGCTCCTTACACCAACTCAATGAACTTATGAATCACACTGTGGAGAGTGGATATAGTACAGTAGATTTAGATGGTGGGAGACTGTTTGGGTGAGTTGCCTGTTTCAGGTATACTTCAGACTGGAATTTTTTGTGTTAACTTGTAAGCTGGGCTGTTTAAACCTGTCGCAGGTAAAGACCTGAAGAAATACTTCTTACAGTTATTTTTGGATACTGGACTTAGGTGGCACCCAGTGTTTATAACAGACTAACAGTGAGCCTGCTATGGAGTTTCTCATATGTCACTATTGTTACTTTGTCCTTTCTTGCTCCCTGTCAGTGAAGCAAAGCACATTGTCCTTAAATAAATATTATGCCATCAAATACATTTTGCTGCATGTGTCTGCTGTCAGCTGCTGTCACAGTAAAAACTCATAGTTTCATCATTTCACACAGAAGTGTGTCTACAGTGGCCAATCCATTATACAATCATAAAGTGTGCTTTTACAAAAGACATATTTTTGGTTAGTATAGCATATGGCAGTGCTGCCTAAAATATGACCCATCAGCCAAATTTGGCTCATGAGGACATTTAATTTGGCTTGCTAGAAAATGATTCTAACCTTACAGTCAATGAGAGAACTAACACATTTGAGTACTATATATAATTTATTCAATTTTCCCTTTAAATATTGTATCTTTGAAGTATTTCCTGGCAACATCTATGTAATGATATGAAGTACAATTTTAAAAACCTGGTTTAAGACAGCTTACCTTCTTCCTTTGTGTACTTTTGTGTTTCTGACCACAAACATGGCACTTTGGCCCCAAAGGTAACTAGTTTTCAGTTCCCCCACTTGGACAAGAACGCCACGCTATAACAAGAGTCCTTGGGCAAAAATTCTTATTATTATACTTTTTGCTACATTCACCTACCACTGTAACATTATCACACTGTAAAACTGGTCTGGATAAATGGATCTTCCGAGACCAGTTTTATATTTTTTATTGAAGTTAATTTTTCTTATTAAATGCACAATGCATCTGATCAAATTGCATGTTTTATATGTTTTTCTGTCCTCTGCAGAGAACAAACTCAAATATAGAAATGTTCTGCTAACATCTTTAGTGCATAGCTTTAATTAGTTTATCATATTGGGGAAAAAATCAAACATAAAACACGAACAGTGCCTTAATGTTTACACATTTTATTCCCAGCATGCAAAATTCAGTAACCAGTAACTGTGCATTAATGTATACAGAAGTGTGTCATCTGGACAAGATGTGTTCTATCTATGTGCGTTCTAACCTATCTCCACTTCAAATCAACAAAACATAACATAGTTTGACCAGGTGTTCCCAAACATTTGTGACTGTAGATATAAGCACATATGATACATACATAACTTATTATTGCATACAGGCAGCTATACATGTTACGTGTGTTTTATGCTAAACCTAAAGCATTATTCTAAAATTACTCTTTTCTCCTCTTAACACACACACACCCACCCACACACACACATTAAACTCACCCCTCCTCCTCTCCTGACAAATAGCATACTGTTCTGTGTCGTTTTACAGGTTCACTGTGCTAAACTTCCTCTGTCATCCTCTGACAGGCTCCATCTCTTATTCTGACTTATATCCTCCATCCTCTCTGACTGCAACAGCCCAGCCACTTCTACTTCCTCTACTGCACCACCACTGCCTCAGTATACACCACTATTCAGAAATACAACATTTTAATTTGCTCGTCATGTGCAACTTCACAGGGGTAGAATATTTTGTAAAAAGCACAAAATAAAGAACAGAGTTTATGATTTTGTGATAACTGAAAATGGTATATACTAAAAATGTAAATAATGCATTTGTAGGAAAATAAGTCAATATATGTCAGTGAATACAGACTTTGTTGTCTCAACGTGAAGTTTAATTGCTGATGGATCAAAACTGAAACATTTCAGTGCATTTCTTTGGAGTTTCATTACAGAGGAATTCTCTTAAATGAAACATTTCTATTCACTGAACTGCAGTTACATTAAATTTTGTGTATTTTTTATATTTTCTATGTATTTCTGTATTTTCAAGTGTAATATCAATAATACATTTCTAAATAATATTAATATATAATTCCTCATATTTCAGAAGTGGTGATCAAATTGTGAGTATTAACAAAATGATATAAATAAATTATTATTGTTTTTTTGTGCTTTTCCTAAGTACTTGAAAGATAAAAACCCAAATCTAACTAATCTAAAATTGCCTAAACATTTTGATAATACTTTCATATGCATTGGTTATGTTATTGACAGGTATTAATATGATAGGAAATTTAAAACATAACAGTAGTACCCAATGTGGGAAACTCAGGGGGTCCTGAAGGGGTCCAAGAGGTTAACCAAACTAACCTCTTGGAACCCCTGAACCCCTCAAAATCAAAATTCGAATTCAGGGAAAGGTAATTGTTTAGACTGCTTTATTCACCAATCTGTGAACTTCATCTTTGATATTCCCAGCTAGCTGGAGGTGGATGTCAGGCTTGGTTCATCCAGTTGGTCCTTCATAACCTAGCAAATGTAACTGTTCCCCGGATACCTCTGGAAAACTTTAAACCATATATACCAATATACCATAACATTCTTCTGTAATTATGCCCAATTCCCCACAAGACTGAAAGAAATAGAAGAATGCAGTTGGAAAGAGTAAATTGTTGCTAATTTACAAAAAGATGCAATAGATCTGCAAGATCTCAATTCATGTGTGAAAGACATTTCCAGAAGAAGAATTTTTAAATCAAACGTTTTATTGCCATTTGCTAGCATCAACACCGCTATGAATAGCCAGCACTGGAGTAGCCTGCAAATGCCAGGGGTACTTCACACACTGGTAGTACCCCACATACGCTATCCAACAGGACTTCTTTTGCTCAGAATGTATTTGGTGTATCTCATCTACTGACTGCACTGTCACTATCAGGCTGCTCCACACTGGAGCACACATTACCTGGATATTGTAATTCACCATCCAAACTCTCATATAAATGCACCGCATTGAATAGATAAGGTTTTTGATGTGTGGCGTAGCTACACAAGTGTAATTGCTCTTGACAGCTAAACTATAGGATGGTTATTATTGTGATGCTGAGGGCTGAAAATTACATGTATTTATGATTAGACAATAGATGTGGAAAGAGAGGGAGATATTTCTTGGTTTTGCAACACAGTCACACCCAACATTGTGCAGTAATGAGTGCAATCAAAAGCGACAAATAAAATGTGCGCACTCATAAACGCTCACAATAACCTTTTTTATATGGGAGATTATGTGGAATAAAAGGCTTTGATTTGGAGTTCCTCTCCTCCCAGCCTTACTGAACTGGGTTTATTTGTTACAGCTAACTATAATCTCTTTTAATGGCATCTTTATTGAAGAAATGATAGATATTAGTGGAATAGAACAGACACAAGGCAGCAATGCTCTGTAGCCTGCTTTTACAAAGACAGTAATGACAGCAGTCTGACTGCACTTTTTGTCTCTCAAAAAAAGAGCTAATGGTAGATTTAATCTTTTTTTTGCTGTGTTATTGCACTACAGTAGGAGTAGTGGAGTAATATTAATCATTAATCATTCACCTTGATTGATTCATTATACCACCATTTTAAATGCCAGTATTTTGTGTGCTTTGGCATCTACATTTTGTTTTTTGTTGTTCTTTTTTTAGCATGTTAGGAAAATCAAACCTTCAACATTGATAGTTTATAACTACAGTGTATTGTGCTGATATTTGTCACACTGTACTGAGTTACTGTTGCTTTTGCTAGGTGTCTGAAATGACTCTGTATAAGGTCATTTTGTAATTTACAGTCTCCAGAACCCTCTGGTCTTTCTAGACCTTCATTGGATGTGTATTAATTTCCATCAATTAAAAACAGCAAGAAGAATACATTTTTGCTTTTTTTTTTATTAATTAATATTTTCTGTTGTATTTTAATTCTGCAGGTATTGTGGTAATATTCTTATTTCATTGTTAAGTTTTGACTAGAAACAAAGGAATGTAGTCTTAAAATGGCCAAAGGAAAATGATCCAATCAAGATTTGTGGTATCAACAAAACAGTAAATTTAATTATTTAATTTTACTTCCAGGAAATATCATGCAAAATTATTTCCTCAAAAAAAAGTAAAGTTACATAACAATTTAGATATTAGTTATAGTTAGTATACCACTGATTAGGCCTTCAGAAGTTTGGCAGAAGGCCTTGAACTTCAAATTAACTACCAACATCAATAGGAAGTGACAGAGTAATCAACCAATCAATCATGTTTGATTTACAGTAGGACCAATTTACTGTGAAACGTCATGTCTGCACATATAAGCAAAAGTCTAACCCAGTGCTTTGGAACATTGTCCACATCATCCAACATCACAGTCTCTTCAGCTTGAGGTCATGAACTGCTGCCCTCACATTCTCTGTAAAATGTTTTGATACACCTTTAAATTCATTGCTCCCTCAATGATCACACAGCATCCAGGCCCTGAAGCAGCAAAGCAGCTCCAACCCATGATGCTCCCTCCATCATGCTTCACAGTTGGGACGAGGTTTGGTGTTGGTGTACAGCGTTTATTTGCTTCCAAACATAACATTGGACATTTGTGCTAAAAGGTTGCCTGTTGTGCTCGTGAGGTGATCTAAACAGGACACCCACTCCTAGGGAGAGTAGACAGTCATGAATTCTCTCAATCTGTAGACATTTTAACAGTCTAACAGTGGACTGATGTTCACCCAGGTCTTTAGTAATTTTGTAGCCTTTTCCAGCTTTACGTGTCTTTATAACATTTCTTCAGTGGTCTTCTAAAATTCTGTGGTCCACATTTACCTTTCCTGATAAGAACAGGTTTGTGAGTGACCAGGCTTTGTGTGATGTCTTTATTTAATGGGCTAAGCACCTGCAAAACCCACACTTCCAAACGTGTCTTCTTATCTGAAACACCTTCCACAGGTTAGCTCTTGGAAAAGTCATTAACACAGGATCCCTTTTTTTTTCTAGGCTGCACTGTGGATGTTATTCAATGTGCTCAATAAAATACATGACAAGTACAAATGTTTGTGTCTTATTCAATTAGTTAACTAGTTAATTAGTTAGGGGCAGAGCATCTTTTTAAGGAATGGACAGGACACAATGCAGGCAAATACACAGAGTAAATGCAATAGTATTTGAGTATTTCAAAATCCAGTGATCAGCTTTTATACTTGCTCATGTAGAGCCCAGGATGAGTGTGTCTAGAGTGTATTTGTGTTCTATTGGCCTTCACCGGTAGTTGCATCATTGCTTTCTCTGAAGTCTCCCATAAAGCTAAAGCTTTCTGGCTTTACATCTCTTCTCCTCTTCCGCTGCCTGACTTGTCTTGTCAAATAGAAGTGCTCTTGTCTAAGTCCTCAGAAATGAACATCAGGGGAGCAGGAGCTTGGATGCCTGTGATGTCTGACTAGCTTGTTTTCGTATTGTTCAATCAGCCAGTTACCCTCGCTGTCAAAACGCATGTGTGTCTCCGTGACAACCCCGCCAGTCAAATCAAATTTTCCTCTCTAGAACGGAGGCCTCTTTTTGATTCTGTGAACACGTTCTTCTCCCATCTTTGGGATGAGCCTTCCTACTGAATAAATCAAGAATGCTTGCTTCATCCCCCGGGTACAGCCTGTGAGAGCACGCACACACGGACTCGTACATGAGATGGAGAGATCCGGGAATGTGTGGAATAATGCAATTAACTCGCCAAAGTATCTTGGGAGAAAGAGGGAGAGTGGGAGGGGGAGAGACAGAGAAAAAGCGAGGAGAGAGAGAGAGAGAGAATTTCATTCTTCCCCTTCCTGTGTTTATGTCCCGACACTGTTGGGGCTAGAGGTAACTAAAGGACCTCAGAAGCATATGACTCAATTCCCCTCATGCACTGTCTAAATTCAAGTGGGCCAGCCATGCTGTCAATCACAAAGTGCCTCTTGTAGCTCATTATTCTGTGTTAAGGATGCACAAGCCCACTCAAATAGTCTAAGGTGTAACATGAATACAAAACATGGAAAGACATTAAGGATCTGGTAGCACGTTTTCAGAGTCAAGTGCTTTTAGTCATTCGACCGTGGCATAAATCATCTTCAGAGAGGCAAATCAATCAAGGATAAAGCTACTATCTTTAAATTGGCAATAACATTTCATGAAAATGTTCCCTTGAAAATCATCTTGGGAGACTGTATTATGTTATAGGATCTAAACATTTTTTTCAAGGTATGTACTTTGCTCAAGTAATACTAAGATGGAATACATACTCAAAACTCAACTTCCTTTCCAAAAGAAAACAATACTTTCATTTAGACCTTTAAAATACTTGTTCTGCCATTGGTAAGTCATTGCACTGTAACATTAAACTGCTAATTTCTGTGCTTATCCATCTTTGGGCAAAAAACAAATACTGACCATTAGTCACCCATCGTGCACAGAGTTTGTTGAGAATTGTGTGTGAGCACCATTGCCTATTAAAAGCTGAAAAAATCATTTAAAAGTCAGAGATACTGGGATGGACTTGACAGGAGTTTTTAAGGCCAAGACATTAATCTTATGTACTTCTGTCACTTGAACAGCCTCAGAAAGGTCCAGTGCAAAGTTTAGCTCTCAAGCACAAAATCAACATCATACACCCACATCCTCAGAAGACACATCCTTTACCGAGTTCTCTTTCAAATGCTTGCAAAAAAGGTTTTTACGTATTTCCACCAAAGAGATCCACAAAAACCCAAAATTTACATAGTGTTGCTTTAAATGTGCCATAGAATTTTTTTCTTCAGTATTTTAAGTTGTTCTCTGATGTCTACAGTACATAGAAGATATGTCACTTTGGTCAAGGTAAAAAATGCCTAAATGGGTTTTATATGTCTGTTTATACCTCCTATACTCCTATGATTTGGCCCCAAAATGAAACAAGTTGTTTTCCCTTTTTTGGAGAGTTAATGCATAATTTGATGAGCTGTGCTCTGATTTACTGGTTTACAGTGAGACACCACAATGGTTCACACAAAAGTAACATGTTGAAACAGACAAAAGCATTATGGCACCTTAACTTGAATTTATTTTAATTATTTGACTCAAATTCCTTTGTTGTAAATTATCAAGTTGTGTACTTGTTTGTACTGTAAATAGACTGTATTATGAATATATTTCATTCTGTAGGGTTGGTTGAGCACGGTACTTTTAAAAATAGCTTGTTTAAAGGGATTAGTATCAGAATTAGCATCGGCATGGATATTCAACGTTTCTGTGTTGGTATAGAAAAACTAAAGTGTTATCATGCCATCTCTACTCTTAAGCAGCTTTTAAGAGGCACTCAGCAGTTACATTCCTGGAGTACAAGTTTAAGAACATTTACAGAGGAGAGTGCATTTCTCTCCATGTGGCCATTCAACTCAATTT
Organism: Semaprochilodus insignis; assembly: GCA_034552555.1. Taxonomy (NCBI): domain Eukaryota; kingdom Metazoa; phylum Chordata; class Actinopteri; order Characiformes; family Prochilodontidae; genus Semaprochilodus; species Semaprochilodus insignis. The sequence goes on from CM067479.1 coordinate 33,992,422, forward strand.
GGCTTTCATCTCAATGCTCAGTATACACTGGAGCTCAGAGCTTTCTGATGCTGGAGCTGGAAATGCTTCAGATATACTCTGGAATCTTTACAACTTTATTTCTTAAACTTTGTTAAACTTTTCATTTTTTCTGAAGGAAAAAAAGACATTAGTTATTTGATCGCTCTGTAGAGAGCGTGCGAGAGAAGGACCCTAAAGAGAGTTGTCACTGGATCATATGATTCCGCATAAACGGCTCATTTACTTCCTGCTAAAAAAGACCTAATCATCAAGGAACCAAATTTGGCAGCATTCTCCACAGTGAGCATGGATGAGACTAATTTACTAAACATACCCTCCAGTCACATAATTACATGTAATTTTACCGGCATAATTAACTAATTTAATTACTACTCCTCAAGAGCATCAATTATTGATATTACGGAGTGTTCAGACGGGCTGTGGCGACGCATGGAGCATTCAGAGGACACCAAACACATGCTGGGCTTCCGAGAGCTTTGGCATGAGTACAACAGTGCGCGTGTGTGTGTGTATGTGTGTGTGATGCCAGGGTGGCACGGAGCTGGATGGGTGCCCAGTCTGTGAGTGCTTGCTGTAGTGGAAGAGGCAGTGCCATTTGCATTGGTGCGTGTATGCGTGTGTGTGCACAGGAAATGCCAGTTATTACAAGGAATTCCTTCACAGATCACTCAAGATCACTGACAGCTATAGTCTGGCAATATGAATTGTTGGGTGTGAAAAAGTACTAAAAAATAAGACAACATTCTTTCTATGCGTTAACATTGTTAACACTTTACATATACAAAACTCAGTTCCAAAAAAGCTGCAACAATATGTGACATGCTAATAAAATCAGAAAGATTTGTTTGAACTCTTGAAAACAAAACAAAAACATGATGTTTACTATTTTAATTTATGAACTTTACTGTTTATTCACTTTTCCTTTTTACAAAATTGAAACATTAAATGCAAAATTAAATGCAGATAAAACAGAAAGTCGGCCCTAAGGCACTTGTTTCCAACTTCTCTGATCTCACTGTGAATTTTCATGGCATTCCTATTAAATCGGGGCAAGTCATTAAAAACCCTTGGATTCATTTTCTATGCCTTACTTACATTCGAACCCCAGATCACTGAGGCTGCTTTTTATCATTCACAAGCATATTGCACGCCTCTGCTTTCTGCTCTGCAATGCTGATGCCAAAATGCTGATTAATGCCTTTATATTTTTCCCACATTGACTATTGCAGTTCCCTTTTTAATGGTCTCCCTGTCAAACAGTTCAACCGGCTTCAATTCATTCAGAACTCAGCAGCCAGAGTTGCACACTTCACCCCCAACCTCCATCAGCTTCACTGGTTAACAGTATCCTCCCATATCACAGTATAAACGTCTCCTGCTAACGTTTAAAGCCCTTCATGGTCTCGCCTTACACACCTCAATGAGCTCCTTTACCCTTCCTCTTCCTCTTCTTCCTCCTCCCTCAGATGTTACTCAGGTATTGGTTTTCTTGCAGTCTCTCATACAAGACTCGAGACAGTGGGAGGCAGATCATTTAGTACTGCAGCTCCTAAACTTTGGAACTCATTCCCACAATTTCTTCATAACTGCTCTACCCTCTAAAGTTCACCTGAAATCCTTTCTTTTTACTTCATACTATTCTTCTTCTTCTTCTTCTTCTTCTTCTATGTCTTTTATGTTTTTGTTTTTTCCTCTCATTGTAAAGTGTCCTTGAGTTTGTGAAAGGCGCTATATAAATTGAGCTTATTATTAACAACACATAGTGATCATTTGGGGACTGAAGACTACTTTGATATTCTTCCATTATATAAGTAACTGTGCAACTGAGTGGTCATGTTTTGCACTTCATAATGCACAGGATCTGCACTCTCTGTATACACAGCCATGCTTTTGTAACGTGCAAAATGTGGCTTGTTGCTGTCATGCTGAAATATGTGCAGATGTCCCTGAAAAAGATCCTCACAACATGACAGGCTGTGGCTTTTGAACTTTACACTGGTAATAAGTTGGATGTTCCTTTTCGTCTTTGTCTGGAGAACACAGCATCTGTTATTTCCACAAACATTTGAGGCTGACTCATTAGACCACCATCCACGCATCAGTCAATTTCAGACGAGGCCAAGCCTCAGCAGTGTTCCTTGACATTGTTAATTTGGTCAGTATTCCTGAGCCTGTGTCGTGAGATGCGTCACAGAAACTATTTGTAATGCTGTGCCATTAGAGGTAACAAACGCTTCTAAAGGTTTTCTGCTCTTTAAGCCCTTAGATTTCTTTTGGAATCTTTTGATGATATTATGCGCTGTAGTGGATGAAATATGAAATCTAATCCCTCATTGAGGAAAGTGGTTCTTAACTGTTGAATTAATTTTCGATTAAGTTTCAATTTTTGTTTCAATCCTCTTTGTGCATGAAGGACAAGGCCTTTCTGGGTGTTTTTAATATCCCAGCCTGAATGCAACACCTGTTAAATATATCTTGTCCCAGTTTTTTTGGAGGTTCAAATATAAGTGAAAATAGATTTACAAATCACTGTTCTCTGTTTTAATTTGCATTCTACACACACATGTCGCAACCTATATTTTATAAAAGTGATTGATTAAAACAATGATATAAAATGTATATACATTAGCACAAGCACATACAAACTCTTCACTCTCACTCTATCTCTCTCTCCTGCATCTAATGAAACATGAAAATCCCCATACTCTCTTAATTATGTATCAGTATGTAAATGTAAGGTGTTATTGTGCTGAAGTTGGCACCACTGTGTGATCTGGATATAATGAATTCTGGTTTTATGAGTGTGGTGCAGTATGAGGAGGCAGACTGAGCATTAATGTTAGTCATATATCAAACATAGCATTGGCCTCTGAAAGCTTCTATTTCAAAAAGCAAAAACACCAAATAATCTTTCTTTAAATAATTCATTCCATTCTCATGTAGTCATGGGTCATGAAATTATAGCTGTAATTAGGTAACATGATTAGATGTTTCTCAAAGCGCCCAAAGCATTGATTGTTTATGTCTCCACATTGTCATTGTCATCTTAGAAGCTCAACTAATGTATTTTTATTTTTCTGGATCATTCAAGCATAGCAGCTTTCCTTCAAATTGTGTGCACATATCATAATGATTGCACCAACAGTAATGAATCAGAATAAAATAATGGTACAGCAACTTGGGTTAAACTCAAATTTGCCATCTAATGTAAAGCTATTCCTGTAGTATGAAAGATTGTGATGTCTACAGTGGAGCAGGGGCTGATGAAAAGGGGTTAAGACTTCTGAGCTGTTCTTCAGATGTGTTGTTTTCAAAGCTATTTTCATAGACTTCAGAGTGAACTGCTGGAGGACGGAAATCTGTCTGTAACAAATATTCTGTTTTCTTTTCTTGATAGAGGTTGATAGAAGCCTTAGACATGCTTTTAAGAAGAGAAGATACATTAAAAAGAAATAATTTTTTAACTATGCAATATAGAATTAGCCACATGTGACTGTAACATACTTAATGGTGTGTTAATAGTGTGTAATACCTCCACAAGCATGAATAACAGCTGCAATTTGATTTGATAAGCACTGGACAAGTTTCTGGATGTAGGCAACATCAATGTTCAGACACTCTTTTGTGGATGCCTTCCCTGGCACAATTAATCTAATTAACTAATCAAATTTCCTGTAGACTGGGATTTCAGCCACTGCTGGAAGACCCGTATGGCCATGTGCTTCCATACACCTGCAGATTCAGCTACTTCCTTCACACTATGGCCTTTGGGACATTCAAATGCAGTCACTCCTTTTTGCCAAATATTGACATCTGCTGTGCGACCCATTTTCAACGCATCGAACGAGACATTCGCTGCACTGCACTGTGTGTACAGTATACTTGGCCCCTCCAATATAATTTAGCTTAAGCAATGATTGGCCACTATAGTGAGATCGTTTCACTTACTTACTCAAAATGAAGAAATAAAATTTATCTAGAAATAAGGTAAATGATCTAATGATCTTAGAATATGTTTACATTTTTGCAGTGTAGACAATTGCAAAGTCCAAAATGTGGATTCATTTGAATGAGGTTGCTGTGAGAAGATGGCCTAAATCTGGTTCTAACTGACCCTGTTTAAAAAACATACATTAGATTCTCTGCAAACAAGGCCATGTTTAGTGTACAAAGATGCACAGAACTGATAATGAAAGTATTTTATCTGCTTTCAATGCAGTGCAGTTATTCATTAAAATGCTAAAACCATTATGTACTGAGTTGAACTGGGAGCCACACTATCACTATTTAACTATAGCCTACACACCTGTTACTGTAGTCTGGAGGACCACGACACTTCAAAGTGCTTCAAGGTCTAACATCTCCCTATTCCAAAACACCTAAATCAGTTCACAGGGCTTCATAATTAGCTCATGAATTGCGCCAGGTGTTTAGCGCATTCAACACTGTGCAGTGGGCTGAGGCCCTTGCATTGACTTGAATGGTAAAGTTTCCATAGAAAAGTTTTCCTTTCCTTTTTAGGCCACAGCACAGTTTAAATGCTCTAAACACCTGGTGTAATTCATGAGCTAAATATGAAGCCCTTTTGGATTGGGGAAATGCTAAACCCAGCAGTGTTGTGGTCCTCCAGATTGGAGTAAAAGGTGTGTAATCCACATCGTGTGGTCTCCAGCACAGCACATGATTACTTCAACATGCACCTCATGCATTTTACCCACATCAGGAGAAATGCTTTTATGATCAGCACTGAACCTCTTTATACAGAGAAACACAAGGCCTTCTATGAGGTTCAGAGGTTCTACCCAGCGCTCCTCCCATATTTCATTTGCTGTATGGTAGGAAATACTGCACCGTGGTGTGATAGTTATTTACAGTTTGCAGTGAAGATTCATTTTAGCTTATTTTCTTAAAGTAGCATTTCTGCACGTGTACAATATTGAATGCATCTTTTAATGTACCTTAGTGCCATTTATCTTTTAGTAACAGTCTGCTCTCTCCTATTGAATTTTGCTGTTAGCATCAGCATTCTCTTTTGCGGCATCAGCGTCTGTTTAAGGCCAACACTATACTCGTGTTGGGTTTCGTATTTCAGAGTAGTGGGTTGGTGCTAAAAGTGAATCCTGAAGCTCTCTTCACAAGTACTTGAAAATTGTCTGTATCTCATCGAATAGCTCCTCTTCCTTGCCAATACGGAACATAAAAAACTCGCATGAAATGCCAAATGCATTCAGTGTCAGTCCTGTAAGAGCAGAAGTGAAACAGTGTCATTGAACAAGCCTCTTGTGCCTACAGTGTGAAGTTTCACTGTTTCCCTGAGTAGCTCTCCAACAAGGGTTATAGAAGCGGCACACCCAGGCAAGATGGTCTTCTTTACTCCTGTGGTGTTGTTCACAAGCACTCATATATTATCCTCCATATGATTCTCTGACAGTTTAATGCCAAGCACTACCCTTAATGATTCAGAGCACTAAACGCCTGCCTGCACTCATAAATAATATCATTTGGACGCTCCCTACATTTAAATGGGAACAACAATCTAACGTTAAAAGCATTGCAAAAACAGGAGAAGGAGAAACTTTGACAGCTAAGATGCACTTCATTGACATACACTGAGTTGCCAATTTATAAGGGATACTTAGCTTGTACCTAGCCTAGCAAATTTATATACCTTGCATGCACATTTGCAGGTATACAGTTTCTAATGCTGTGTTTAAGTGGCTTTGGAAGCTGACTTGGTCAAACCTAATTTAATTTTAATGTAAGCCAATGGAACCAGAGTTTACAATTTTGGAGCTATATCTTTTGGTTCATTCAGTGTGACACAATGCAAATGGCAGCTGTTGTGTTTAAATGATGCATAAAAGTAAAAATCAACAAACATGGACATGTATGGTTTATATCAGACAGTGACGATATGTATCCATTCCTGCCATTCAGGCCTGCAACACATTCCAAAAGATGCAATTTGGGTCTAGCACTAAGCTAAGACACTAAAGTAAAAGCATCTGCCATCCATGCTCTCCGATCCCTTGGCTGTCATTTTATTATAAGCTATATAACCACATGGGCTCAGGATTATTTTGAGAAACCTCTGTCAAGTATTACAATACATAGTTATATCCACAAAAACTAAATTATTGTTCCAAAAAAGAAGCCTTATGTTAACCATCCAGAAACACCACTGACTTCTTTGGGCTTGGATGTATCTCATTTGGACCATCACACAGTGAAAACATGTATGGTGGTCTTTTTCGAAGAAATGATTATTGTTCGGTCTGGGCTAAAGACAAAAGGACCATCCATCCCGATTACCAGAGATAGGTCCAAAAGCCAGGGTTTGCCATGGAATGGGGTTGTGTCAACCTACACTTCTGTGATGCACCAATAATGCCAAAATTCACATAGAGATGCCTGCAAGATGACAGAAGGTGTAGGTGCTGGACTAGCCTGACTGCAGTCCTGACCTGTCCCTTACAGTGAGTTTGTGGTGCATTCTTATATACAAAAATGATCACTTGGTGTCTTTAGTCTATAAACATCTTTAAGTGTTGTGATAAGGAATGGAAACATTACAAAGTGGTAAATCCTTACTGTCCTTACTTCTTTTAAATATGTTGCAAGAATCAAAAGTAAAAATAATAAGGGTATACAATGCAAAAATACAATTTATGACATCAAGTAATGTGTTGTTTTGATGTAATGCAGGCCAAAATAATTTACCAATGACTGTTTTCAGTTATATGCCATTCCAGCTTTTTCTGATTTGAGGTTTGTATAGAACCACCTCATCTGGCGAACACTTAAATACATCACAACTGTAAATGTATACCTTCAAAGCTGCTATGCACAATTTGCAATTTATAGCCATCCCATCCATCAGTGTGATGCACCATTCAGCACAGCAGTGATACCAACCCCACAGTGATATAGCTGTGTGTGTGGTGCTGCTATCAGGTTCAGCGGGGGTTTTAAACACTGTGTACATTTAGAAGCCACCTTCTTAGACATATCTATCTTGTTGGTCCATTGATGGATTTGGTGTAGAGTGCCTGATAAATTGTGCAACAACAAATGGGCTACAGCCAGTAACTGTAAAGTAACTGAGTGTACCTATATGATATATGTACCAGATAAAATGACCAGTGAAAGTAAGAAAGAGGTAAGAGTGGCTAATAAACTTGCAACAGAGTGTATTTAGCAACAGCAAAAGGTATTACTCATTTCACTCTGTGAACAGTAATAACTCTACAGCGAACTGCTAGAAGAGCAGTCTGGAAATTACATGATCCTGTAACCTTCCTAAATCTGTATTAGCACCATCCCTATCACACATCCCTGCTGCATGCCTGTGGGGTTCCATTGTGGATTACTGCCTTTGGAGCTTCAGGGTGTGTTTACGTATGAGGGGGGTCGCAGTGATCCCAGCCGCTAGAATGATGCTGCTTTACGTCAGGGAAGTGCAGCACACTCTAATTAGATTCATAACAGCAGGCTGAAAATGCAGGCAGCATGATGAATGTGTCACCCACACGCTGTTCAGTAGGATCCAGTGGGACTCAGGGACACGTCACTAAACTCTGCCCAGAGGTGCCCTGGAGAGCGCAGCAGCCGCACACTTTCTTCTGTAGCAGGACTGCACAACGGGTTGTATTTTTATCATCATCATCGCACAATAAACAAAGACCTATGATAGCGGGAACACCCGAGAATCATAAAGTCTGAAAGTTGGAAACAGTAGTGTCGCTGAAATCACATTACGCGCATTGCACCTGAGTGAAGTCAGCACCACTTTACAATAAGGCTATACTTATAAAGGGTTTAAAATGAGTTTGTCAAGCGTTATTAACTAGGCCATAAAGACCTTAATTTGTACATGTAATTTGTTAATTAGCGGGTATAACACACAAATAAATAGGATAACAATGAACTGTTATATTTGATGAATATGAATATCTGATGAAGCCGACAGGATTAATGCTGGCTGGTAGAAAAGACAAAGTAAGATATGTAACCACCAAGATCTGGAGTTTAACAGTGGAAATGAATTTGGGGCCACTATTGGGAAGCAATAGGAAACTGCTGCCCTTTTCATTCATGTCTTATAACTGCTTATTAATGTTTTTAAGTGTTTATGACCTAATTATAATGACCTAAATATAATAATTATAATATTACCATTAATAAACATGTTAAGGCAGAATTACTGAAATCCTGAAATCATTTGCCATAAATCTGTATGTGCAGGTGATGTGATTAGTGTGTGATTGCTGAAAAGCAGCCAGCCCATTCGGATAACATAGTGGAACTGGGACAATGCCATGTAATTTCCTTCTTCAGAAATGTGATGGTTGCTTTGAGTTCCACTTTATTTGAAATGCTTCTTCTAGATAGATCTTTAATAGGTTAGCCATCTACTGATTGTGATAATGCATAGCAAGCACAATGGACATCATAAACTGTCAGCAGAGTGGCAGCCCCAGCATTCTGGCACCCCTGGGCAATGGCTCCTTCTCCTCTGTCTCCACTCCACCCTTGAGTCGACCAATCCCACAGGCCCAGTGCAATTACCGAATTGAGGAGATACAAGAGATGTTATCTTCACATAATACCTGTGGCCATCAACTACGGTCATTACAAATGTTCTTCTCCTATTTTCAAGATGCCTGTCAACCATCAGGCATGTCCTATTTACCACAGATGAAGGCCCATCTTCTTGCTAACATCAAAGCTTGTGCTAGATGGGGCCCCCTGTCCCCTTGATGTAAGCAGGAAGGCAGTGGACTGCCCAGTGGGCCCCCTGACACTAGGGAGCTATTGGCACCGGCATTGACACACCATCTGCAAGTTTGTCACGTCGGATTACAGTTTAGCACGGTAGATGGAGGAAGGCGAGAGGGATGACACAAAAGGGAATGGGGAGAATGAGAAAATAGATGACAGGGATAGGTAGAAAGATCAAACCCACTCCTGCAGGAGAGCCTCAATCAGACAGGCCCTTATCCTGCAAGAGGGAACTTAATCCCCCCTCTCCTCCCCTCATTCTCTTTCTAGCTCTCTCCCTCGTTCCCTCCACCAGCCTCTTGGCTCAGCTGCTGGGGGACACAGGCGTGTTGGCAACAGGGGTTTTGTTGTCCCCATGGGAACTCACGAGACTGATCTTGACCTGATACACAAACACACACACAGACACACACACACACACAGACACAGACACACACACACAGAGTACAGTGCAAAAGTCAGAAACCACCATTTCATTTATTCATTCTCTGGTTAAAACCATTAAGTATGAGTTAAAGATATACATTTTTCAGCATCAGGAACAAAAGCTTCAAAATCTAAATATGATATCGTATAATATATCTTTGTCAGTATTTTAGTGTCCTTTCTTTGTCTTTCTAGCTTGTTTTCAGTTTTTCAAATAAATCTACAGGAATATTTTTCCATGCTTCTTGGAAGCAGAATGGCATTTTCTGCTTCTCACGATCCATACAATCCCAAACACATTAGTGCTTTTCTCAGTAACGGCTTCTTGCTAGCAAAACACCTTTTCAGATTGAGTTCACTTTTCACAGTAGAAGGAAGAACAAATACACTTGTGGACATTTCAGATCTGACGCAGGAGTGGAGTATGATTTTCTCCTCTCTATCAAAGATAAAGCTTTAAAGCTGATTTTGTAGAAACCAGGAAGTATAAGCTAGTCAGCCCTCCTTCTATAGCCACTTCCCTGAAAACACATGAATACACATGGACTAGTCCTGGCAGAGAGCGTTGGAGAGATGCACAATGTGGTGTGGAAGTTGAAGATTCTTTCTCATAACTACAAATAAACTCATCACCTCAGTTTTAAAATGCCAGAGTAGACTAGCAGAAGATAAATACTGTACCATGGGCTATTTCATCAAAAACTCAAGAGTCACAGGTCTGCTACATGCTCTGCTTTATGTCCATACTCACCAAAGAACACAACAAAACAACTGGCACACTCACAGCCGGCCTCCCCTAGAAACTAAACACGAAATCCACTGTATTCCGGTTCAACATAGAGGTCCTGGTAAAAGTGAACCTGATACAGTCGGACATTTCCTTTCTTTTCAGACTGAACTACTTACAATGCAGCATGGCAGTGCCACAGTCCAATCAAACAGCATAGCTCAAAACTACAATGCAGACAGATTACATACAAGATAAACATAGGTAGCTTACTTACACCTACAGCTTAGCCGTATGACGGTCTCCGCACAAATACACATGCGATTACACATGCAAAACACATGTGCAGATCATGAGCTTGGTAGCTAGACAGGCAGGTAGGCCATCCAATCACTTTATTTGGTCTGAATGAGATTATTGGATGGGGTTTTTACATCCTGTGATCTCCACAGATAATGATTTTCTTATTTTTATTGTCAGTACATTTGATTTATTGGTTCCTATTGGGGTGTAAAGACTATTTCAAGAAATATAAAAAAAATATTTAGAACATTTACCTACTCCAGCTTTAAGCTTTGTTTATCTTTGGTGGGCTACCCCTTTTAACTCCAATTTTGTAAACTCCTTTGACTTTACCCTTCATTAAGTAAGTAGATTATCTTATATCTACCCTCTTCATCTCTCCTTTAGCCATTTTAGGTGCACATACATGACATTTGTAAGGCAGAGTAGCTGTTTATGTGAATGTTAGTGTCTGTTTGAGAAGGAACATAGGACCAGTCACTCCTTTAGGAACATTTTCTGTTGGGAGGACACAGCTTTAACTGGTTGGTTTTAAGCTTGGAAGGGTTTAGCAGTCAAAGTGCTGGTAAGGTAAAAAGTAGACATATTAAACACAGATAGATTTGACAGTCTTCTTAGTGTTGGATGATTTTGTCTGTTTTGTTTTTCTTCCTGTTTTTTTCCTGAAGGCACTTAATGAATACCTTGAATACATGTTCAGAAAGAAGGTACAGAACTGTCACTGGGTACATCTCAGCTCCTTTAGTTAGGGAACAGAACCGTAATATTTCATTTAAAGTATACATTTTTAGCTTGTTCAGTCTTGACTCTTTTTATCTTATTTTGCTGGTTTAAAGACTGTGAAAATGTACAGGTATGTACTTTTCACCTGGGAAGAACTTATTTTAGGTACACAGTTGGACCTTAAAACCACTGTTGGATCTTTAAAGGGACTTTTACATTATAGCTTGATAAATTAAAAGTGTACCTGCACAGCACCTGTTTATCTAACAGCGTAGAAATGGTGGTCTAGACTAACAATCAAAGCAATGAAATGGTGGTCTGTTTTTTGCACAGTACTGTTGATATAGCATTTCTAATGCCTTACCAGTGGAGTCATATATCTACCATACAATATGTGCAATATATGTATTAATGGCTATATAACTATATAAAATAAAAATAGCAAAAAAGTTAAATAGCAGCTTTAATCACTGAATATGTTGATGGTTTTAGCAGTATCAGTAACAAGTATAGAAACAAGTACATGCTAAGAGACAACAGAAACTAATCTTAAATGTGATTCTATTGTTCAGTTAGAAAGAAAGAAGGTCTGAAATAAGTTTTATATGCAGCATTTTACAAATTCTGGAACATTTTGTTAGCCCTGCTCTGTAAAGGTCAATCAAGTCAAGGAATTTTTTGACCCTGAAAATTAAAACACACACACATACGCACACACACACACACACACACACACACACACACACACACACACACACACACA
>CM067479.1:34039110-34085957 GCA_034552555.1 Semaprochilodus insignis
GAGGAAGAAACAGAGAGAGAGAGGAAGGACAGGAGATAGAACAGGTAGAGAGATAGGGAAAGAGAGAAAAAGACAAGGAGGTACAGAGAAAGAGAGAGAGGGAGGGAAGGAAAATAAGAAGAGAAGAGAGAGAAGAAGGGGGAGAGAAAGAGAGACAAGGAGGGAGAGAGACATAGTGGAAGGGGCAGAGAAAGAGACAGGGAAAAAGAAAAGGAGTTAGAGAGACAATAAGAGGATGAGAGATATAGAGAGAAAAAGACAAGAATGGATAGAGACCGAAGGAGGGAGAGAGGAGAGAGAGAGGTAGATAATAAGAGGACATGACTGTTGCAATGAGACAAAAGTTAATGAGGGCTGAAGACTGCAGCAGCGGCGGCCTGGTCTTTGTGTGCTGCACGCCACTCCCTTTGAGCCTCCTGGCCCTTTATTAACACCATAATACAGTGGGGGACTTGAAGTGTGCAGCTGCAGAGAGAGAGAGAGAGAGAGAGAGAGAGAGAGAGAGAGATGGGTAGTTTCACAGACCAGAAAGAAAACCAACAAAAAACAAAGAAAGCAGCACGCAGAGCCTCAGTCAGCACATTGTTTGGGAGACATACACTGCTTTGACAGTGTACTTTCTTATAGATTATACAGGGACATTTCAGCCACGGTCAGCATCCACACACACTGCTCTCTCTGTCTGCTGTCTTACCCTTGAGCATATGAACTCAGGTTTACAGCCTCTATCAGCAGTTGTTTTGAAAGACTTGCACTGTCTGTACTACTGCTCTGCTCTCTCAGAGGTTATGAACTCTGCACTGCAGATTATGGCCAGTCTATAGAAGAAGCCAACAGTCTCAGAACACTGATAACAATTCATTAGCCATGATCAGAGGACCTGTTACCAGATTCAGTATATTTACTCTCCAGAATTCAATTCGGTCCATTATGTTCTCAAGGCGTCCAGGCGAAGTCAAGATCAATGTTCATTTATACAGTCCAAACACAATAGTGGAAAGCTGCATTTAATCAATGATACATACTATGGAGCTCAGGGTCACATTCTAAGTGCTTTCTGACAATTTTGAGACCGAATACACTGATGATGCCATGTATTATATTTTCTTGATTCTATTAATTATTGTGTCATTAATTATGTAATTTCCATACTAATTAGTTCATAGCAATGCAGGCATTAGAAGGGTAGTGGATCATTCGCAGCACTGCAGTGACACTGATGTTGTGGTGGGGTGTTAGTGTGTGTTGTGCAGTTTACAGTGGATCAGACAGAGTTTTAAATACTGCGTCCACTCAGGAGGCTGTTGGCTGGATAGTTTTGGTTGGTGGACTATTCTCAGTGCAGTGCTGCAAATGATCCACCACCCAGATAATAGGTGATCCTGTAGAGGGCCCTGCCCACTCAAGAACATGGTAAATGGGGATTAACAAATTATACAATGAATCAGATGGACTGAAATTGTAATTGTAATTTCAATTGTAATTGAAACTGTAATTGTAGAACAACAAAGTGCACCTATATGATAAGTGAAGCTGATAAAATGAACAGTGAGCATAAATACATGGAGATGTGCCTAATGATGTGGCCGGTGTGTATTTGAATTTGTAAATTCATTTAATCACCTTTTACAGATGCTCATCTAGGTACCCACCACACATCCATCTTAACTTTGTTTCATTTTTTGTGCCATGCACTGTACAAAAATAAAAAGTACCTAAACATAAATAAGAGAAAGCTCAGTTATTGCATTTTACAGCATAACTAACGCCGAACATCCAGCTGTAGGCATTACTGTAGCTTCTTCGGTGAAGCATCGGTGGGGTAAAATTAAACATTTAGAATATAGGGTTAGCCTAGCTGCTCTTAGTCGCTTACTATTCATCTTTCATTACTCATCTTTATCATTCATATTTCTAAGGGGATTAGACATTAAATAATCCATTTGTGTAGCAAATGGGAAATTCCAGTTCAGGTGGAGGATGGGCTCTGATTTTCAGTATTGTGTATATGTGCAGGTTTTTTATTTTATTAAGTTCTTCACACTTGCACAGGCTCATGTGCACATTGCTAAAATCTCTAATCTATCTATTGATCTATCTGACTAACTCATTTACAGGAACCCATTGAAATTTGAAACCCTTTCAAATCAATCAAAGGTGGTTCTTCTATGGCATCACTCCAAAGAGCCCTTTATTACATCTTTATATTTAAGCTGCGTGTGTTTGGACCAGGTGCAGTGGCCTGATTCTGTGGTGGTTGTTGTGCAGTAAGCGCCCTCTTTAGCCCTTCTGATGGCTGAATTACCCCTCATATGGCACATAGGTCTCAGGTGTGAGGTCCCACTGTGCCAGGCCTGGACAGGTGTCCAAGAGGCGGCACACACGCTAATTAAAAGGCCATATTCACAATTACCCCTCCCTCACCCCACTCCTTTCTAAGGGTCTATCACATGCTTGTGTGTGTGTGTGTGTGTCATTTGGTCATTATACACACATTCAAATATACACCAGCTTGAAACTAACATAGAGACATCAGACAGATGCGTGCTGGGAGCTTCATTACCCATCAAACAGTTAGACAGGACACACTTAGCAGGGGGCTCTTAAGTGTGTCTTGTGGAGGACAATAAGAACAGTATTTGGAGGTTTGGATGGAGGAGAGAAGACAGAATATCAGTGTTCCCATGTAGCCACTGTCTCTTTCTCTGTTTCAGTAATCTTTTTCTACCTATGGTTCAGTCCAAGTCAGACAGTTTTTGTGGCTTCCAGAAAGAGCTCAAGATTGGTGCCCACCTTTATGCTCCTAATACCTAATACCTTTCAAATACAATCTCTATAGTGGATGAAAGTCATGCTATCTTATTGACAAGGACTTAAGAACAGCATGGGTTATTGTATGTAGCTGTATTTCTCTAATATGGTTCTGACAAGTCATATAGCAAATATTTTGGTTTTTTTTACTTTTCATTATTTTTGTTCAGTGTGTTGACCTTGCTCCTGGATCTATAAACTGACTATGAATCCATCCGCACACATTGGTACTGAACTGTCGATGGGGTGCTATATATAAATACTATATATGAACTATAAATACTTAATTCAGTGAACTCCAAATCTTACCTCATTACGTCTTACATCATTACATCAACTAGGTTTACTTACTTGCATCCTGCCCATAGAGGTCTACTACTGACCAAAGAAGGCTATAGTGTCACCAGGATCACCAAGAGAATGAGAACAGTTACTTGTACAAATCAATTATTTAACCCACAGCAACATGTTTTTAAAATGTGCTCTAAACTGCGGTCCATAAACATTTGGAGTGGTACAACTGTCTACTTGCCTGATCATCAGGAGACAAAAACTGAAATGCAGAACTAAAATTGTGAGAACAATTGAGTTGATTAAAAAGCTGTGAAATGAATGTTAAACTGGCTTAAATTATTTTAAAGTGTAATACTAAGCAATCTATAAATACATCAGTCGTTCCATCTGATGTGTTTCTATCAGAGCCAAAGGGCACTGAAGGAAGCTGTTCTGGCCACCTGCCTACATGACAATACAACTGTGATGGGTCGGCTGCTATGCAGTTTACCCTCCTGGTAAATGGAGTAAAGTGCCCTTTGGTACAGATGAGATGAAAGGTCACATAAAATCCCTTATAAGAACAAAATATAACTAAGGCATGTTCCCATTTATACTTCACTTGTTTTTTATCCAGTTCATAAAGTCTTAACAAGTCATCCTGTTATACACCTTGTTAAAAGTAAAGGTAGCAAAAATGTTATTTGTGGTGATAGAAGAACCACTTTTGGTTACTTTTGTTAATACAAATAAGTGAAAAAACGTTTTCCAGCTTATAGAACCTCCATGTAATGTAAAGGTTTTCCTCCAGTCAAGAACCATTTAGGCATCTTTATCCTTATAAATGGAGGTGAAGCTGTAAACTACCTCAGTAATCAGCAATAAACTTGGTCCAAGACATTATTTCACCCCTGTAGTTATAGCGCATTACCCGCAGTGGAGTCCTATTCAGGCGAGAGTTGTTCAGAGAGCTTCCTGTCGTCCAGCTGCAGCATTGTCTTCAGCTGTTTGCATAATAGAGATGTGTTTATGTGTGGGGCTGATTGCATGAATTCATTTTCCAAGGGCCACTTTCCATCAAGTGATCTGAAACTCTTTAGCCCACAAAGAGAACGCACTCCTGGGCAGATTAGTTTGTTAACCATTATGTTCTATTATCGTTGTTGCTCAACACTTCTCAGAACTCTACACTCTCTCCCTCTCTCTCTGTGTATGTGTTTGCTCCTGTGCGATTCAACAGCCTTCTCGCTCTTCACTCTAGTCCGCTGCCACTGTGCTCAGCTAATGCACCCCAGCATTAGCATAGCGTTTGATGTCGAGTTAGAAGACATTTAGGCGCTCCGTGTTTAACAACTGTGTCAAGTGTTTGCGCCGTCTATTTACTTCAGTAACGACATCAAACAATACACAGCCGCCTCAGCGCTTAGCGCTCAGGAGCCCAGACAACAATGCTCATCAGCAGCGTGGAATTAGCTCCTGCAGTGTTCACTTGAGTTCAGTATGCAAACTGGGTTCAAATGAACAGTACAACAGCTAATTCAATGATAGAGGTTTTACTGTGTTTTAATATAGGGGAAATAAAATTACTATGAATAATAAACCAGGCTCCTGCAACAAAAGCCAAAGAGGATAAATGTAGCATTTATGAGATTTCGTCTCAAATTTTTTTCTTTCCCGGCTTTCCCTCCTACCCTCTGTTTTTCTCTCAGGGGCAGATAAAAGAGCCATCGCATGCATGGACAAGGCAAGCCTGATGAATGCAGGAGCACAGGAGAAAGAGGAGGAGGAAAGCACAGGAGGAGAGTGGGAGAGAGAAAGAGAAAAGGGGGAGATTAGAGGGGTGAAGAGGGAGAAAGAGCTCTCTGGGAGAGAAGAGATAAGAAAGAAGAGAAGAGAAGAGGTGAACAGGAGCACTTGTCACTGCAGATGCAGAACTCGATTTGCTAGAGAGGGGAGATGGAGGAGAGAGAGAGAGAGGGAAAGATGGTGTGAAATGATCTAGGGCACAAAGCTCCTACTTACTACAGTCAGGGCCCTTCTAACATGGTAACATTGGCAGTTGTAAAGATATTCAGAAAAACAACTGATAAATCAAATATACTGGTGTAAGTGGAGGGAGAAGGTTTTAGACAGTATGAAAAGGGGAGGATGTTCTAGACATTCAAGACTACCAGGGTGGTACTCATCCCAAAGACGCTTTGTGACAACATCTGATGTAAAAGCGGCTATATAAATACACATTGACTTTACTTGAATTTGATCTGTGAATATGCCAGTTCTTGCGTACTGTCTGTCTTCGCCAACTTTAGAATCACTGGCTCCTCAGTGTAGCAGGTTGAAAGACGCTCCTAACAGTTAACATGGAGGCTATCTGTTCCACGCAGGCTCTTCACCTGTGTCTCACAAGGCTTAGTGCTGGGTCTGCTTTCTTTTCTTCTTTACACTTGTTTTCTTGGTGATGGTGGCAACTCCTACCACAGCTATGCTGATGACACCCAGCTAATACTTTGCTTCCCATCATCTGACTCTGAGATGTCGCCATGTCTGGTTGACATCTCTTCATGGATGGCATTTTGGCACCTGACGCTCAATCCTAGCAAGAATAAACTGCTATTCATCCCTGGAACTACAGGCCTGGGTGTGATTCTGGATGACCAGTTATTGCTCGCAGCACATATTACAAACCTGACGGGGTCAGGTTTGTAATATGTCCAGAGGATTTGACACAGCGCTTTTTCTAAGTAGGCCACCCAGGTCTTTGTTGTCATCTCAAGGCCTGACTACTCCAACTCATTCCTGGCTGTTTTTCTTTGGCAGGCCTTTGCAACTGATCTATAATGAATTTAAAGATTTAAAACCCTGATGTTTGCCTACAAAGGCAAAATTGAGGCTCCTCCCTTCCCGAGTTCAATGGTCAAAACTTTGAGCTTCAAGTATGGCTCGGCTTGACCCACCATTTCCCAAGAGCTATGGACAACAACTATCAAGATTCTTCTTTGGCACCCAGGTATTGGAACAAACTACCACTCATTGTCCAAGAAGCAATCACTTGCTATCTTAAAATGTAAACTGAAAACCCAACTTGATGTCAAGCACTGAAGTCAACACTAATCTAGCATTGCAGTGTATTGTGTTTATTTATGGTTTAAGGGTTAGGATGTTTCTGTGTGTCTTCCCTGTAATGGACTGGCGACCTGTCCAGGGTTTTTCCTGTTTTCCACCCATGAGTGCTGGGATAGGCTCAGGCACCCCCATACAACCCAGGAGGATGCACACAGTCAAATCACATTATTATGACATATTACTTTAATATCCACAGTAACCGCTGTGTGCAGCAGCTAGACGGGCTGGGAGTGACTCAGGAAGGTCCTAGTAAGTTGTCACAGGTATCTGGAGCCATGCTGACTGCAGTTTATCCCACAGCTGCTGAAGTGGGACGTGGGGGAGGATCTACAGAGCAAACACAAATGAAGGTGGTCCCACAGAGGTTCAACTGGGTACCCCATCGAAAGTAGGAAGTGGTTATAATAATGTGACTTGACTGTGTAGATGTGGTATAGATGATGGGTGAGTAAGCGACTGAGTGAGAGAACATGCATCAGTGTATATAAAATGGCTTTTTGGTGACGTTCCTTTTGACGAGGATTTCTCACTATATCTCCCCATAGGTTCCATATTTACCAATAACCATATATCTCTAATCATGACCTTTACTTACTGTGCATATGAGCAGCAACTCCACAATTCTGACTACAAAGCACCGCAGAGGTCCATTAGAGCAGACGTAACATTTCTGACTTGTCACTCTCAGGCTGAATATAACCTCTCTCACTGATCCAAACAGCTTTCACTGACAATTGTGTAGTCCACAGCCGATAAAGTCAAAATGCCATGGGGTCAAATGCAGCTTCTGCCATGCCTGTTTAATCTACATGTCTACATATTTACACATTTGTGTGTATGTGTGGGTAGTGTGTGTGTGCGTGTGTGTGGGTGGGTGGGGGATTCTCACATTTAGTCTGACAAGCCGTCATTGTGGTGAGGAGAGACAGCCGTGGCCTTTTGATATGAGGAGCAATAGAAAGGTCTTGCGCTGGAGGTTGATATGTGTCAATCACCTCCAGGAGAACCATTCTGTCAGTGCTTCTACCTCTGGACCACACAAACACACACACACACACACACACACACACACACACACATACACACACTGATAATGCTCCAAATATCAGGTGAGAGGAGAGAGTGCTGGCAGAAAGGAGATTGCCTGACCTTATTGTTTGCCTTCGTCTCCTCTTTGTTCTTCACAAATAAAGGTTTTTTAATAAACTGAAAAGGTCCTGCGTGGCGGCCCGGGGAGCCGGAGAAAGGAGGCAGTGAGGTATGGCACAATGTGGCAGCGCAGAAAGGAGCAGCTCATCAGAAAATAACAAAGGTGCAAGTTAAAGATAAGGAGGCTGTCAGAGATTAATCCTGACGCCTTGATTGTTTTCTTTAATACCAGTCTTGCCACGGCAAGCGATAAGTTTGCTGAGTAATTTAGTTTTTCTCTTTTTTGAGGGGGGGTGCGGTGGTGAAGAGGAGGGATGGTGCGGGGAATAATATTCAGGTGGGCCTGGTAATTGATTTTCCCTCTCACTCATGCTTTTCACGAAATAAAAAGAAAGGCAAAAGTGCTTTCGTTCCACTTTCTTTTCCCTCCCCTCACTTTTTCCCCCTGCAGATTAATAAACTTGCTTTATTCAAGTCTTTAAAGCAGAGTCTGTGCCTGTGAAAGCCTCTTTCTGTAGGTCTGTTAAAGCTTTTTGTACCAATCTTAAAGCAGGGGATGGCAGGCCACCATCTTCAGCATAATTTAGGGAAAGTACAATAGATTCATACGTTTAAGAGCAATAATAGAAAAGGTGGGAAAGAGTTTTCCCAGCTTCATTCTTTTGCATTCAATGCAAAGACATCACTGCTGCTTCTCCAGCACACTAATAGTTAGTCTCTCTAGAAATCACACACTACTTTAACATGATTCTGAAGTGATAATAATATGCTGTGCCTTAGACCTCTTTAAAACTCTAAAGGCAGTAATATAGTGGAACGTGAATCCTCTGCTTCTAAAGGAATCTTCCAGAATTTTCGACCTAATCTATAGCTACCACATCTGTAGCACACCTGCAGCACTGGTTTCTGCTATTCAGTTAAGTGTTTGTTCTTTAACTAAAAATAGGGGAATGCACCAAATGATGGATTATCTGTGGTAATCTACCATATCACTGCTGTCGGAACAAAACTTCTCCAAAATGACAACTTTAAAAGAAAGGAATAAACATACTTTACATATAACGTAAGTCTGTTTAACCAGACCTCTTTCCAAGTCATTATGGGCCATTTGGTTTGGTCCATTCATTATGGAATTTATGCACAATCTATAAAGCAACAGGTAAGGTAACCTCTTAAACCATAAAGCTGCATTTACATGTTTGTGGTAGATAGAATATTGAATTGTCTTCAATGGAGTTACAACAGAAAATTCTGTCACCACATGCAGAAACCTTCTGCAGACCGTTGGATGAATGAAACGCTCCACCCAGAGTTCAGTTTTCCCAACTTTTGTCATCGACTGCAAGGGTGGAATAAACCGATGCTGATTTTTCTGGGAGCCATGGAGCCAAAAGTCTTATTGTTCCAATCCAGATGAACCCAGTATTATACATCAAATACCAGAGATCCTGACTTTAATAAACTCCTTATTAATCTCATGTCACCATGCTAGTGTTTGTGTGGTTTCATGCCATAGTATACCAAGTACCACTATGAGGTACGGAATGGCATTTTTAGCGGACGGACAGATGGATAGACAACATACAAAGAAATGGACAAACAGACATGCACACAAACGGATGGATAGATTGACAAACAAATGGAAGCAAAGCTTGAATGAAGAAACAGACAAACAAACAGTGTTGGCGTATAGATAAAGGACAGGTGGTCTAGCTTGCTAGCTTGGGACTATGCTAGGTTAGCTTTAGTGCGCTAGGATTCTATGACTCTGAAACTGTGTGAGACATCAACCTTGTGACTGGTTAGAGCATTGTCTACAGAAGCATTAACCAAAGTAAGGACCACCCAGTTTAAATATGATGAAACATCTCAGTCATTGAAAGGTCATTGGAAGAGTTTGCTGTTTGTCTGCAACAATATTAACCTAATTAGACATACAATTCAGACTCTCTGGGTCTTTAAATAAAGGAACAGTGGGATTAAACCAGAGAAGTTTTTTTCAACTGTGAGTATGGCAAGGAAAAATCTGTGCACTGGAAGAGAGAGCTGCAATATAGAGTCATCACACAACAAGGAAACAAGGAAGGCGAGGCCCTAATATCGAAACCCAGTGCATCAGACAGAACTGCGGCCACCTTAGAATGTAGAACATAGATGTAGATTAGATCGGCAATATGTCATCTAGCATAGGCTCTCATCGCTTTAAGAATGGACGTGCCATTCTTGTCCCTTCTTAAACTCTCCTGAGTCTCTTTTGGTTATGTTTTCTTACCTCTATTTTATATTACAATCTACTGTGAGTTTTGCTTGTTTTCCCCCAAAAACCGTCAGGGATGTCTTGCAAGCTATCAAATGTGACAGTCTGAGGTAAAGCGGGGCAGTCTCAAATTATGTACAGTATTGTGCCAACTGCATTTGTTACTGTACAGATTATCCACGGTATAGATTATCCACACTTTTCATTTGATAACACATCAAAGGGGTGGTATGAACTTAAGATGGTGGATAAGCTTGAAATGAATCAGTAGACGAGCAATATGTTTTGATGGAAAAAAGGTATTGCTCCAGACTCTTCCCCGATCAATGGTGGTATTCAGCAGCAGCTTACATTCCCGCATCGTGGAAGCAGAGGTTATCAAAGGAACCTGAGAAGCACATACATACATAAGCATATACACAGGTCTTGAAAAGTGTGCATGCCGTTATCATCTAAAAGATCACTCAATAACCATCTACCAGTTCCATAAAAGTTGTGTGCATAACATAAATGCAGAATAATGCCAAAGAGGGGAGGACGCTGTATAGAGAGGAGCTTTGAAAAATGTATTCTGAAGTTTCCTCAATACATGAAGGGAGCAACTAATAATCAGTTCATATTTTTAGAAAAGTGCGTGCAACATCCTGAAGACAATGTGCTTTCACTAAGGAGGGCTTATTATCCCACCAGGGTAGCAGAGAGTCCTCACAAAGCAAGACCTTAATGGCCCACATTTGAAACACCCAGTAATGTAACTCAAAGTTTGGCAGTGATAGTCCACTCAACTTCTTGGGTCTCTGTAAAGTACCGAAATGAATACAAGGTCATTGTATTCCACCACAAAGCAAAGTCAGTAGAATAGAGTGTATAGTCTTTAAGAACATGGCAAACAAGAAACTGATATGAGGAAAGAGGAGGAGTTCTGTGTCTGTTACTTGACAGAAAAAGATGAAGAAGCATTTACAGATGATTGGGACTGGCTGATATCACAGTGTCAACCAGCATATATGTTACAGCAACTCATCCAGAGCTCTTTAATTATTCACTAGTTTTGGCTATATTGAGGTGCAGTAAGCCTACCTTTCTCTTGCCTGGCTGTGTAGCACACACCATAAATGAGTTCAGGGTTAGAATGCACTTACATCCATGTATTTATGATATGAAGGGGAAAAAGAGTGTTTTTACATCTCTGATATAAAAAGAAACACCTGGAATACAACGCAGTGACTCTGGGTTCAAGTACACAGTTACTGTGTCTTTCACTGGTAAGCCTCTCTCTGCTGTACTCTTAACCTCCACTTTGTCTCTCAGTATTTCAGTGTCAGGTGTAGTTTTAAGCCTCTTCCACTCACTGTATCTTTTTGTACTCTCTCTCTTTCTCTCTCTCTCTCTCTCTCTCTCTCTACCTCTCATTCTTCCCCCTCTCTAACTCAGAGGACCATCTGAAGATGGACACACTCCAGGGCTGTTTTTCAATTACCGTGTAGCCTTAGCAACGAAGGTCATTACAATTAGCCCTCTGTTTAGCTTTTTTCAGTGGAAAGCAGAAAATGGTGGTTTGGAGATTGTGCTGTGTAGCGTAATGTCATTGTGTTGCACTCAAGTGCCTGTGCTGTAAGTGGGCCACATGCCCTATATTGAGACATTAAGATTAGCTGCGGGCAAACGGAAAAGACATCTTGGAGAGGAGAATAAAGGTCTCCAAATCAATATCAGACAGCATCTATTGTACACT
Organism: Semaprochilodus insignis; assembly: GCA_034552555.1. Lineage (NCBI taxonomy): Eukaryota > Metazoa > Chordata > Actinopteri > Characiformes > Prochilodontidae > Semaprochilodus > Semaprochilodus insignis. The sequence goes on from CM067479.1 coordinate 34,050,459, forward strand.
CAGCAGCATACTATAGCTCAGTATGGCCAGCAGTGATGATAAGCCATGTGAATTTCACTACAGGCCACTGAATGCTACTTTCATTATCAGGTTCTGTAATGCCTGAAGAAATAAAGAGGGCTACAAGCTATACGTAGTCTATGCTGATACCATATATCATTATCCATATACTGCTTTTGCTAGTCCATTTTTTATTTTGTAATTTTTCTATTTCATGTTTTATATTAAAAAATAAGTTGCTGTTTGAAGTAAGTGGGTTATGTCAAGTAGATATAGATCTAAAATGACCTAGAATAAAACTTGCATTAATGTGCATTAAGAATGTTACTTTAGTTTAACAGGGTAACAATGCTGTTTTACAATGCTAAACTTACATATTGGACCTGTATGTCTATATCAGGGTCTCAGTGCATGTGTGGAGGAGGATGTTATATGTTTATTAGTTTGCTGTGTGTGACTGTGCATATGGATGTGAGCTTATACGCATGGATTTGTGTGTGTGTGTGTGTGTGCTTTTGCCCATGTAAGCGTTCTACAGATGTTCTTGGCTGTTTTGTTCTCCAACATTCATTTCCTTATTGCCCCTTTCGCGCCTCACTGCAGTGTGCTTGGAGCAGATGGCAGGGGACCGAGGCTCCATTGCGGTAGAAAGGCGTTTAATTGCTTTAAGTAAATCGATACGGGGTGGCAGAAAGCAGCAATTCCTCACTCTGCATCAGTCCCTCACTGCAATTACCACATTGATTGGCCTGCGCTAATTGAAGGCCTCATTATTAGAAGTTTATGCAATCACAGTAGCACAGTTCAGCCTAAAACAATGACTTTTACAAAGCTGCATTTTTTTCAGTCAAATTGGATCAGACATTTATCACATAAGGCTGAAATGCCACAAATTAGAATAATTGTTCTGTTGTATTTGTATGACTGAAACTTTCCAGGGTTGAAACTTTGTGGAATAAAAAATGACAGGAAGTAAACTAGGAAAAGATATAATAACTGTAGGAAGCACATTAGGGATTAGGTATTTGCAAAGTAATTAAAGGCCTAGGTATTAAACTTGATTAGAATTTGTATTAGTAATTTGTTGTTAAAAGTCAGACCTTACAATACACTGCAACCTGATTAGATATTACCTACATACACACAACGAAGATTATATGCCCTGTAAATATAACTCTCTGATGATATACAAAAGAACTGTAGGCAGACAATCTAATGAAAACAGGTAGTATCTGGACATGCCTATAATAAGGCTTTGGCTGCTTATGTTATTCAGTGAACAAGTTAGAAACTAAGCTTATCTTTTAAAACAAGTGACACAGTTGAGTAGACAATGACATTTTAAACCATGATTTGACATTAAAACAATGCTGATAATGCATCCTTAGGGTCCATTACCTTTACCCCTTCTCTTTTTACTAACCACATACATTTACTAATAGCACATTAGCTTTATACGTGGTTGCAGTTCTATCATAAATATGATTTGTGAACCTAATAAAAGACCACCTTAATCTCAGAGGACAGGATACTGGGCCCTGTGTGCATTTTTTGGAGCAGGAGCTTTAACTTTCTGCCATTTTCCACCCTTTTGCTCACTATTGCAGATTTATTTATTGCATTCTATTGTCTGCAGGCTGTATAATGTAATCTTTTGCACTTGTGGTTTTGTGTTGCACCATGGTCCTGGAGGAACGTTGTTTCGTATCACTGTGTACTTCTATACAGCTGAAATGACAATAAAACCTCTTGAACTTGAACTTTCCATGTTTTGAAAAACGTTTGTCATAAATTTGGACAGTCTGTCATTGTACTCTTTCAGAATGTTCAAATCAGTTGTCTCCTAAAGCTTTCTGCACTGTATAAAAGGGGAATATAGGGTATATGCTTATTAATACCCACATAGCAGTTGTTTCTTACAATGCTGACCGCTGCTTTTATACAACACTGTCAGAAGACTTGCACAGGATGAAGAGGTGACTATAAAAAGCTCATTCAAGATATGCTAATATTGAACCAGGGTGGTAGCCTTTGCCTAACGGTATGCAGATTAAACAACAACTGAAAGTGCTGAAATCCTGTGTACTCATTATTCTGTTTCCACAGGTTGTAGGAACAGCTAGATCCCCTACCTTTTTCCCATTACAGACTTCTCGCCACCCATCTCCAGCCCCCACCCCCTTTACACCTGCCCTCATGTCCACTGTCTCTGCATGTTTTCCATCAGTCCCGGATCAAACTGACCTTCTTGCCTGTCCCCATGGTGGCGTACACCCTCCAAGAATAATAAGGGCACCAGACACATTAATTATGCCCTCTATTTAGATAAATGTCTGCAAGCGAACGTGAAGCTCTTATTAATATTTCATACAAAAATAATTAAATTCAATTTTTCATTTGCTGCTTCCACTTCCTTACCACCCCTCTCTCTTCCTCTCCCTCCTTTTTTCCTGTAGTCTCGTTTTTTCGTCCCCGTTCTAACTGCGCTCCCCTCTGCCTCTCTGATTGGCTCAATCTGGCATCCGGAGAGAAGGCTCTGGAAATGACTGTTAATTAAAGAGCTGACAGCTTTTGTGCTGCTTGTGGTGTGTCTGTGTGTGTGTGTGTGTGTGTGTGTGTGTGTGTAGCTGCTGTATGGCCTGACCAGGATCATACGAGTAACTGCTGTCAGCAGACACAACCTAATGTGACATTTTACTTGTCACTATCAGAGAAGATAACCTGAAGTAGCTTGTATGCCCCCACCATCACTCCTTGCGCTTTGTTTCTGATATGCTACTTACTAAATTCTGTGTTTTTTATAATAATCATACATTAAAAAAATCTTTGATCTTTTCCTGCTCCTGTTATTTACACACGTATACATGACCGGTTTTATCAGCCTGTTCTGGTCTGTTAAAGCACATTCTCAAGATTTCCTTTAAAACAATATGGGACAACAATCTCTTTAAGCTAATACACATGCCTTACCTGAACACACAAAGGACGCAATAATGCATATCACAACACTTTTGGCATTCTGAAATTCAGGTCATTTAATGTACCCATGTGACAAACATGAGCCTCCATTAGAGACCTAAAGAAACCTGTACACCTCCGTCCCTATGAGATGCAGAGGGCTGGCAATCTTTTACCCCATGAGAAATGTTCTGTGGAGGTGAGTTTCTGGAAGAAAACACCTCAGCATGTCTCAGCTCTATGGTTTTCGGAGAAACTACAATTTGTCTATGTTTGTTGTGCTCATTTTCATGTATATATCAGTCTCTTTACGTATATATACATAGGGGTCAAACATTACCTTTGGTCACTCAGATGTTCCTGCTCCACAAACTGTGCTGGATTCTAAAACTTCTTATTCTGGACTTTAAGACCCCTGGAAGAACTATATTAGGTCACCTTAAAGAAGTACCATCCAGTGAAAGAACCACTTCTTTCCAAAAAAAAAGTGACAGTCTTTTAAAAGTATAATGTATTTTCTAGGAACTTGGCACAGAAATTTTACTTTATTTGAAAGCTCTTTAAGCTTTGTTTACATGCACAAATCTAATTTTCAAACTGTTCATTAGGAAACCAAAACTGCTTCCTCTAAGGCATCGCTCATAGAACCCTATGTGGTTTATTGCATTAACAATACATTAAAAATTGAGCTTACTCACAACGGACGAGAGCAGGCGTATCACAAAACCACAGTCACTCCCGTATAATTCTGAATTATGTGTGTATGTTTATGAATGACTTGGCAGTTTCCTGAACTTGCTTGGCTGGTATACGGCATACAGTTGCAGTAGTCAGCCCCCCTCTCCTCCTCACCACCCGGTTTGGACCTTTCTTTGGCTTCGTGCCTAGTGAGTGTAATTTGGATGAGTGCTGCTCGCTTGCCTTTGGGCTCATTAACAACAATATAAACAGTAATTACAGTGATCGCCTAATTAATTCATTAAAAAAGGAGGGAAAAAAGAAAAAATGCTGTCTGGTTAAGAAGCGCAAGGAAATCTTTTTCCAAGATAACAATTTTACGGTAACACTGTTGATGTAATTAGCAATTACATGCACCAAAAATACAATTCTAATAATTAAAACACTTAATTCCTGTATAATTCCTGCACCCCCCCCCCATATTCTCTCCTTCTATTGTTCAGAGAAAAAAAATCGGAGCCTCCTCCCCCATGTGAGTAATTATTCCTTTTCTGATCCACTTTTCTCAACTGCTAAATGGAGATCCTTCCCTTAAATAAATTCTTTTGTTTGGGGGCTATTTGTGCATGCTTCAGTTCGGGGGTGATGACTGTTCTGCTCTGTGCCTAATTTAAACGGCCATGTCATTCTCATCTCTTCATTATTAGTCTTAATTAGTTTAATTAGCTTAATTAGTCAATTGTGGCAAGTTAAAAATGATTAACATCCAATGGTAAAGGGTTGATATATTGTGGTGCTGGAGATATGGAAATACGTGAGGTTTGACTGAGCTGAAATAAGGTTTATCTTGATGAACAGTATTTGTGTATGAGGAAAGAGGAAGGAGAAGAACAGGAGGATCCCTTTCTCTTTGAATGTCTTAATTAGCTTTCTTTAGAATGAGTGTTGATATTATGCATACATTACATTTGTAGCTCAGGAATGGTATGAAAAGCTGAATTGCTTCTGAACTGCTTTTAAAAATGTATGATTATTAGACACCTTTATTAATAAACATATTAATCTCAGCTTAGCCAGGATCATTGCTTCTGCGGTAATCAGTTTAAGAGCCTACAATAGTAACTTGAACTCCCCCGTTTATATTAACGTTCTAAGGAGTGTTTCAGCTCTAAGGGCTTTTTGTATAAGGCAGCCAATCCAGAGCTCAATTTCAGTCATCCAATAGAGCTTATTTACATTTATCAGTCTTAAAAGGACAGTAACAAATTAAATGGGACAATAAAATGGTTGCGCACAAATAAATAATGGCCATTATTTGGTACATAAAATCCCACAAATGTTATATTCAAGGATATGTTATATATAACAGGAAGCAATCAATCCGAGAAAACATGCAAGATATGGGCCTTTTAAATGCCAAATAAATTAAAAAAGCAAAAAGAAATAATCTAAAATGAAACTGCCTGTTTGAACTGCATTGCCCATCTTTAAGGACCACAACGGCATCTACAGTACACATTTCTGCCCTCACTACTGATTTAGTGAGACTGGCACACCACTAAAGATTAGTTCTGTCTGAAAATCCAAAAGCATCAGTTTTCTCTTCCCTTCAGTGAATGTCCTGAGAGCAGGTATTTTTGCCTCTCAGTTAAAGCTTGGAAGTCCATTATATGGTTGTACCATTCCACCAGTCTTATGTTATCTTTTTTTCCTCCTCAAACACTTTGGGTCAGGATAGTGAAGGCTGATCTTGGGTCAGCTCTGCAGACAGACAGCTGAGCGTGCTGGGTGTGCTAGGCATGCTGTGCAATGGGAAACGGCTCAATGAGCTGCTGGGTCACATGCGCACATGCACAGCCATGCCAGCTGACTGAGCGCCAGCCACGGAAACTTCCCACAATTAACACAAATTACTGACAGTCTGCCAGCTATCAGTGGCTGGCATCAGCCTCAAGACTGGCAGCCAGGCATAGCGAGATGGAAACACCATACAGCAGGCAGTGTGTGTGTGCTTCCATAACACATTAACCCTAGTGTTAATGCACATGCATGCGTGTGTGTGTGCACCTATGTGTAACTATGTAAATATTTATCAATTGATTGGATCATTTGCCATTCATTGGTTAATTGGTAGATGTCTTACAGCCTCCACATTTAGGGTTCTAAATAGTCCCCAAAACATGTTTATTTTCTTAAAATAATAGTAGAAAGCTTTTCAGCGCTATACGGAACTATTTTTAAAGGGTTCTATATACAAAACCATATACACCAATTATTCCATCATGGGGAAGAATCATTCAAGCATTCAAAAGCTTCTTTGATAATATTGGCTCTGTACATAACATTTGCCTTTATTGAAGACCCCTTATGGAAACCTATTAAAGGGGTGTAGCAATTGTCTCCCATTTTAATCAGGCTGTAATAGCCCGGCCTGCTTGTATTCTAACTCTATACATTGGGCCTAGTTACCCTAAACAGTGTGTCAGTGTGAGCTGAGCTGAACAACTGCCCATCCCGTCTGATGCTGTCACAACATCTAGCCAGCCCTCCAGACCAGCTTCATCACCATGGAGCCACCTGCCTATCCATTCACTCTTCTACTGTGCAAAGAGCCTCACCTGCATGCCCCACTCATCCGCAAGATGACACTGGCGCCTGCACAGACTCAAACCAGAACTGTTTATACTTACTAGACAATGTTTCACCTTCCTCTGACTTCTTTCATTGTTTACCTTATTCCTACTAACGCGCTGTCAAGATGGCTTCTAATAGTCATTGGTTTTCATGCATTTGATTCTCATTTTCATTGTGATACAGTTGTAACCCAAGTCACTGTTTCTGATCTATATCTCATCTGTTACTTGGACAGGCCTCTAACAGTAGGCAGTACGTATTTCTATCCATTGACAGGCTGATTTATTTTCTATATTCTTTGACATCCATTATTGTAAGTTCATTGACAAATCCTTATTCTTTTATTTATAGCTCTCTTGTTGTATTACTGTTTTGCTTTCTTGTGTTGAGGAGAATGGGTTCCTCTTTTAAGTCTTTGTTCCTTTCAAGATTTTTCCCCTTGCTCTTTTTTCCTTGTCACTGTCACCTTATGGCTAGCTTATTAGGGGCTCTATAAAGTATAAAATTCAAAATATTTTAGAATTGAATTTTAATACCAATGATTTAAGATAAGAGATAAGATAAGAAAATCCTTTGTTCATCCCACAGTGGGGAAATTCACAGTGTTACAGCAGCGAAGGGATAGCAAAGTACAAAATGTACAAAAAACAGACAAATAGACAGTACAATGTAAACAATAAATAGTAAAGTCAAAATCTTATGACTTTGAAAAATGAAAAAAATCTTATTTACAAATAATTGTACATGAAATGTTAAACTGTACATGGGAAAGTGAAAAACAATGTTTTAAGTGTGCCGGGAGCAGTGCTGGTTGTATAATCTAATAGCAGCAGGAAGAAAGGAACAGTGATACCGCTCCTTCACACATTTAGGGTAAGGCAGCCTGTCGCTGAAGGAGCTACCCAGTGCTGCCAGAGTCTCATGCATGGGGTGGGAGTCATTCTCCAGCATGGATGCCAGCTTGACTAACATCCTCCTGTCCCCCATCACCTGCAGTGGGTCTAAGGGGCTTCCCAGGACTGAGCCGGCCCTCTTAATGAGTTTGTCTAGTCTCTTCCTGTCCCAGCACACCACTCCATAAAAGATGACTGATGCCACCACTGTATCGAAGAAAGATCAAGAATCAGTTTGATTCCTCAGATTCTAATTATATACTACACTGGCTGGTTCAGCAAGAAAAATAGAGGTACTAGTGCAAGATGGTGATCTTACAAAACAGTGCAAATGCTCTATAACCTGAGCTACATCAATTGAAAACCTTCTTCAAGTTCAACAAATTGAACTATGAGCTCTGAAGTACAATTAAAAAATCTGACATTAATGATTAACTGTAAGTTACTGTTTCAGTGGTTTCTTATTTCATTGTTGGCACAAAAAAGTCAATAATTTAGAGACTATCAGAGGAGCCAGAGGAACAAATAGGCAATACATTTATAAATTTCATGATGCTGTGATTTTTTTTGTCCCTTCCTTTGTAAAGTCTTTGACTAAACTCTCTTTTCATGCGCTTTTGAACAGTTTATTTAGTTGATAATTGAGTGTTAATGAAGGTTAGGTGTAGGCATCCTAATGATACATTTAATTTTATACTGCATATTTATGACTTTTATATGTCACTTAAAACATACCAAATATACCAAAATGAAATATACAAGCACTCTTGTTACTCACAACCTTGTTGACTGGTCTCTGCATGTGCCAGTTCAACAGCAGCTAACAGCAGTTTAATGCACGCCCTGTGAAAGACAATGTATCGTTTAATGTGATGTTTACAAAAAGAAATAAAATGAAAACTGTCTGCACCCTAAATTATAAGACCTTACAAATTCCAGATTAAATTCATTTAATATCTTTGTAAGCCCATCGCCTGTACAATGTAAATGCAGACAAGTTAAGGCTTTTTATGGGCCATAGACATCCTGTAATGAAGGCAATAACTTTACAGTCGTTAGCTGTTTGTCTCTTTATGAGTGTACGGTAATAGCACTAGAGGTGCTTAAGAGCTTGTTGAGATTGCTTGTTGGTTGGTCAGTAATTCTCAGATCATCAGCGTTTTAAATGTACAAAATAATCCAGAAGACTAACAGCACCACCTGCTGGACCGACTCATACATTACATGAGCAAATTTCCAAAAGGGCCTCTTATAAAACACTCAACAGTAATTAAAATACATGACATTTAAACCTATTCATCTACAGCAGGTATCATTTTAATCTCTGTAACACTGGAGTTTTTGAGTGTAATTGTAATTCAACGTACAACAAACATTTACGTTTTCTTAATTGTTGATTATTATTTTATTTAGATCTTTGCAGGTCATTTAGATCTTTAAAATACACTTTGCTTTGTACTACATGAACAATGCATTTGTCAAGCTATCTATTGCACATTCGCCCCTGCATTCTTCCAAAGTTGTATTAGACGTATTGGGAATTTTTCTTGCTCGTCTTTTATATACTGAAATCATTATGCAAAACATAGGTAATTCCTAGGTAATTCATTCATCACTCATTCATTCATCTTCTAAGCTGTCTATCCTTCTGGGTCAACGGGGTGTTGGAGCCTATCCAGAAGGCAGAAAACATTCTGGCAATGCAGAAACACATCCACTCACACTTATGACTAGGGGCAATTTAGCAATTCACCTGACAGCATGTCTTTGGACTGGGGGACACGCCGAGAAAAGACATACGGACTCCACACAGAAAGGAACCTGGACGCCCCAGCCAGGAATCGAACCTCGTCCTTCAGGTGGCAGCACTGACAATAAAAACAACACCACCATGAAATTATACAAACGCCAGTTACAAAAAAGGGACATCATTGAAAGTGAAATCATTGGTAGTGAAATACCCCCTGGTGCTCATTGGCTGGCTAGTCACTAAATCACTCGTGACTGGAGCACTGACGCTAGCTTCAGTGGCAACAAAATGTTTAAAATTTAATTGGAAATGCTCTTTAGTAGGTTGGTAATGCAGTTGTGCTCAGTCTGAGAAATAAACTGAATCCCTCTGGAATTGTTTACATTTATGTGTGATGGTATATGTTTTATATATTTGTTTTTCCAAAGGTATCTTGCGCATACAGGTACAGTTGTTAGGGTATTACGTGAACCAGTCTGCTACACACCACACTGGAACAGGCGAATGCTGCCCCCCTGGTTAGATAGTTAGGAGCTCAAAGGTATGTGGATGAAGCAGCTAAACAACTTGACATTTCCCTGCTTCTCATTTTAGCATCTGTCTTATTTTTAGCATCTATTTTCTCTTATTTTCAAGGACTCTTTTTTAACCGAAAATTTCTTGCCCTTGATTAAGATCGCAGATCATTTAAAAAGCTTCTTAAAGCAGTGATAAAATCATGCTGGGTGAGTAAGGATGGTTTGATGCTCACTATTATGCTAAGAATGGTCAATGAATAAGCCAACAGTTTACAAACACTGCAAGCATTTCAGGTATTTCGGTGCAAACTTTCATCAAAAGATTCATGAATCTGGAGAAATCTCCATGTGTAAAGGAAGAGGACGAAAGCAAAACTGAATGACTGTGACCTTTGGCCCCTCAGGCAGCACTGCAATAAAATCTGGATTGCTTCACATAAGCAATATCAACACGTAAGCCTTAGAATAGTTTGACAAACAACAACCATCCGCTCCTGCATCCACACATGCAAGACTGTATTATGCACAGTGGAAGCCATATGTCAACAACATTCATCATTTCAGACAGCGGAAAAGCTAATTGAGCATGATAGTTTGACCAGCATACCCTGTGGTTTAGAAGGAGTTGGCTCTGGAACACTTCCTGAATGCGTGAGACGGAACATGCACCAGTCAGCCTTCAAGCAGCCACCACCAAAGCAGAAAGGGCAAATCTCACTGCTACACAGTGCTATGCAGCAAAGGAGCTCAAAAAGACAAGTGGCAAATGATAAAGTGGCAGAGGAGTGAGTGGTAGAGGATCAAGAGGCATAGGAGTGACTTGTGTGTTGGCGATGCAGGAAGAGGGGACACTGTGCCAGTCAATGTTGTAAGCTCAAAGCGGGGGGTGAAATTATGGGCAGGCAGCCCCCATATAGAACAGTCCTCAACGTTGACACCACAGCCAAGAAGACTGGCTGCCGCCATATACTTTGGGTCAAGTGCAAGATAGATGATAAACAGCTCACTGCTCTCACTGACACCAGCTAGTCTGTGCTGCTGCCACAACAAGGTGTGAGGGAGCTGTTGTAGAAGCAGCACAGACTAGAGAGCAGCATGCCTGATGACCATCCAACTGAAGTCCGTTACCTGCAGCCGAGTCAACAAAAGAGTGGGAAAGCAGCTCCCGTTCGTGGTAGAGGGCCTGTGCCAAGTGCACAAGGTCTGACTCATGGTGATACAGGATGCTTGCATACTTGGTTTGGGTTTCCTCACAGTGGCTGGGGCTGTGCTCGACCGCAGGAAAGAAAAACTGAGCTTAGAGAGGGGAGAAGTGAAACTGTTTGCAGTGGCTAGTGGCAGAGCGAGGGCAAAGAGTCAAACTCCCTGGCCTTATGCTGTCAGGTCGGGAGCATCACCGTTATTGTGGGAGAGATGTCTTACGTTATTGAAAGAGTGAAGTTGTCCAGTTCTTGTTCTGCACTGATGGTATAATAATAATAATAATAATAATAATAATATAACAGTCTAACAATAGTATGCTTACTGGTACATAATCTCATTATGTCCCTTTTGTTTTGGCAGGGGGACTGTTTTCTATGCAACAGCAGAATCAGAGAACCATAACTTAATGAAATTAGGCCTAACTTTAACATTCCACTAGATGTCAGTGAAAGCATGTGTTATCTCACTGGTACTACCGGGTCATAAAAGCAGCAACATCAGGTATTAATAAATGTGCTCTGCATTTTTCTACTATGAGTATAACTCAAATTACATGACTTAATGCATTACATTTTAAACAAAGTAAGACTTTAAAATGATTGTTAACATCCCAAAGTCATGTGTCAACTGGTTGGTATAACCAAGAACTACTTCACGTTTTCAAACAGCTGACTTAAACCACAGACCACAGATTTGCAAAACAACACATTCAGATTTCTAAATAAACTGTATCAACAAGAGAGATACTATAGAATAAAGGGTTGCACCTTCAACTCTGATGATTTTTCCACTTCCACTATGTTCTAAAACATATAAGAAACTTTGTGCATGCAGGCGAATGCTCTCTGATTGTTCTGCAACGAATAAGAAACACTGCCCAGTGCTCCTGGCCAACAGCCACGCGACTCTGCTCCATGGTTGCTAAAGAAGACATATGACACATCTTATCAAGATGCATCTTATCTACATAAAATGCCCCGCCTTACTGGTGGTGTGAACACCCCTGATGGCCTGCACACTTGGCCGCTCTGCATAGTCACACCTCCTGTGCTGGTACTGACACGGGGCCAGTAGGGGGACGCCATGAACCGCTTTGACCACACCACAACAAAAGCATCACCTGTAGACAACAGTGATAGGATTGCACGGGAGTGGATTTTATGTGAATGCAAGTAGAATAGGCTTCTCTAGTACAGCATTACTGTGCCAATAGTGTTTGCTTGCATTTGAACACAGTTGTTTGTAAGTAACTAAGGAAAATGTGTGTGTTATAACAAAGGCAGACATGCAGGTATTTGGTAATAGAGTATAAGGTAATTTTGGTAATGTGAACACTTTGAAATACCGTCACAGCATTTTATGATTATCTCTGCTGTAATAAACCAGGAGACACAGAAGTAAGTAGTCCGATCAATAACTGTTTTGAACACAAAGCTAGACCTGAGTCAGTATTTGCATTGCTAATTAGTCAGGCAGACTAGGACTAAAGGAATGGAGACTCAGCACTGACACTCAAACCAGTCACATGATCAGTCAAAGGTGAGTTTCACAAAAACACATATCAAACAGGTTGCAGTTTTGCCAGTGATAGATTTTAACACAGAACAGCTCTAGTTTCATGAGATCCCAACTTCACTGACACATTCCAATTCAAATTGTGTGTTACATTTAGAATCTCAACTACAAGTATATTTGCAGTCACCAACTGAGTGCATATGCAGTAAAAACCCTAGATCATTGTCAACATACTCGAGGAATTTGGTTTTGTTTAACAGATTGTCAGTCAGCTAAGAGGCTAAGAGGGTCTTCCAGTAATATTCAACCAAAGTAGAAAGAAATATGTAACTTGAATGTCTTACAAGTTTCAAATGCCGTAAACCCGCTGTGGGAGGGGAATTTACACTACTGTTAGCATGGCGCCAGAGGGCACAGAGATTAGCATTATCATAGCGGTGGTATTTGACTGAAAAGGGCTAAGTAAAGGTCTCTGCATTAAAACCTGTTATATAATGGCTGGTGCATGTTCATGAAAATTTCATTATATGGCTAGCACATCCAATGCTTTATGTAATGTTTCAACAGCTGTTTTAAATTCAGCTTGCAGGAAACCTTCTCACAACCCTGGCTAAATTACATACATAGTTTTAATAATGTTTTATAGAATATCTCTAAATCAAATACTTTAAGAACACGTTAACAATGTTTATTATTTAAAATAGCATTAAGACATACCATTTTAACTGCAACATTCAGAGGATGTTTTGAGATGTTGTCTGGGCTATTGATTATGTTACATTATGCTGTTTTAGAGAACATTATGCTGCCTACAAAAAAACATTCTGGGAACAAAAAAGGTTCCAATTAAAAACAACAGAGAATGTGTATAATGTTCCCAGAACATTTTTAGGACAAAAAATAAAAAATAAAAAATGAGCCAGGTTATTGGCCTGCGCACTTTCACAGCTCTCAGTGAAGACTGCAGTGCAATCCTGTCATATGTGCTCAGCTGGAGTAGATCTTCTCAATCATTGTGAATTGTGAAAATCTTTGGATATCACCAGACCAGACACTGAGCAGCCATTTAAGGGCCAATGCACAATATTTGTTTTATTAAAACAATACAAAATGAACTACATTTATCAACAGAATATGATGAAGTAACAGTGATTGCACGTAAAACATGTCTCTGTATTGTACTGCAGAGATCTCCTGAAGCTAGCATGCTAACCAGCTACTCTCGGCCCATCCTGTCTCGTAATACCACTTTGCACCTCAAGAGGTGATAGTGAGACAGTGATGAGTCTGCTATTAATCCAACATGGGAGGATGAAGAAGTAGCACTAACCCCGATGGCGTACTCTAACCTCTTGTCAGTCATGTGGAAGGTCCTGCTCTTTAAGGACAGACAGTCAATGAGATGAAGAGTAAATGACGGCTGACGCTCTTGGTAAGAGTCCATGTTTGGCAGCAAAGGAAAGAAGGGATATAAATAGAAGCAAAACAAGAGTTAACAGTTTTATTTTGATGCTGTACTCGCAACGTTCCTTTTAGACCCTAACCTTCTAACCCTAACTCTGGTGATATGCTGCCCCATATTGTCCAGTATGAATTAGACAGGTTGAGGCATGTCTTACAAACTGTTCCTAGGTCTTATGCTTTGGCTTTCCCTTATATACGTTCCCTTTAAATATATATCCCCTTGATATATAGTTTTCTGCTTCCTGCATGATGTGTACTGCATGGGTCATAACCTAATAGCTCGTACACCCACACAGTTTAAAAAGTCTCAGTTCTAAAAGTCTGTTTTTATTTAGCTTATTTCGTACTTAACTCGCTGAACGATGCACTGAAAGGTCACATGATGATTAACGCTGCAGAAAAAAAATCACATTCAGTGTAAAAAATGATAAAAGATAAGCAAAAAAAATCAGACTGTTACAGAATATCTACCTCTTCCAACAGTCCCCGAAGAAGCTGCAGAAACCCCCACTTCTCAGACTGGGCTGCATTCAGCTGCACGAGGGCGTACATGGCTCAGCAAGTGACGTCATCACGCCATTCTCGTGCCCAGCGGCGAGAGAGGGAGAAAGAGAGAGAGAGCGCAAGCAGGAGGCTTTCGCTTTAACTTCGCATTTTAGTTGTGGTCTTTACACAGTTCACGGTTGTTTTCTCCGGTTGGTAAAAGGCATTCCTATTTTGCCGGATCTGTTTTCCCCTCTGCGACGGTTTACCGCGGTGAGTTTCTCTCTGAATTCATACTGAGCTTTATTATCAGGACGACTCAAAACTTTTGTTGTTGTTTTCGCTCTTAACTACATCAACATCATCGTGGGTGCTGGCGACGCGTTAGCTGGTTGCTAGCTAGCTAAGCAGCGCCGCGTTGGTGTCCTTCGTGCAGCTTTAGTGGTAGTTATGCCTCACTTTGGTTAGTGAGCTAACTAAAATACACAACCAACGATAGAGCTTGCAGGAGACAGTTTGTCTCCCCGGTGTGCTTCTTATTGCTGTTTTCGTGTTTTCACCAAACGTTTCGCGAGTAATTAGCTTGTTGCTAATTTGTAATGGGAAGTTTCCTACAGCCAGATGTTGATTAGTCGGCAGAGCTAGCTTAAACTAATCCAACTTTAAACGAACTGTTTCAGAAGACACCGTTTAAGATGTTTCACACAAACGTCCCAGTTTGAGAGACATTTGTCTTGCGTGTCTGCGGATGACCGCTAACGCTGCCCGTTTTGCAGAAGAGCCATCACAGTTTCTCAATTAAGCTAAGTTCAGAGGTCTGAGCCAGCCAGCCAACTCCGCTAAATCTGATTCCCTGCAGATCTCCAGTTCTCAGAGCAGCTGTATCATGTGATGATGCCTCTTTGTTAATGCGCCTCGGGGATTTTCAGTATTTAAGCAGACATGGACTCCACCATTAATGTTACTGAAGGCTGAATGTCTCTGTCACAAAGTGGAGTTATTTATTGGTGGTCCTGTTAATTAAAAGTCATGTAACTATGGCGCTGTTTGCTGTTGCCAAGCTCCTCCCAATGATCCCAAATTATTCCCATCTCTGCTGGGGCAGATTTCCCATGCACCATTCCTTTCCCTGAGCTTTCTTTGTTTTCCTCTAATGCAAGGTCTTTGGGGTGTCCCCCGATAAAGGGTCTGACTGTGAGGTCATCTGATAATAACAAATTTAGCATTTTTGCTAATTGTAGTGCATATCGCACAATGCAAACAACACGCCTAAGACATAGATAGCAAACAAGATACTAGGCTGTGCTGATATGATTCTCAGTATAGATATTGGTCCGATACTGGGGGGGTGGGGGGCGAAAGTCTAACTTAAAATGATCTATCAAGTAAGTGTTTGAAAGGTTTGTTGGGATTGACCCTTTAAAAATGATGCTGAAAGTGTGTGTGGAAAAAGTTTAATTCAGAATAAACAGGAGCCATGTTGGGAGCTGTGTGTATCTTCTTTTGGGGAGGGAAAATATTTGTTTCTCAGTTTGAGCATGATCCATCCAGACAGGTGTATTATTAACAGCCTATTTGTTTAAGAGAGGGAGAAAGACAGCATCGACCTGAGATCTGTATCGGCAGATGCTCAAGGTTGAGGTATCAGTATCAGAATTGGATAGGACCATCTCAAGTTCAGCTTTCTCTCTTATGGGGGTCTTTTTGCTCTTTTTCCAGACTCCTGCTGTAATGCTCTGATAGCGTCCCAGCACTGTGATAGGAATATCAGTAGCATTGTGTTCAAGAAATTGAAAGGAAATAATGAATTTAAACCCAAGTACACAGTAAGAGTTCTGGAGGAAGAATCAAGATATCTGAAAGTTGCCAAACATGGGCTAATGCAGGTGGGCTTCTTTGTAATGGTTAAATTGAAGGACCCCCTTTCAAGCCCAGCATCTACAAATTGCTGGTAATCTAGAGCAGATGGAAATTAGTAATACTAATGCAAACCTAACAATGCCACACACGATTATGTGTTCCTGTGCCAGATTTCCTCTTTGTTTTCCTTCTGTTTTTTGGCAGCGACTGCGCTAACACACGTTATCTGCCACCAGAGAGCTGGCACATTAGCTAAGCTTGCTGTTAGTTCTGTCTGTTTCCGTCACTGCAGAAGCTGAACCAGGTAGAGCATGCGAGGATGATTACAATACAGTAACCCGGCAGACTCTTATGATTAGTTTCTCCTCTCAGTAGACCAGAAACTTGCTACGTAGCTGTATGACTAGCTGTGGCCTTGTCTCCCAGGTCAAGAAGTCTGTTGGATTAATTTTGTTGACAAGACTAAACTGCCCCAGCAGAGTTTATAGACAGTACCAAACTATGCTTTGTCTCATTTTAAGAATATATCCAGATTGAAGTTATTTTATATTTGTGTGAATAAACCAGGCCACAAAGTGACCTTAATGCAAAGTGTTGCTGTTTCTCTTTGTGGTGACTTCTATTATCTGAATCGTCACTTTAGTCCATGTCTTTTGCAGACCTGTGGCAAACACTGTACATGTAAGAAAATGCCCAGTGCAGCAAAAACAAAAGAAGTTCAAGTGATCTTCTTTTTCCTGTGATCTTTTTTTCAGAGTGCTGGAAACTTTCCACTAGAATTAATGGAAACGAATGGGTAGTAATGGGAATGATACAGGAATATTCTGTGTTAATACTTTCAGTTCTACACAAATATTACTAAACCAAGGAGTCTACATTCCAGTACGAAATTCTAAGGGACACCTGTCCCTTTACATAACCAGTTGCTTTTTTCTTGGTGTAGCATGATGCCTCTGATATGACTTACTGCCTGTGTGGGTGATGATTGGCAACATTCTGAAGTGAACATTCTGCTGAGGAACACTGTTTGATTTGAAACCAAATTAAATCCATAGATATAGAACTTGCTCATGCAAAAATACATACCGTCTGTGGCTTAAATAACTGTAAACTAACTTAAGCATGCAGTGTTCAGTTTTTTTATTGGTCACTGCAGCAATTAAGCACCCAGCACCACCAGATACTCACTGCTGTGGTCAAAACCCCATCATAACAATAAAGGACATAGAGTAAGTGAACATTAGAAACCATAAAGCAATGATAAGTCATCTTCATAGGTTGTGTGTCATATTGGTCTGCTGAACCTAATATGCCACACCTAATATGTATATATTTAAAAATACTGGCTACAGCTTATCTAGCCAACCACATCTATTTATCTCTACTTATAGCTAGCATGTCAGGATCATGTTTGGTCACCCCTGGCCAAATTACATATTTTGCTGTTTCTGTAAAAGTGAAAAGAAGTACACATAACCTCTGCTGCGAACTGTGAACAGATAGTAATATTATAATACTAACTGTGGCATATGAAAGACACCTTACTAGATCAGTAGTGAGTAGTAGGTTCTTAGTAACACTGTCACAACATGCAAACACTTTTTAGGAGTCAAAGAATTGTTATATTCTCATTTCAGAAATTTCACCCAGTCTTCCTTGCAGAGTGCTTCTAGATGTTGTGATGTCTTGGATGCACAGCATGGTTAATATCAACCCACAGATGTCAGGAAACTCTGGGGGGCATTTTAAAAACTGTAGCTTCAGTCAGTTCAAGACCCACTTTTACATTTACTCCCAGAATTTGCTGATTCCTTAGATTTTAATTATCTATATAATATACTTTATTATGTAATTGCAGTGTTTTTTGTGCCACTGGCTGCCATGCAACCCCAAAGGGTAGTAGATGATCCTCCGTGCTTAACAGTTGTCAGAGTGTTCTTTTCATCAAATGCTGCTCCTTTTATCTACAGACATGCCTGTGGTGATTGTGGCCAAAGTGTTAAATATTTACTTCATTGGTTGACAGCCCTTGTTTGTAAATTCCTCTATAATATGTAAATGTTGTTTTGCTTACTTCAGACGTTGACCTTTGTGTTGGGCTCACAAGCAAGATTTCCTTCTGATAACTCTTCCATGCATCAAGTTTGTGAAAACAACACAACGGAAGAGTGCACTGCTAGCTGTTCTCATCTCAGCTAGACCTTCCAACAGGTCCTTTGCTGTCATATAGCGGTAGGTGATTGTAGGTGATTTGCCGTTTTAGCCAGCTGTCTGAGAGTTTTCTTGGTCTTCTAGATCAGTGTTTCTCAACCCTGGTACTGGAGGAACCCTGCTCTGCCCTGCTTTAAAACACCCCCTGCAAGTCTGAAAGGGCTTGTTAATGAGCTGATAAGTTGAATCAGGTGTGTTGGGAGCAAGGAGAGCTCTAAAATTGACCAGGGTTGAGAAACACTGTTCTAGATTTTGCATTGACTTCACAGTTCCCCGTAACTGCACTTTTGCATAGTGGAAGTTGTCAGCTCGACGTGCTTTGATGTCTTTATATAGCCTTCCCCTTCTTTGTGGTCGTCATTTAGAGCCCATGGTCATTAGGGGGCCAAGCACCGGAGGTGCTGGAACCCTATTGTTTTTGCTGAGATTTTTCTTATTATTATTATTATTATTATTATTATTATTATTATTCTTCCGCTCGATTTTTGACCTAGAAGTTGTTCTAGAGCAGCCATCTTAAGCCATCCAGACACCAAATTTGGTGTGAAGATATTTTGTACAAAGATCTNTTGACCACTAGATGGAGCCTAAAGACCAATAATGGATAAGGTCTGCCTTAGCCATGGGGTCTGTCCAGGCTGAGAATGCTTGGCCCCCTGAGATCGCCGCTTGCGGCTATATTTGGTTGTTGCTTTTGTTTTTCTAAGTTAATAAAATAGTGTGGTTACTTTGCAGCAGAGGTTGTGTTTCATTTTCCTCCTTTAGAACAAAATATAATTTGAGCAGGGGTGCCTGCCAGGCACTGCTTTATCATAAACTAAACTACAGCTTTAATTGAAGTTCTAACAGATATGTGTATGATCTGTAATCACATAATGCTGATGCACATAGAAGGTCGTGAACCAGTGCTGTTCATCCACTCCAGTTAGAGATTTGTTGCTCGAAGTGCTTGCACCTTAACTCACCCACCGGTCACTCACTGATTTGATTTGTAGAGAAGAATGAAGAAGAGGAAGCTCGGTGAGCTGAAATGGAGGCATCAATTTTGAAGTCCACAACATGCAGGCTGTACTGGACTAGAATTTTCAAAACACAACAGCTGATGTGAAGAGCTGCAGAAAGCTAAGGAGCCTCATCTCTCAATAGCATGAGGGTGACCACAGTTTCATAAAAAAATATCATTCTTAAAACTGTAATCTAAAATATAGGTCTTGAGTTAGTAAATCACTTACCATGCAAAAAAGCAGCGAATGCTACTTAATGGCATTGTGATTGTGACAACGAGGCAGGTGTAAGCCCGTCTGGTGGGTGCATGTGTTAATTTGTAGCTAAAAATGTTCATAAATGTTCATTTATATTGTTTTCCATATTTATCAGAATAATAAATGCATTAATAATAATGGGAGCATTGATAATTATATTATCCATGTGATATTATCCATGTGGTTCACAGTAGAGTGCTCTTCAGAGCACACACATTTGGAGGAGTTTTAGGCAGTCCTCACCAGAGATTGGAGTTTTGTGGCACAGTTCTTTTTAAGTTTGCCCGCTTGGTTTCACACTGTAATGACTAAGTGAACCAAAATGCACATGTGGGTGTTTATTGGTCAGAATATTTGCAGTGATATTTGTGCTCTGTTACTTTCACATTTACGTCTATAAAAATGTCTATGCGAATCACAATCAGAGCAGTAATAGCAAACGTTTAGTGTCTCAATTTAAATTTACCTCAGATAACTCTGTGGAAGTTCTATGGATAGTAAGACCATCAAAAACTTTCCCTTGAGTAATGGAAAAGTTGAACGATATATTAGAGTGAAAAGAGAGTTAACTCACTTTTCCTAGCTTAGTGGACAAAATAAATAGTGTAATAAATAGACTTATGTGACAACATATGTGAATGCTATTGGACATTGACTGTCTAAACAGTCAGGGTTTCCTTTAAAACAGGCAGATTATACGGACATGCCGGTCATGTCTGATATTGACATGTTCTGATGTGACATGCCTTTGTTTACTGTGACCTACCATTAAAAACACCCCAGCAGCAGTTAATTGAACAAGAGTCTTCTTGGAAGCCAGAGCCTGCGATTTTTGGTCGATTGGTCTGGGACTAAGTATACATGTATGTGTGTGGTGTGCTTTTTGTGTGTGCTGTAACTATGTCCATGTGCTCAGCTTACCTTATTGTCAAATGATATTGCTGCCAGGTAAAATAAAGGGGGGGGGATCCTGCGTTCTTACAGGTTGCTTGGTGACTTAGTGGCTGCTTGTAGCTAGAATGCCCAGCCTTCATCCCTCCTAATTGCTGAAATTCTTTTTTTTTTTTCCTCTGCTTATCGTCAGCTGAGAATCTGTCAAAACTGAGGTTACATGTTACTGTAGCCATTACATTCTGTAGTGTGCCCCCCGCTACCTGGTTTTAGAGTGCCCCCACTACCTGGTTGCATGGTTGTTGGTGGCCAAAAGTAATTGCTTTTTGAAAAGCTGTCAGTTGTTGTGCTTATCAGAAGGCCCACGCTCATTTCTAAAGGCATAAACTTGTGTTTAAAGGAGTAGACTGCTGGCATACATTTGCTCTCCAGGTCCCTTATCACTATGGTGAACTGCGACGGTTCCTTTGTGCGGCTCGACTGCAGATCCTTTTTACCTGTGTGTAATGTGTTATGTAAGTTCATTATGTAAGGTTTACTGATTTCAGCTTTACACGTTACTCAATAAAACAAACTTGCACCACAAAAAGTTTTACTGTAACCAATGGAAACCACATGCCCACCTTATACATATCTAAGCTGATATACATTGCTGTATTTGCTCCAACCCGGACATCTAGCCTACAGCTCCAATTCAGTGAGATTCTGCAGATTCTGAAACTTCCAGACTTATGTTGCCATTGTGTCAGCTGGCAAGAAACCACTGTTTAAAAGTCTTTACAAGCACCAGCTGCCCTTTATGTTGTGTAAATATTCATGATGAGTGAATAGAAATGACCCAAACAGGTTTTGAATGAAGTTGTACTGCATGACCTGATTGAAACTGAAGCCTTTTTTCTTTCTCCTGTAAATTACCATTTTAGGAATGTCAGGTTTTGTTTGAACGGCGATAAGGTCAGTGAAAATGCATGTAAACGATCAACAGTGGACGTGTCAGACTTTTCATTACAGATTTGATACTTCGACACTTGGAAATGCAACATGCTGCTCAATATGCAGAATACAGCAGAGCAGCAGAAGAATACTGGAATATCCCCGCTAGCATGCTAACACCATCTGTAGCCAGAGTTTCTGAGTCACAGATGCCAGTGCCAAAAAAAATAGTCAATAAAGTAACAGAATTAATGTCCTTGAATGGCCAGTCTTGCTCTGTTATCTGTTGAGGCTGGTTGTCCTGACATTTCAGTGTTTGGTATAGCAAGTGTTATATTTCTGTGTTGTCATTTGTTGTCAGTTTTCAGTTTTCATTTTGTTTCTTTATATTTATTTTTCGTCAGTCCATTAATTGTATCGTAATCAAAATGTGAAGTAGGAAAGGTATGAATATCATGCATATATATATGTAAGTACATATGAAAAATAGCAGCATTGGTCTGCATGTGTGCTGTGCACATTTCTGATTCTTCTGAACATTAAAGCTTTACACAAATGCCACTCGGAAACCCCCACATGTAGCACTACAAAGGAATGGCTGCTATGGAACAAAAGCGTAGCCTACACAATGCCTCCACAATGCCTACACTTAATTTGGGCAAATAAAGAAGACTGAAGAAGCCATTCAGCTTTAAGTGCAATTTACTTTCTCATCAGCATCTAGTTTAGTGTAATAAGAGACAGTGTTACGTGTGATAAGGTTCTGTGCCACACTTGTACTGTACATGAGGTGCTTTTCAGAAATCATTTTGTAAGGACTGATTTGTGTTTCTGAGTTCTGATTTAAGTAAACAGTCTCTTCATTTGGTTGAAGTTCTTCTAAATTATCTGGTAATAAACATATTCATTGTGAGCGGGTATCGAGTGGATTTGGAATCTGGACTTCAAACACTCAAGATGGTCCAAAATTAAAGCAGAAGTTAGCAAGTGGTATTTAATATGTCTCTCTGTAGTCGTCTGGAGTTGTAACAGATAGCACCCCCTCAGTTCTGTTGGCAGAACGTAACCACTGTTTCAAAATGAATCATCCAGCCGTTCATTGTTTCAGCTTCGTGACCAGGCAGTCCTCATGGTGAGGTGTGAATGCCGCATGCAGTAAGCCTCCATAGAGAGAACGGTGGAGTTACAGCAAACACATTAAGCTCTCCATCTGAAATGAGACAGGAAGTTTTTCCTGTGTGAGTGGGCTGAAAATCGTGACTGTTGGCTCTGCCATGAGGAAGAGAACAGAAAAACTGAAGCACTTGTAGGCGTTGCAGCATCCCCCCTCACCCCCAACACACACACACCTGCTAGCATCTCCTCAACTGCGTTCTGTACTGTGTGTGTTTTAGCAGACAACCACATTGCTATGACAGGTGTCAGGTAAGACAGGGACATGCTGCTGTGGTCTCATTCTATATCTTTTCTTCTATGTGGCTGATGATCAAGAATGCATTGGACCTCTGTTTTAATAATTGGCAGCATTTTAAGTGTTTCTGTTAGCTTCAGCTTGATTACATAATATAATTTTTTTCAAGGTCTCAGAGTAATAGATGTTTTTATGGCTGCGCGATATCAACATAAAAAGCAATGCACGTTAAATTTTTTTGCATGTTTAATTTTAGTCCCTGACTATAAAGGTTTGACTAGAAAAGTTTGAACCCTTTGGAATTCCCCTGTTTTCTGCAATAATTGGTCATAAAATGTGATCTGTCACAAGTACAGGCAAATGCAGTGTGCCAAAGCGAATTACACTCAAACAGTTAGAATCTGTCATGCCTTCATTGTACACGCCAATTAAGCGTTCACAGTGCTGTAGGAAAAGCAAACGACCCATTGAATTTAATAACTTGTCTAACCTTAACTGGTACTAATAAACTCAAACAGCCGCTTTCCGGTAGCTGCAGATCAGACCTATATAATGTTCAAGAGGCATATTGGACCATTGTTCCTTGCTGAACTGCTTCAGCTCAGCCTTTAGATGTCTGCTGTTAATGGCTCTCTTGAGGTCATTTCACAGTATCTCTCAATAGTAGATTTGCTTGTTTAGGGTCATTGTCCTGCTGCAACACCCAACTGAGCTTCAGCTGCCAGACAGCCACCCTGACAGGACCCTGTAGGGTACATTGCCAATTAATTTTTCCCTTGGTGATCAGAGCAGAGGCAGTGAATTAGCCCCAAATCATGATGTTCTCTCCACCATACCTCACAGCTGACATGATGTTTTCATTATGGTATGCAGTGCCTTTCTAACACCATACTTGTATGTCCTTCCAGAACAATTCACCAGTTCAACAATGCAGTTTCATCATACCCCAAAGCATTTTCCCAGTTGTGTTTTGGAGTGTTTAGAGCTGCTCTTTGGCAAACTTCAGGCATGCAGTGAAGTGCTTTTGGAGAGCAGCAGCTTTGTGATGTCATGCCATGTAGATCATGCTTGTTAAATGTTGACCAGTTCCAATGATCCCTTTAAAGCATTAGCTGTTAGTTTGGGATTGTTCTCTACTTCATTAAGCATTTCGCCTTGTGCCTTTGGAGTGATCTTGGCTGGGTGCCCAGTTCTGCAGAGAGTGGGCACCATACTACTTCATCTCCATTTGTTGGCTTTTTGTAGATTTAACTGTAGACTGAATGGCTATACTCTTTGAAATTAATACTAATACTAACAAGTGATGTCAAAAAATATCAATAGATGCTTTTTTTGAAATGGCTCACAATGTGTGAGTGGTGTTTATAAGTGAAAGTAGCTCTAACCTACACATCTTATCTCATTGTTTGTATTCTAAGTGTGCTTAGTTCTCACTCAAATTAGCTTTTGTTGAAGTCATACTGTTTCCAAGGTGCACTGTGAATATTTGTATTCAATATTGACAAAAACAATACATTATTGTTTGTGTTACTAGTTTGTTTAACCAGATTGTGTATAATAAAGCAGATTAAAAACAGTTTGTATGTATAATACTAAGCCAGGTGAAGCAATTTCAATTTCTAAATTTTCTAATTGTTTATGCATCTGCAGATATGGGGAAAAATTGGCATTTTAGGGCAAAATATGGCAAAATTACTGTTTTTGTTTACCTCTAGGGTAGGGTCATTTGATGTATACTGCCAGGTTTTGACACTCAAACTGAATGAGGGAGGACTGTGTCTTGATTTCAAGCACACTACTACTCTAATGTGGGGTACAACTCCTAATGTGATATTTCTATTATCCTTATAACGTCACTCTGGCTCTGTGTCCGTGTAATGTAATGTAATTTTATCTCTTCTATTATCACAATGTGTTTATTCTGTGTTATTATGTGTTATTATGTGTTTCATCATCAATGATAATGATAAAAATAGGATTAATGGCATTTTGTTGTCTTTATTCCCATTTTTGATGGAATAGGAAGCTGTTTTTACAGCAAAAAATCTTATATTTTAATATATAAACATTTTGACTCTAGGGTAAAAAGGCCTGCCACTAATTTAGGCTAGATTAAGGCCTGCTATGCTATTTGGAAGACTTCTTGCCAGACCCTGACACTGGGTGTAAATACAACAGGGCTATTTTGGTTATTGATGGAATATAGTATGTCAGCGTTAATTGGAGTAGATGAGCTCGCTTTAATATATTACCTGCAAGTGCCAGGAATGTCCTGGCGAGGCACAACTACTTCTGCTTCCACAACTCAGTGCACTGGCATACAGTAAGGTGTTAATGCTATGTACTGGCAGTCTGTACTCTTAGGTTTGTACCACCTCTCTTCCAAATGCTTTGATTTCCTCGTTTGCTAATTAGAAATGGAAAATCTCATTTTTGTTTTTCTGTTTGCTGTATCTCTGTTTGCTGTATTTAGTTGATATTCTGTTTCACCATTATATATCGCATCATTGTACAATATTCTACTGTCTTTAAAATCAGACACTAATGTTAGGCTGGGGAGTAGTAAATCTGCCTTATCCAATTCTTACAATGTGTGAGTATTTGCATTTGTGTTGAAGGTGAACTAAATTAATGTAGGGCAGATGCCAGATGATGTAGGTAAACCTTTTCTTGTCTAGTCATATTTTCTGTTTTTTCACGTAACCTGCTTAGAGGTAGTTGTAAATATATAAACCTAAATATGGTAAACAGTGTGTGGTTGAACTTGCTGATTTAATCAGCCACTGGTCTTGTGGTATTTCTGTAAGGCCAGAGCCTTAAAATAAACCTGAGTGTTGGGCTCACACTAACAGCCTGATGGTCTTTCACTGCAGATTGGCTTCTTTAGGGCATTTCTCTCTGAACAGTGGGGAAGATTGAGTCCTGCCAGCTCTGTCTGTGAGTACTGAGTGTGGGTTTGTATGTGGATATTTGTTTGTGTTTGTTTGTTTAGATTTTTGTTCCCCTTTAACACAAATGTTTGTGCTAGCTTCTTCCCACACTGTGCTTTGTGCAATGACCTGCTTTTCATTATGCTTGTCCATCGAATGTCCTCGGTAACCTTTTACAGTGTCTTTTCACAGTGTGGTAGGGTGTTAAGTATGTAACTCATAGTCAAAATGTCCTGAAACGTGGATAACATATGGCATGCTCCATTAGACCAATTTATTTTCCATTTTGTGGTGCTATGTGACCTGCCCTATGACTCTGGAGCAAAGCTCTAGATGTAGTGCCTGCTCTTTTTCCCATGACTCACTGGTTCTCGCTGAGCTGAGGGAGGGGGAGATTCCCATGCTCTGAGATATACTTCAACCCTGAGCACTCACACAGTTGTATGTAAGGGATCCACTTTGCCTCCTGGGTGTAGATGCCCTTGTTTCAGACCTCTCTTCCCCTCATGCACAACCCAGTGCCGTCAGTGTAGCGGAGTGATAATGATTCGGGTGAGTTTTTAGCCATGAATAAATTGCTGTGCTGCACGCTAATCACTATCATTCCATATAGGGACAGGGAATCCATCGTCCTCACAAAATATTCAGGGCCGGATTAAAATAGCCTGAAATAGCCACGTAATGGAGGCTCCGAGGTGTAGCCTTCACTTGTGCTAATGACATCTTTGTCAGGATTCCAGCCAATAGCACTTCTTAACCTACTAAGCTGAGCATAGCATTGTTTCAGTATAGTGCTTGTTGTTGTTGTTGTTGTTGTTTGTTTTTATTATTATTATTTTTGTTTAAATGTACTGTTGTCTTATGTTTGCCTTTCAGTGTGGAAAACATTCCACCAGCTTTACACTAATAAGCTGCAGCAGAATTTCATAACCAGTGAGGATGTCTTTGACTTAGATTCCTCAATGACTAACTGAGATCCTTGAAGATGTCATACCAATCTGTCGTGTTGTGTCTCGTGTGAAGAAAGAGCAAGGAGTTTTTTTTAACCGGCTTGAATTCAGTGGGCCCGTAACAGTCATGAAATTTTAGCTGATACTTAACATTCATATGAATAATTGCAACCAATATTTTTTCTCTTGTGTGTTCATTGTATGCAACACTTAAAGTACAGATTGATTAAGGCTAATTAGCTATTTTGCTTTCTTGCTGGTGCTATGTAGGACCAGAAAATCTCCCATCACTCAAATAAGCTGAAATAAACAAACACTCTCCTACAACTTCTCTCTTAAGGTGTTCTAGCACAAATCAGAAGGTCAGAAGTTCGGCTCGGATACAAGCGATCAGGCAATTGCATAATAATCATGACAGGCCTAGTGTTTAGGTTGTCAGTCAGCTGCTCTCAGACATGAATGAGATTTGTGGTACTGTCAGAAACTCTCTCACAAAGTGTCTCATAAACGTCAACATCCAAATAAGAGGTGTTGTATAAATCATGGAAAGGTTAACGCATTCCACTGTTAGCCATGGCAGAAAGACTGTGGTACTGTTTCCTGTGGAGGTGAGATGTTATGACATAATGCCCTGTGCGCTTTTGACCATAAATAAACCCTGAAAATATTTCTAATGTAGGCTGTGTTGCAGGGTCCTGTGTTGTGATGTCAGCTGAAGATTCAGGGCTTATGGCCATTAAAGATATGTGATGAGTGCTTAGTCATTCCTGGAGGAAATTCAGTCTGTTTACCAAATGCTGTGTGACATTTAAGTAAGCAGATGCAGGTTTCCCGTAAGTCCCCTCAACAGGTAGCTGCATGCCTGTGGTGCAACCTGCATGACTCTCTCTACCCTGTTGGCACAACAACAGTTGTCATTCCGTGTCACTGTTGATGTTTTTAAAGGCCATGTGTACAACACTATTTGACACTCTGACGTAGGTGACCTTTTTAGTGCTTGTGCATTTGCTATATTAAATATAGCTAAAGAAAGCCATATGTGAGTCTCACTGCTTTTCCAGCATTCCCAAAGCTGTCCATTGTCACTGCTGAAGTGAAGTTGGGCCTCTCTGTGTTCTGGCTTTGGATGCTTTATGTGCAGTCTTTATGGGATTCACACGAACGCATAAATTGTATCTGAAGTCAGTTCTTAAAACGCTCCACATATTCTACTCCAGGTATGTGACTAGTTGTCATGTTTATGGTTCTAGCCTAATATTAGGTGTGATTGTTTTTGTAAGTACTTCCTTTGTATTCTGTAACAGTGTTGAAATGCTGGTGATTGGTTTGGGGGAAAAAAAAGATCATTTATTGCTGCACTTCTGAGATCATCATTCTGCCCAGCTTTTTCAGGAGTCCAGTGACTGATTTGTTGACTTTCACACTTGGAGTTCACAGACACATTTGTCATGAATGGATGGCTGCAGATTCGGCTGTCCTTGATGTCTTCTTTTCCAGGTTAATGAAGGATTACTGTATGAGAGACCTGCACTGACTCAGATCAGTTTTCCTTCAAGTGTTGGCATATTCTAATCTGAATGTTGAAAATTTCAGCGGCGTTATGGAACACTAAAGCATCACTTGCATGGCATGAATGTTCTGACATCCATCTGGTCTGTAGGACTTTATGGAAAGTCTGAATGAAATAAAGGTTTGAATGTTCTTTGTGTATTTTAATGTCTGCTTTGTGTTGGTATGTTGAAAACTAGAGCCCTTTTGGTGAATTGTAATGGACAAAGCCTGGTCCAATGCTAGTTGGTGATTATGGTGTTGATTGGACGATCATCTCCTGCTGCACAACACTAGCAATAACTTTGGTGTGGAGGTTTGCTAAACCACAGGAGAGTCACTTCCTGGTCAGGCATTTTGCTGACTGACTTGCTGTTCATATAGTTCAGTTCTAATCAAAGTAGAATGTCTCCTCTTTTCTCTGATTGTAAGTCAGTCCCTCCTTCTCCCACTTCAGTTTTTAGCAGTCTTAAAGAAGTTCAGCAACAAACCTCATCCCTCTGCTTGCCAAGAACTGTCTCAGATGGTGGAAAGCAATGCTAGTGTTCTTTTTACTTCTATTTATATCACTTCTTTTGTTTGCTGCCGCACACTGTGGCAGTGCTTCTTTGTTCTCTTATGTTGGATATATGGCAGACTTGGCTCTGCAGTGACTCACTATCACTTTTAGAGGTACAAATTGGTGTTACAGGACGGGCTGGATCAGGGCTACCTGGTCGGGACACTATCTAGCATATCTAACATTAGATATTAACAGCACCATACATGGATGTCTTTTGAGGTACTGTAGAACGGATCTTTTTTTTTTTTTTTTTTAAATATTATCGCTTTGTTTATTGGCCTACATGGTCTTAGTGTTTTAGTTTATTGGAGTACATTGTGTTTAACCTGCTATTTCTAAGCAGAAATAATGTGATTTGAGGATTTGGATCTGTGTCTTCTTCTTTGTGCTAACAGAGAGATCTTGAGAGACCAGATTGCTTTGAAATTTTGCTTATTAAAGTAAATACGGTTTGTGTTTGTGCCAGTTAAGGAATTCTCTGTGCTCTCTGTGGTATATCCATTTTAATACTTAGGCTATCCTGCTGCAGTTTTGTGTCTACCCAAGCACACCAGAGTCCTCCTTCCCGTTTACTTTTTGACTAATGTGTTCTTGTATGGGCTTAAACAAACACCTGCCATTTTTTCAATCTCCGCCCCAGTTCCATTTCTTTGACGCTCAGCTTTTTACCCCCCTAGGTCCATGCCACTTAGACTTGATTCTGCCTCCATCACTGCCCCTCCTTTCTCTGGTTCTCTTATCCTTTCTTCTATTCAGGAGGCCACCAGATGGTATTCAAATTAGACCCCTTGTATAAAAGCGAGGTTTTCCACGCTCCAAGGGGCACGAGGACAGTTAACCCTGAAACGGTGACCCTGAGAGCCTGAAGGGCCTCCAGTCCATTGTGATGGAATCCATAGAACATAGCTGACCCCTGTAAGGCCTGTTGTGCATCAGCACCAGCAGCCCCTGTATATGCCTGTCAGTAGCACACAAAACAATCTTCTGAAAAGGACAGGAACGTATAGCATGTAGCATGATGAGCAAATATTGGAATGTTGTAGTTTAACTACTAACTACTGGTACTGAAAATGTTCAGTTAGATTTTATTTATTTATTGTTTGATTGGTGCTTATGAGGCGGCGTCTATTTTGCTTTTTGCTTCATGGCTTTACTGTTTAGATTGTTTTGCACTAATTGCTATGACTTTAATCCAGGCCTAGGCTCTAAAATCTATACCTATTAAAATAAATTATCCTTATTGCGATAATGTTTTTCATTTATACAGTTTTTCCATTAATGCAAGAAGTTATTTACTCTTGTCCTTCCCAGTGTGACTTTGAGTGACTTGAGTGTAGTCATAGATTAGAAAATGCTCAATTTAAAGTGCTCAGTGATAGAGTCTAATATTACTTACACACTCTCTCTCTCTCTCTCTCTCTCTCTCTCTCTCTGTGTGTGTTTTTTTTCCCTCTCTCGCGATCTTTCTGATCTCTTTCTCTCTCTCCCTCTTTTCTCCTGTCTTTTTCACCGCAGCCTCTGATAGATGACCTATTGAAATCACTGCACAGCCGTGTGCCTGTTGCCAGAGCAACGAAGGCTCACTTCTGCTTTTCATGTGATCATGTGACTTGATGCTGACGTCAAAGGGGGAGGACCTAAGCCTGAGTTTGGTTTTTCGTTTGGCTGCTTTGAGCTTCGAAGAATCTTGGAGTTAGTGAGTTGACAAGGCTGATCTGAGACGCTTGTTGCTGTCTTGCTAGTGTCATTTTACTCCCTGTTACTGCCATTGTTTGAGACGTGTGGGGAAACTACCAGGTTATGGACTGTTAAGGACGTGTTGTGCCAAAAAAGAAGAGGTATGTGTCTTCCTCTTCTGCGGTAATGCCTGAGGTTTTCATGATTAATTGCAACAGGTGCTTTTGTATACAGCACTTTGCTTCTCTTTTTTTGCATACGGTTTGGAGGGCTTTAATAGCAGTGGAGGGAAAAGGATCAGCTTTCTCTTTGAATATCTATCTGTCTGTATGTCTCAGTTTTACATGCACACATTCTTCTTTCAGTTATCCACTGATTGCCTCCCAGCCTCAGCCGCCATGCTGTTCTGTTGCACCAACAATTTCTCTGTTCTTCTCCAAGCCTGCGTTTTCATTTTTAATTACTTTCTCACACTCAGCCCCATCCATTTTCTAGCTCCCTGTTTCTCACTTCCGCCACCCCCACACTGATATGTTTGAAGTACAGACAGGATATGAGGGCATTACGTTCCCCAGAGGGCTGTGCTGGTATGTTTGCTAATGTTGATGCAGAGGCTTCAAGAACTTGCAGTGAGTGTCTGGGTGATTGTGTATGCATGCATGGAGTTGGGAAAGGAGGGATACCAGAGAGAGTGAGGGTGTCTGTGTGTGTGTCTGTGTGTGTGTCTGTGTGTGTGTCTGTGTGTGTGTCTGTGTGTGTGTCTGTGTGTGTGTCTGTGTGTCTGTCTGTGTGTTTCTGTGTTGGGGTGGGTGTGGGGGGAGTTTGGTAATCCACTATTCTAATGTCACGCAAAAGGCCACCAGTTGTAGTTAAGCATCATGAAGCACATCTTGTGAAAGACAGATGCGGCAAGAAAACGAAGCTGGCTTGAACTCTGTTCAAATCTTCCAGCTGTTCTCTTCTCCCTCAGCCCTTCCAATTTCATCTCTCCTCCCACTCTTTCACCTCTTTCCTCTCTCCCACTCCTCATCTGTTTAAGCTATGTTCTTGTAACAAGGGTGTGTCTGTGTGTGTGTGTCTGTGTGTGTGTGTGTGTGTCTGTGTGTGTGTTGGATGTCCTGATTGGCAGAATGTGTTTCCATTTGTTTGGCTTTTTAAATGTAGCTGCAGTACCATTTTCTAGCACTGTTTTACAGTACACAGTACAGCAGTAAGCAAAATGCACACAGATTACCACAGATAATGCGTTGTTAGGCATGATGCAAAGCAAACAAAATACAATGTAATAAATTCATTAAAGGAGCAAATTTTAAGCTTTTTGGTTTAAAAGAGAATGTGAAGAAATGATGCCAAAGATGTATATATTGTGTCCCTGAGATATCTACTGAAGTTGGCTAGCAATAGTGAGTATCTGTAGCGTTGTATTGGTTCAGTCTGACACGTGAAGATGAAAAAGTAGAACTGCTTCAACACCACTTTGTAATCTCTTGTCAATCATGTCGAAGGTCCCGCTCCTGGTTAGATCGTTTAAGGACGGATAACCAATGAAAGGAAGAGTAAATGCAATGATTACTGTAGCTCTTGGCAAGCGATCATTATGGGCAAGCAAACATTGGGTGGGCAGGGAGCCTCTAGCTACCTAAAGTGCACCTTGGTCAGGGTGCACCTTCTGATTAGGCATCCTAAAGGTGCCACCTACCCTATTCAGAAGTTGCGCCTTGATCAGTGTGCACTTTGGGCCGTCAGAGGACTTCTAGAAGCTCCCCTGGGTCAAAAATGCAAAATAAAATGACCAAATTCAATGTTCTCCCAGTGACCCAGCTTAAAAACCAGCCCACTTGAATAAGTAAAAAAAAATTTGAGATGGTGGCAACTCCAGGGTCCCAAGTCAAAAACCAAGCCGACCAAGGTACCCCTTAGTCAGCCAAAATGATGGATGATACAGAGGGCATGGTGTTTTTCAGAGGGGTGTCGTTGTTATTTCTTTTGGATGTGTGGCTAAAGTGACAGCTCCTGCCCAATCGTCATTATAACTATTATAGTGACCGACACTGTCAACAATCCACATTAGGCAGCAAAAGAAGTGTTTTTCAATGCAGCAAAACTGGCTGAAAATGATCCTTATGTTAATGTATTTCCATTTTCAGTTTATGAGGGCATTCAACATTATAAATGCATAATTTAATACATTTCTATACATTATTTCTATTGCCCTTGGTGAACGTAGTCTTTCTGCTGGTCCTCTGCTAGTGTAGGTGGGGGAAGTGAGCAGCCAGTGTCAGTACATGCACGCATGTACACACACGTGCACTCACCCTCTCTGAAGGCCTGTTGACAGTGCCCACATGCGAATGCACACACACACGCGCGTGCACACACACACACACTCACTCGTTGGAGGCCTGTTGGCAGTGAGGATAAGAGACAGTGCTGGCAGCTCCATCAACACAGCCCACACGTGTGGGAGGAGATTAGCCTCACAGCAACCACTGCTATTGTGTGTTATCAGCCATGCCTGTTATTACAGCCCCAGAGTGTGTACATTTGTGTACTTGAGCTAAAACTTCGATAGCCAGATGCAAAATCACACAAACAAAAGGTGAAAGTGACCCTCAAGTGAAACTATTTGTCTGGCCTTAAATCAGTCTAGCACACTGAACGTAAAAGCATGACAGAATCAAAAGGGTCAATATTTCAGCATCTCATTAAGATTTGCAGTTAACAAATAGGTTATGATGGGTATACAGACACCCTAGTCATAGGAGGCCTTGTTAAGAGTCTTCTTTTGTTTTGATTCCTTCATTAAATTTTTAGAGCATTTGTACAATCAAGCATGGACGTGTGTAAAAGGAATAGTCAGTTTGTGCCTTGCTTTTTTGGCTTAGGCTCTGAATTTGAATCGTTGAAGTATCATGCCACAATCTCAAATGCCTTGGAAAAGCATCTGAGATTGGGAATTGATGGTATTGTGAATGATTAAGGTTCTATGCTCTAACAGACCGGTTGCTCAGCTGAGTCATGGGCTGTTGTATTCAGTATTTCAAGCCATGTGTCGGCCTGAATCTGCTGTCTTCCACAAGCTTAGAGCTAATCGGAAAAGCGAGCAAAATTTAGTTTATATAATCTAATTTTTGGCCTTCTCAGGAGCCAATTTCCTTTCCAGGCCAAACTCACAGCAGTCTAACTGAAGTGATGGGTAACATGTAGATGTGTCTTATATTCCATTCTTTTTTGAGAGAGTGAGGTTTGGATATAGCATTTGACCATATGTAGCAATGCCTAACACAGCTTTATGGATGATCTTTCTTTCTTCCTTCTTAAAAACGTAGGTGACTGAATAAGTGCAGTCTTTACTTCATATTAAAGAGTTATCATGGCTGTCTCATCGCACATTCCATCTTGTGGCTAAGAGAAGCAACTTGCAAGTGAAGTTAATGCATGACGCTAATACATGACGTTTGTTAGTTCAGTGCTGTAATTTACAGTGTAGTTAGTACTGGGCTGGCTGAAGAAGTGGAAACATGCCCTTGAAGTTTACATTTTAAAATGGAAGGGAGAGGAACTTCATATACCATTGTTGAATCGAATAATTGTGAGGTTAGCTGAGATGTAGCTAGTGGCTCGGCATCGAGGACAGGTGCAGTACGTTCTTTTATCAGTGCAATCTCAATTTCTTTTGCCTAACTATATGTGTTTTGCATAGCTCAGGATAGAAGTCTCAACTGAGGATTAAATCACAGGCTTTTTTATTTCTCCAGTGTCCATCCATTTGCACCAATTTTCTATTTGGAACAGCAAGGCAATGCTGACCTGTCAGTGATGGTTTCCAGTGACAGCTGTGTGGGCGTCTCCATTGTTGCATTCTCAATGGCCCACTTACAGAAGGTCAGAGGCCAGTGAGGCCTGTCTCAACATGGATCTCAAGCCTATACTTCATATGCCAGAATGTGTGGTGGGGTTTGCCAGCTGTGCATGATTGGCTGAGATCTTTAGAGCAGTACTGTTTGTAGACCTTGTAGAGCCTACATATGAGGGGTTTTTTTTCAGTTTGCCTGAATAAAAATGAGGGAAATGGCATGATGATGATAATTGTGATCCTTAGGTCTGATTCATTGTGGCATTCTAATTAATTAGACAGTAGAGCCATAGAGAGAAGAATTTTAACCTATTGTCTATGAAAGAGAGGTGGTGAGAACTAGGGATGGACAGATCAATACTTCCAATCCTGGCGTTTATTTTTTATTTTACAGGATGGATGTGTAGCCTGTGGGATCTCTCAATGGGAAAAAAGCTCTATGCTGCTGTAAATGATGGTCTAGAATAAAACCTATGTTTCCTTCTGCCTTCTTCCCTGCTTCCAAATAATATTGGCAAATAAAAAGCCACTTTAAAAGTGACACTGAAATGTTCATTTTTAATTTGGTAGACTTCCCTGAACTAATTATCAAAAGATTCACATTTCTTTTAAATAACATGGTACACATGGCCTACACTGCCACTAAAATACCCAGAAGAATATTAGCTATACACAATACACATTTTAGTTACTCAATGTTCAGTTCACATGTAAAGTACTAGTTTAACAGCCGTTTTGTGTTATTGTTAAAGTATCGTTATTAGTATCGGTATGTTGGCCTTGGTTTTACGTAGTATTGGATCGAATGGAAAATCAGAGGTCTCGCCCATCCCTAATAAAAACGAAGCTCTATTTATTATGAGCCTTTTTAGTTGTTATGTGGCAGACATTTCAAGACCAGTGTATAAATTAATAAGTGTGTGTTTGTATGAGAGTGAGAGATTTCTAATAACATCTTCCTATGGGCTTTAAATTAAAGTCCAGTATCAGATGTGAGAGCACGGTACTAAGCGTACTAGGAACCTATTTTTGTTCATGAAGCACACTCGGCCTCCTCAGGGCTGCGTGTCAGAGTGTCCACCAGACAACAAACCGGACACAGCTGCACAGCTGTATCTCCTTTGTAATGCCTTAGTTCAGCAGAGTGAGACTATGTGTGGGAGAGAGAAGAACCAGCAGAGAGAGAACATAATCTAAATAATAATAATATTATTATTATTATTATTATTAATAATAATAATTCATTGTACCGTATTGTGTAAATGTCAGAGACTACTCTTTACACAAATATATATATATATATATATATATA
>CM067479.1:34085979-34135220 GCA_034552555.1 Semaprochilodus insignis
ATATATATATATATATATATATATATATATATATATATATATCTCTTGCTTCACATCTGATCAAAACAATCTCTTGGCATATCATTTGAGCCTTTTAGCTCATCACTCCATGTTTTTCATTCAGTGGTGTGATGAGAGTATGGATTCAGGTGTCAGTGTATGTTATCTTTTAATGTGTTACTTCACTGTCACTGTTAATGAAAAAGGGCTAAAGAGCTTTTGCTGCCTGTCACCTGCTGTTGAGCTCCATCTCCTGTAGTGCAACATCATGGTCCTTAACCCTGTTCACATTTAAAATGAGAACAAATTACTTTGAGCACAGTGCTGTTAAAATCTGTGAACTTCTGTTCATAACCTTGAAGTTCCAAAACTTCTAGCCGTGCATTGCAGCACAGGATCTACTTCACTGTTCACTATGAAAACAAAAACACATTTCTTTTAGGAGGACAGTAATATATCTACTGGTTTTGCTTTAACAATCCTGGAATTAAATGTACTAATGTAATGAAGCATTTTTTTTTCTTTTAAAGCATTTTTTCTTGAAACCAAGACTGTACAAATCTACGTGGCACTATCCTTTGTCAAGCACCATGCATTCTTGTATGTAGAGTAAAAATGAAAAGAAAGCCTGAACGATTTGAAAGGCTGGATAACAGTGACTAGGGCAGCGAGATTCCCAGCACAATGGGCTGTCACTGTTCTCCTGGATCATGTCACTTCTACAGCTGATGCATAAACTGGAATATTGGAAACTGCTGAATAAATGAATAAATTATATGGTTTAAATGAGATGGTGTAACATTGCCCTGAAACAAGTCTTACAGAGAACTAAATTAATTACTAAATAAATCTTTTTCTGCATGGTGCCGTAGTGGGTATTTACTAAGATATCTAGGTGTATGTGGACTATGGATACTTTAAGGAATGAACGCAAAAGAAGAGCCTTCATTGATGTCTCTAATGTTAAGTAGCAAATGGGCAGTGAATTGTAAACACTTACCTGGTCATGCTGTTTTGATTGGGCTTATATTAGTTATGGTAGAGGTCCACTGCATGTTTTTCTGCAGGGAAGAGTGAATCTGTTGAGTCTCATTAGCTTTAGGCCTCTCCGTTAGAAGCTATTCACTAAAGGCTTAATCTGTTTAATCTTTTTCAGCCTTCACAAATTATCTCTCAGATCAAGAGCCTGATTTTGAAGTGCTTTTACCGTGCTGTCGTCATGTATTGCTATAGTGGCCAAAGACGATGGGAGAGAAATGACCAAGACTTTAATGTAGTATCCTGTTGCAGCACCACACACCTTACGACAAAGTTTATTATTAGTCTAGTACTGGCCATTCCCTAGCCCACAGTTCATTTAAATCCGGACGTGAGTTTTTTCCCTTGTTATTTACTAGTAATTAGTCTGCGCTAATGTATTTTTAAATTTGAACCAGGGTACCTTCCACACTTCATGTGTTCCTTTGTGTGTAATGCAGCTTAGTTGTGCAGCTTACGCACAATTATGAGGCTCAGAGTATCACTGAACCATTCTGGCCTTATGCCAAAGTGGTTTTGAAATGAGTGAAGTGTCTCTTCCATAACAGTCTGCTTTAAGGGAGTGTTCATAGAAGTCCAGAGCATATTTTGTTTCGCTGTCACATACTTCACACATGTGCACATTACCCCACCCAACAGCAAAGCACAGAATGATGCTTCTTTCAAAAGATCCACTTAAAGTGTGTATGCTCATTCCTCTCAGCATTTCAGGTTCCTGTTTTAGGGACTAAAATAGGTGGTGTAAATAACATGTCATTCAAAATGCAAATAATGAACATTTAATCATTTTAAAATATGTATGAAGATTTAAATTTAAGCAGTGAAACTGATGTTTATAGTTCTTTTAGAGTACAAATATACCCAACAGGCTACAGTCACATAGCATAAAGCATCTTGAATAGTCCCCTAGAGTTATGTTACATCTTCCTCGGACTGCTCCACGGCTGTTTATCTTGACTAATAACCCGGCTTTTGCCCAGTGAGAACCCCCTGCCTTGCACAGACTCAAATGAGTCATGAAGACCACAGAGTTACCAAGAAATCTTCTCCTTTGCTTTCATAAAACCCAGCGCATGCTGGGACTTATAACTGCTGGTTTATGAAGCCTTGCCATGGATAAAACAAATCTGTTAGTCTGTAATTTGACTAATGAGCCATATGATGCTGAAGCCAGAGCCGGATGTGTTTGGGGAAAACAAGTTAGTTAATAATCTCCGATTCCCCACAGCTCTGTAAGGATATAAGTCAATGCTGGAAGAGGAAAGCAGATGAAGGGAACTGCCCTAGAACCCTTATAAGTGACCACAGTTCATGCACAATTACATTGTGACCAAGACTTTGTGGTGTGTTATTATGTGGATAGGCTAATGATTACATTGAACATGAAAACATGGAAACTGTTTTGGCACTATTCCTTTATAATGTACTTGGTTGGACTGTGAAATGAAAAAGTGAATAGGGATACGCATATCCCGCAGGTCAGTCTGTGCTTCCGTGGGATATGGGATCAGAAGATCCAGCAGAGTGCCTCTGTTAACACCACGACACTGGACACAGTGCATCACCTGGGCTTGCGGGCCCAAGTGGACTGGCGATGTGTGGCGTGGTCCAATGAGTTATTGTACTAATTGTTTCCAGCTGATAGTACGGTTTGCATGTAGCCTAGATCCCATTAAGCCCTAGACCCTAGTTGTCAACAAGGCATTGTGCAGGCTGCTGGTGGTTCCATACTGATGTGGGGTGTGTTCTCATGGCATTGGGTCAACACATTATTGACCGGTGCCCACAACATTTCACTGCTTGGTGACAATTTGCAGCCCTTCAGGCACTTCATGTACCCCCACAATGATGGGATATTCTAGCAGTATAAGGCACTGTGCCATCAGGCCCAAATTGTCTACAGTCTGTTCGAGGAGCATTCTGGAGAGTTCCAACAAATGGTGTGGCCTGCACGTTCGCCCAACATGAGCCCAATAGAGGCATTCCACCATCATGCCTCGTTCAAACTCCGATAATTCACGTCGCCTTGCCATGAGCATGCTGGCCAGTGTTTTAACCTCCCTCACAAGATAACACCTCACAAAGTAAACGTTCCCAAGCCGTCCCCTGAGGTAACCCCACTTCATTTACATACAATTCACATACTGCTATCCCATGACTTTTGGCATGTCTGTGTATATGGTGAATAAAGATGATTTGGGTTAATCGTGTTTATTAATTTATATGAACTAGCATGCCTAAAGTCTTATCATTTGCTGTTGTCAGGAGAGATTCAAACCACAAAAAGGGGAGAAAAATATTTTTTCCTGATCAGCATGCACAGAACAGTCAATAGATTGATAGCCTGCCTTCGGTGTGGAAAATGTTGAGAAGCAGGATGTCAAACCGGCTATTCTGGAGAAAGCACTGTACTGACAATGTTTTATTGCTGGATTGATGAGTGCATCATAAGATTTAGTGGAGAAGAAGACATGCACTGCTTCTCCAGTAGGCTGATGTAAAATGGACTATTTGAATTAATGTAGGTTACGATACTTGCATTAATCTGTGCATGAACACTGATGGTTTTGGTCTCCTGTTGTTCTGTAGTCAGGGATTACCAGCATTAAACAGCATTACTCCATATTAAGCACATCTTTCTTCATGGCATAGATCCAGTATTCAGTATACCAGTGTTCAGCCCGCTGAGGCGCAAGCCTGTAATCTCTCATCGATTTATTGTTTTCTCTCTGCTAACGAATGTGGCGCAGAGTGTCTGTTTCCATAGCAACATGGCAAAAGGTCAGAGCGATTCATTATTGTAGACAAAGACGGCATTGCACACTTTGAGCTAATTAAACACAAGTCTCTTGCAGGTTTAACTCAGGCTGGATTGACACAAGAGGGTTAATTCTTTATATTTAACATGCGTCTATTCAGACAACAAGCTTCAAGGTGCTGCCGTCTGATGATGATGATGATGGTGGTGGTGGTGGTGGTGGTGGTGGTGGTGGTGGTGATATTCCTTATGATCCTGTACATGTAATGATGATCATCAATTACGTATGTATGGTGTATCTTGTGTTTAGGAAGTTGAAGCTGAGCCATAAAGGAATCAGCCAATGCTGTAAGATCTTTTTCTTAATGACTGTAAGCCGTTTGTAGCTCCATGAGATATTCAAAAAAGCCTGCAGGATATGAAATGGACCAGAGAGGCTCGCTAAGACATTAAATTCTGGGCTTGTACATTTTGGAGCAGTTGTCGGACATCTGCTGCTGGTTACCTGTTTGTTTATTTATGTTTATTTGAAAATGTGTATTTGCAGATCCTCAGTGGTACTTTTGCTGTACATTAGCTACAAAGACGAGAATCAGCTTCCCAAAAGTACCGTAGCATACCACTGTAAAAAGGTATAGTTCAAGTATCTTTTGAGCACCCAGTTTATTTGATCTGTACCCTGTGATGCTTTTAGGTAACTCCTAGTACCTTGCAGGCTGCAGATTGGAAGACTTTACAATCAGACATTTTTTGCTGATGCCAACAGGGCAGTGGAGCAAGTGATTGGTTGCGTCTCTTTTTGCCTGTGATACTGAAACTAAATGTGCAGCCCGTTTTAGCATGTGCTAGAAGCTTTCATAAAGCTGACCCTTGATGTGTTACTCCCTCTTTACTCTCTCTCGCTCTCCTTTTTCTGTCCATGAGTCACACGCTGAGGTGCTCTCTCCCGCTCCCGTCTCAGTCAGAAAGACACCAGAAGAGCCATGAAATCTTCAGAATAGATTTCCATGGCAACTGCTTGATGGGTCTAACTGGCTGTGTGGTTACCTTTCCTTATGAAGAGACTCGTAGCGCGGGGAGGAGGAGTGCAGAGCAAGACCTATTCATGCTCCTAAAGCTTCCCAGAGACAGGAGGCCACTGTTCTCATTCATATTTCTGTGTTGTGTGGCCCATCTGAATAATGTATTTGCCCAACATTAGCATCACTATGGTAGAAAGACAAGGGTCTTTTGAGAGAGAGACTTCCAAAAATAGCCCACTGGACAAAAATGAGCCATATATACCTAATATTATGCTGGTAGTCACTTTTCCTTTGTGTTTCTCCAAAATTGCAATGGTTTGCAGAATATATCTAGTCATATCTCCTTAGTTATGTCCTGCAGTGAGAGGACCATTTTTCATAACACTGTAGAGGGGGTCACGCCGCATCTTTCTGAATGCGGTCTTTTATTTATTTTTTTCATTTATTTTATTATTTTTTTTTTCCTTTTTTTTCTTGGGGTGTTCACACATCTTTCATACGCTGCCTTTGGCTACCTGGTTCCCTGTTGCTATGGTAGCTGTGCTAGCAAGCTATCGTTTTGACACGTACATCCTGAAAGTAAACTACTAGCAAAGGTGGTGCTGATAACAGGACTTTCATATTTTGACTGTTTTGTGGAATTTGTTTCAGCATGCATAAGTCTCTTTAGTGGTTTTTCACATGAGATTAAAGGGGATTGAGGCATTTTCTAACTTTAAGGGGTCCTCAGAAATGTAAAATAAGAGCCACTGCTACAAGCACTGTTTTTGCTGTGCTTGTGGTTGTGCTTGTTGTGCTTGTTGTGCTTGTTTCTAGATGCACGTTGTATGGTGTACATTGTACATTTTGCTTCATTAGAGTATCGTACACACATGCCACAAAATTAGTGGGCCACAGTGCTTGGCACCAGTAATTTTTTTTCTTTAGCATACCTAATGATGTAGGAATATGGTCTGCAACACTTGTGCAGAATGGCAGAAAGACTAGCCAGTGACTGCAGCTATGGGGGAGTCTGGGCATGTGTGCGTGCCTGAGCGTATTTGTTGTCATGCATGCATTCACATACCGTAATGTAGTATACACATATCATGGGGAAAAAAAGTTGCACCCAGAAGGAATCAACAGACAGAAATAAAACTTGGTGTAGGTTTGACCTTGTGAGACATGCAAATGATTCATGCTTGGCCACGCATGTGGTGTAAGCAAGGATGGGCCTTATTGCTGTACACAACAGACTTGGGATTGCAGACATTCAGCAAGAAGTGATGCCCTCCGTAAGTCAGGGAGAGTCTGTGCTTCTCTGTTGTATATGTTGCCCCCTAAAAGTTACAAAAACGCAAGGTGCTTTATGTAGCGGTAATATCTGTATAATACACCTGTGATCTGTAATGTGAGTGCTCGCTCTGTTTTTTTTTTTTTTTTTATAGTTCCTTCACAGTAGGAATACGTTTGGTATTGTAGCTGGGACTTTGCCAGGCAGTAGTAAAGAAAATATAAGTGCAAAAAATATAAGTGCGACTCGACAAGTGTCTTGATCTTCTTAGTAAGAAGTCATCTTACTGTAGAATTTATTTCTTCCTGATCTGACAATGTCCAGAGGACACTGAATGATTTATTAAGTATTTATT
The DNA here is from genome assembly GCA_034552555.1 of Semaprochilodus insignis. Classification (NCBI taxonomy): domain Eukaryota; kingdom Metazoa; phylum Chordata; class Actinopteri; order Characiformes; family Prochilodontidae; genus Semaprochilodus; species Semaprochilodus insignis. The sequence continues at coordinate 34,092,426 of CM067479.1, forward strand.
AGCATTTGTGATATTAAACCAACTTTAGATGTTAAACATCCCTAAACTTGCACTGATCCTCTGTCACACCCATTTACTTTCACTTTGCACACCTTTTTCACTTTACCTGTGATCATTCATGCTCATTTGAGGTTTTATTGCTCTAAAGAATTTCAGTTACATAAACATTATTGTCAGGGTAAATCTTCAGGTCATATAAAATATTGACATTTGCAGTACATGGAGCCAGTACTGTTGGAATACTTGACCTTATTCTTTGTTTCTCTCTGGCCTCCCAAAGCTGTAACGTGAAACTCAAGCATGGGGAAGCAGAACAGCAAGCTGCGGCCGGAGGTGATGCAGGACCTGCTGGAGAGCACGGACTTCACCGAGCATGAAATCCAGGAGTGGTACAAGGGCTTCCTGCGGGACTGCCCCAGCGGCCACCTTTCCATGGAGGAGTTCAAGAAGATCTATGGCAACTTCTTTCCCTACGGAGACGCCTCCAAGTTTGCTGAACATGTATTCCGTACCTTTGACGCTAACGGCGATGGCACAATAGACTTTCGGGAGTTTATAATTGCGCTCAGCGTCACATCCCGAGGAAAGCTGGAACAGAAACTGAAATGGGCGTTTAGCATGTATGACTTGGATGGGAATGGATACATCAGCAAAGCAGAGATGCTGGAAATCGTGCAGGTATGAAATTAAATCAAGATGCAAAATAATTTTACAAATATTCAAATGTGATTATAAAGTAGAAGAAGAATTGATAAGCAGCAAAGTATAGTATCACACAAAATAGTCCACTGCTTATAGAAGTTTGGGTAGAATTAAAGGTACAGTTTTGTAATGAAAATGCCACTAGCACTGTAAAAAGGGCTGTGGCTGCTACAGTTTTGAAACTTGGCTTAAACCAAAGAGAATCTGTGTGGGACTCTGTGTGCATTGAGTTAGTGTGAACAGGAAACCAAACTAAATGAGCTGTTTCTTTTCTGTTCGGTGTATGGGTGCCTACACGCGAGGCAACGTAAGGATAGAGCAGTAGACACATACGCTTGCAGATCTTGTCCCTCTAGAAGGCTTGTACACAGCTGGAGGAGGGGCAGAGTTTGTACAGTTTAAAATCCAGCGGGAAGCAAAACATTTGGACTGTAAACAAATAAACATGGACCATCGATTCTATTTAGTCAGTGGCCATATACAGAGCCAAAAGGAGAACAACCACAAAGAACAGAGTACACAGTGTCGCTATTGTATTTTTATCCGTCTTCTGCCTGTGCCCATACATCCACATTTCTATTGGCTGACATGCCCCCGCATCAGAAGACGTTGCAGTAAAAGTTTAAATAGTAACTTTTTTTCCCCCTTGCATACAGGCATGTTTCTAGTCCGACAGAGTTCACACAGCATCCACTAGTCAGCTTTTAGTGTTTGGTATTTTTCTAAGTTTTGATGTTGGGAACATGAATACCTGTTAGCATTAAGTAGTTCCCTGATAGCAGATTTTTTTATTTTATTTAATAATTAGTACATTGAAGTGAGTCCCACTGAGCTTGAATTTCTGAGAGTGACCCATTCTTTTTGACCTATAGCGATTAATTTACAACCCAATGGTGTCTGTATGGTTTATCTAAAAAAAAAAAACCCAAATAAAATAAAAGGTTTGAAAACATCTACTTAATGCAGTTCCCCCATAAATATTGTTCAGTTAACAATAATTCTGTTGCAACTATTTTTATTTTTATATATATATACTTTTTATTTTGGATTTATTAGCCTAATTGATCTGTTCAGTGATGCTGGATGGTGAAGTACTGATTTATGTGAAACTTTGTCATTGTGTACACACTAGACAAAACCAAACAGATGTCACTAAATATTGAAAAGAAAAAAAAAACAAAAAAAAACAGCCAAGACACCCAATCGCCACTCACCAAATTGAAAAAGGATGTTGCTCTGTAATAACCAGATTCTCATTGAAAGGATAGTGGCTTAGTTTTGTATCCCTTTTAACGTGTACTACAGTCACAGCACAGGTGAGGCATGAAGATGCATTAGCAAAGATTAACATACAGTTTATTGCCATAGATAGATAGATAGATAGATACACAATACAGCACAGTAATACAGTACAAAAAAAGGGTTGTACAGAATGAAACATAAGTACCAGCTCAGCAAAAAAATAACTATAAACTATAAATAATACAGTCTGCTATAGAAATATATACAAGAAAGTCTACACAGATCTGCATGTGATTTTGCTCAGGTATACAACATTGAGCTTGTCCTCTGTGTTTCATCATTCCTTGCAATATTCATCCCTACTATTTCCTTTTAGCCATCTCCAACCACTGGCGTAAAATATTGCGTTGAGTGATGATGACAATTTTGAGAGTAATTTGATGAGCCAAACAAAAATGGACTTAAAGATTTCAGAACATTTTAATGGAAAGGGAAAGACGTGGAAGCTATTAAATAAAATGATATGGAAAAGATTGTGTATAAATCGGTCTGTACTTCAATCTTACTGTAAGAGAGAGCATTTGAAGTCATGCACCTTGCCACTGTTGTGACCTGTCCTATCAGTACATAGCTGTGAAGTCTGTGTTTGTTCCACAGAAGAGATGCTTCTGCTATAGGGAGAGATTGTGGCTCTAGTCGGTCTCTCTGAAGGGATACTTCTCTGTACGTGTCACTCAGCACCATCGCATCTCTCACTACTGCTGTGTGCATTCATTTGAAGGCATGAGGGTGTTAGCATTCCTTCCTGTTCTCCTGTATAAGTGTTTTTTGCAGCTCTGCTATCCATCCTTTGACTAGCTGTGTTGCAGCACAGTGACGCTAGCAGTGTTTGCGGAGGTCCTCACATATGCCTACTGCCAAGAGTCTTATTCACACCTTCAGTATTATTTTAACTCTTGCATGTTTTATGCACTGAAGGGGATCATTTCTTGCTTATTTCAGCGATATGAACGTAGTGGTGCTGGCTACAGCTTTCTGGTTGAATGTTTCATCTTGGCGGTCTGTCATTTTCTCTTGGCAAATTCAATAATTCCAGAGACATGATGAAGCAAAGTTTTGTGTCTTCTCTCTTTGTATGAACACAAGCAAGCTTTGTATGAACACAACACAAGCTTACTACCCTGTGTGCAGAAACCCTGTGGTGCTCTGCAAAATAAGAAAAAAAGAGACGCAGTGTGCCAGCAAGACGTTTAAATATGGGACAGGGGAAACAAAAGACCAGTAATGTTGCGTAATGCTTCACAGTTATCTTGCATACAGAAAATTCTCTGGATTCGGAATCTTTGAATGATATTATGTACCATCATGAAATTTCAGAGTTGTTTTGCTATTTTGCTTTGAGAAACATTATTCTTGAATTTGCCCTTGCAGTCTTTCACAGGGGTGAACCCTTCACTATCTTTAGTCCTGAAAGACCTGCCCTCTCTAACCTAATTAGTTGTGAAATGTTGAACATTTTGGACAGTGTCCCAGTGTTTTTTGAAAATAGTCATGTCAGTTCAGTTCAGTAAAGACCTGCCGTTCCAGTTCTACAAACTGACGATGATCAAATTAAATGAGATATATGATGATAAAATGTAGTTATTTACTGGTTGATTGACTGACAGATGAATGAGTAATCCTGATGTGTGTTCAATCCTTTTCAGGCTATTTATAAAATGGTGTCTTCAGTAATGAAGATGCCAGAGGATGAGTCTACACCGGAGAAGAGAACAGAGAAGATCTTTAGACAGATGGATACCAACCGTGATGGTAAGAGCTACACTTTTGTCCTTTTTAATAGCTACTCCAGCTAATGGTTAAATGGTTGTTCTCCTTAATAGAAAGCTTGCTGTGTATCTTTGAAGAACCTTTTAAAAATAGTTCTGTATGTAAAATCAGAAGCAAAACGCGGTTCTGCTGTTTAAAGGCCTGCAGGCTATTCTGTTTTGGGTACTTTTTTTTTTAATCACAGCTGATGCACTTTTTCTGGACTGTTTCTCTGCAGCAGTTTTATTTTGTTGTATGGACATGTCCTTCTATCTACTGACTCTAATCGCTTCTTCAGAAATTCAGTATAAAGCAAAAAGCCTTGAAATGTAAGAAGGGACTGTAGATAATTAGCAGACTCACTTAATAATGTTATGCACTTCAAGAAGGGAGAGTAGAAATGGAATAGGTAGAGAGTGATTATGTGCCCAGTGAACTGCCTTGCCTTTCCAGCACTCATGATCACGGTCACGAGAGACAGAGAGAGTATCAGTGAGCTTCTTTGTCTCTCAGTGTGAGTCTGTGGTGAGTGTGAGTGACTGAGCAATGTAAATTGTTTATATGACTGATATGCTTTCTCGTCTGTATACAGTGTCCACATTTAGAATAATATAGAGCGTCCGTTTTCATTTGCCTTTTAGAGGGCAAAAAATGTCGCTCACTGCCATCTACTGACCATTACAACACACTGCAGTTTAAAGCTTACGCCAGCTTATTTGAATATTTTGTTTTGCCTTAAATGGTGAACCAGTTAGATACTGGTGAGTAAGTGCTGCTCCATTTAAGGTGGAACAGGAATTAAACCAAAATTAACCAACAAAAGATGAGGATGTGTTGTTGACAGTATTTCGATGCTCTTGTTTAGGTAAATTGTCCCTGGAGGAATTCATTAAGGGGGCGAAGAGTGACCCGTCCATTGTGCGTCTGCTGCAGTGTGACCCCAGCAGTGCAGGACAGTTCTGAGACCAGCCTTCCCCTCTTTCTTCTCCTCCATTTTATTTATTTATGGGTTTTTATTTCCATTTTGATGCACTCCCTCTGCACCAACACAGGGACACGACGGAGGGCAACTTCATAAGGGTCTGTGTCCCATCAGACTGAGCTTGACCAGATATAGGATTCCCCCATACACACACACACACACACACACACACACACACACACTCTCACCCTGTCTCTCACTCTCTCTTTCTCTCTCACTCTCTCTCTTTCTCTCACTCCCTCTCTGCTCTTCTCCCTCTCCCTCTGTCTTTCTTTCACATGCACCCTATATGTGGGTCTCTACGGGGATTTCCCTCTGATCTGGATTGAGGTCCAGTGAGAGGCAGAGTGATGGTAATGAGAGCACTTCACTGTGCTGTGAACTGCAACTGAAACTGCCTGATAGGAGCACATAATATGCTTCTTATCATGTTCTGTTCATGCAGGGTCTAGCTTTTTTTTGAGAGTGGAGGTACTTTGATCAAGTAAGATTCGAACGATGAAAGGTATCGTATCGTTGATGCCTATTGCAAAGTTTCGCAAGTGAAGCGAAGCACTGTGGTAGAAGAGCTTGAGGCCTACTTTAAGATCCCTACTTATTTGCTTGATTCTGTGGGGAATTTGTTGATGATTATTACGTTATTGTTATGCCTAGATGTTGGTATGGCCATAAATTCTTACCCTTGACCAGCATTTCTGGTCACATTTTTGACCAGCAAGATCAAAACCACAGCTGTACTTGCCTCACCAGATGCCTCTTACTAGGAATATGATTCTGACATTTCAAACAGTTTCTGCACTAGCACCACACAGACAAAAGTTGAGTTGTATGGTTTTGTAGGTTGGATAGTATTTGTAAAGTACTACACCACCTTAAAATGTCCCTTAAACATGGGAACTCAAATAAGACAAGTCTGATACATTGTAGTTGGTTTTGCTATAAGGGTTTTTTTTTTTTTTTTTTTTTGGGGGGTTTCAATTTTTATTTTATTTATTTTTTTTAAGTAGGGGTGTAGTGGGAGGGGGATTCCCAACTTAATTTACCGTTGATTGGCTTGAGATGATGGAATTTGGAATTATGGACCATGGCTTTGATTTCACGGCCGGACCTTAGTAATCTGGTTTCACTTTTTAGTTCCTGAAACTCCCAGTAAGGACCGTTCGCGAAAGCTGTCAGGTGAGGAATTCACCAGCATTTTAAGATAATTCCTATCCATTTTGGGTGCCTGTTCGTGCATTTCACCTGCTGCTCCAAATGACAACTGGTGATGTTGCTGGCCAGTCAAAGTCACCCAAACTGTACATCATATCTGTTCAATCACTCACAGACAGACACACTCCAGGTGTTGTCCTGGAGTGCTGAAACGTCAGTGTTATGTTCCACTAGGACATGAAGTATGAAATTAGAAATATAAAGGAACTAGCTTAAGAGACTGATGTAATCCTTGCCTGACGGGATCTGTGTTGTCGTCGTTTAAGGCAGTTAGATGCTTAACCAAGTATTAGAGAAGAAATCATTCATTGCAACTAAATTTTATTCCAGGGAGCTTATGTGCCCTTTTAATTCTTAGCATATCAGTGTTACAAATCCTGAAACCTGTTGGTCAACAACCAAATTGTACATTATGCATGATTCTACACATTTTAGACTGATCCTGAAAGCCATATTATCAAGGGTTGGAAACATAGAATTTTCTCTCAGAAGTTATGTTGTCAGAAGGAAGTGAAATGAAGAATTATGGGACGTTTCAGTGGTTTGCGTAGGCCTGTATAGTTTTTTTTTTTTTGTTTTCTCAAATCATGAAACACGCATGCAAAACTGTTATCAAAATGCTATTTTAAGATGCAACATCTGCTCATTTTTGGTGGCTTTAGTGGAGCATGTTAAATAAATTTGAACTGTGTATGGAAGAGAAACTATTTGTGTTATATGTATGTATGCATGCATGTTTGTGTGTGTATGTGTATGTGTGTGGCTATAGTGCCCTGGTACTGATTGCTTACACTGCTCTCAGTCTATTACATTGTCACAGAGGGTATGTGAATGCCAAGACGGTAATATTCCCAATAGAAAACAAGGTGAAATATTGTAGCTGTGGATGTCGTTTAAGTTCTGCCACACACATACAAACATACACATAGGCAGAAATAAGTGCTTCTATGGATGACTGGTTTTTACATTGGCATATTGCTTCTTCTTTTATTTTTTTATATAGTGCTATATTTGCAGTAATAGCTGCCTGCAATGCTGAAGCATTTATCTAGAATTAGCCCTGTAGCCTGTTGATCTTGGAAGAGCATCTAGAACAACTCATCAAAGTCCCGTTTTCTGAAAGCATAGTAGTGTTAAGATCATCTTATCTCTGACGATCTTTGTGTTACCTTCGCGAAACTCATCCCCCATATCCTTGATTAGATGTTATATACATATTTCCATCTGGTTCAAAGATGTCAGCAATGCTCACGTATCCAACACGTATCTGATGTTGTGTTCAGTGTCTAAGCACGTAGGAGTTAATCTAATCTTTCAGACATTGACCACAGTAGTTCACCAATAAATAAAGATGGCACAAGATGATAGCTTATCTAAACAGAAGAAGCAGGTTTAAAAAAAGAACAGGAAGAGCGAAGGCAGTTTTAACATTACTGTCGCAAACAACTGACCCTCCAAAACCCTTTATTCCATTCTTTGTACTTAAACATGCCAAGTGCACTTGCTGCCATTGATGAACAGCAAGCGAAGTCCGCTTGGAGTACTCGGGTAGGAAGAATGGAGCTTGCCCATAGTAATGCTCTTGTATCCACAAGTTCACTCCATCCTCCATCACCTCCTGCTCTGCTTTCAGTGAGCATGCTAAGCACATGGAGCTCCAGAATAAATCTGTTGCTGCTGTTGTTTATTGTAAGTTTTGAATGCCACTGCAGATTGTTGAATGCCTCAATGCAGTGAATTCAGTACTGCGATACTGTTAATTGGACAAATCTGAATGTTTTTTTTTTTTTTCTTTCTGATAAACTGCTGTTTGTAAAGTTGAAAAAAGACAATGTTTAAATAAGATCGCAACTACTGCAATGATGATGATGATGATGATTCCATGTTTTATGCATATGTTTTTTTATTTTTTTTTCCTTCTTTTTAAGCATTGGACATAACATTTCTGTATCACATACTTATATCATGTGGTCAGGTGCCAAATACACAGAAACAGTATTGTATAAATTTATACTGTACAATTGTTATTTGTCGAACAAAAAGTTTGTAATTGTTGCATTTTTGTAGATTTTGTATGGTAACCTGTATTTTGTGACTATGTCAATTTGAGCTATAGAGATCTGTTTTGGTTATCCTATAAAGCAAAGATTAAATCTGGAAAGTAACTTTTCTTTGTCCTGTGTTTGTGAAGTGTGTATGTGTACTGAATTTCAATGCAACAGCTGAGTTTTGTGCCTTTCAAGCAATACCAGTGCCAACCACAAGATGTCAGTAAGTCTGAATGTTGAGTGTCACAGGTGCGATCAAATAAGACAGTAGTTTTAAGTCATAAAGTTAAAGACAACACATTTATTTAACATGTTAAGCAAGATTACCTGTTCCCAGTTTCAAAAGGGTCTGAAGCAAAGGTTTGGGCACCCTGCATGGTCAGTTCTCAGTAACACTTGTTTGAGAGATTTTCACCCATTCTTCCTTGCAACAATTCTTAGGCTATCTGCAGATATTTGATAATGTTTAGCACTGAGAAGTCCATGGCAAACCATTCAGCTTGTGCCTGTTGAGGTAGTCCGTTGTGGATTCTGAGGTGTATTTAGAATCATTATCCTGTTGTAGACGTCATCCTCTTTTCATCGAGTCTTTTAAAATTCACAAATGCTGTCATGTGTGCTTCCAGAATTTGATGGTATATTAGTGAATCCATTCGTCTCTCTACCAGGCAAATGTTCCCTGTGTCACTGGCTGTAACACAAATACAAAATAAGATTGGTCCATCTTTGTGCTAAACATTTGGAGAAGTGTTCTTTTCATGAAATTCTGCACCTTTTTTCTCATTTTGCTCTATCCATTCACAGGACTTGTTTCCAAACAAATGCACCAGGCTTGTTTGGAAGCTCTTTCACGAACTTCTGATGCTGGATTTTGTGGTGAGGATGTTCTGATGACTCTTCCATGAAGGTCATATTACTGCAGGTGTAACTGCTCAGTAGAACAGGGCACCACCACTCCAAACTCGGAGTCTGATAAATCTCCCTGAAGATCTTTCGCAGTCAAACCGGGGTTTTGATTTCCCTTTCTAACAATCCTACAAGTAGATCTCAGCAAGCTTTCTTGGTCTTACAAGTCTGTAAATGGCTATTTCACAACTGAATTACAAACTGAGGAAACCGCTACCTGAAAATGCTTTGCAATCTGTTTATAGTTCTCTCCTGCTTTGTAGGTATGAATTATTTAGATGTTCAGACAGCTGTGTAGAGGAGGTTTGAGGAGGCTGAGTATTTATAAAGCTTTGTAATTTGCATCACCTGGCCTTTCCTAATGACGACTGTGAATAAGTCGTAGCCCTAACAAGCTTACTAAGGTCTGAGATCTTGAAAGCTGTCGGGAGAGCTTGAATCTCTTCAATGGGACTACATCCTTCCAACACTTCAGTGCTGAAGCCAGGGGGACCAACCTGCTTCTGGAGAGTCACGTCCATGCACGTTTCACTTACAGCACCAGCCTAACCCACCATTCAGCACATGAAGCCTTTACAGTATCAGCATCCACTTTCTTGTTCAATGTACTATCACAGCCCCAAAAGGCTCAACTACCCCCTTCAGACACGCCAGAGCAGTGTGATCCTAAACGTGCTCATTTAATCTATATTAAACTAAATATTATTAAAGATTTATACAAATACTAACACTGAGTGAAAAGATTCATCAACTAATATTCATCAGTACAACCCCCCCTAAACCCCCCACCCCCCACACCCCAACAAGATAAGAAGTGTAGTGATAAATAAGAAGTGTAGATGATAAATGAGTGAGTGATTTATACTGTATAACAGCCCCCCTCGACACTCTGACTCCCACATTCCCTGACTTTCAAAGACCCAGATCTCCACAAGCATTTAGCAACTTGGACTGGAACTACATAAGCTTATAAATATGATCTGGAAATTTCATTGGCATGCTCTGTAAATCGTACATTCAGACTGTGTTAATGCAAAGCCAAATATAGCCTGTAATTACCTTGCATATATTGTTAATGACTTTTAATAGCTAATAAGACTTCACTTAAGTGACAAAGTGAAGACCAGTCAGCGAGAAACAGATGCAGATTTTCTTTCAGTCATATGCAAAAGTTTCAGCACTTCTGGTCAAATTATGTAACATAGTAATTAAGTGAAAATATGTTCTGTACAGGGAACACACTTGAATATGACATGCTCCTGCTATATTTTGTTTATTGTTTATTATTTAACCATATGGGGGAAAAAAATAATATAAAATGTGCCATAATTTTTGCAAAGGCCACAATGTATTACATTCAGCAACTTAAATGTAATTGTGCATTAAAAGGGCAGAATTCTCTGTCGAGATTGTGTAACTTATTTACAATCAGAAAATCATCAAAACATGATGTGTAACCTGGGGTGCCCAAATGTACTGCAAACAACTGTATATCCCCCTTTTTCAGAAAAATGGGAAAGATAATAGCATTACATTGATGCTGTGGTAGACTACACATAGTAATACTTGATTGATGTTATCTTTATAGACCCTGTCTCAGCCCTGCTCTGATTATTACTGCATCAGTAGAGCCTTCACTAAAGCCCAGGAAGATCTTACACACCTACACATACGCCACACACCTGGAGAGTGTCTGAAGTTAAAGACAATAAACAAGCCGGGCTGGTTCTCATGCTCTGAAAAATCGTGATGTCATATGATTCATCATGGCTCAGTGAGTTTAATCCACAGTGGCTGCGGTTTTCCCACCAAAACAACCAGCCAGCAGTCATCAAACCGAGAGTGCAAGCGGCCTAACCTGTTCAGTGGAAATGAAAGATTTGCATGAAATGAAACCGTTGCATCTAAAATGCTGTTTTTACATATCTAATAGACCACTTGAGTATGTGTGTTAGGATGCTTAACTACCCCCAGGGTAACACATGCTGCAACCTATGCAACATCGCTTCTCCTCTGAGGGCTTACTTTGAGAGTGAGCTTTCAACTGACAGCTGAAAACAGGTGAAGTGTCTGTGCTAACCATTTATGTGTTAGTGTGCTCTCTCTCTCAAACACACACACACATACATACCACTCTCACGTTCGCCGCACTGCAGCCGTTACCTGTCTGACAGGTAGAAGCAGAAGCAGTTCTCCAACTCCAAGCACAAGCAAGTTTGCCTTTGCAGCCGCTAAACGGCCACACCTCTTTTTAACTGTCCCATGAACGATAGTGAACTGAGAGGGAAAAAGTGACATTTGCAGTTGACAGTTGGTGAACAGCCTTGACCTCAAGGCACTGAGCCAGTTTTCTCAATTTCAGCCTTGTCCAATCCCGCAAAGCACTTCTGGATGCGTTATGTCGCAGCTTGTCTGCTGATGTTTGATTCCCTAGAAGAAAATGACTGTATCTGAAACATTCTTCCCTTTCCCCAGAACAAGGGCGCTGATTGAAGTTCAGTGAGACAAAACGTTCTAGTGAAAAATATCAGATTGCCTCAAGTAAACAACATGCTACTATCACTAGTCTGGAAGACATATTTATGGTCAAAGATATGGATATGGATCATTTCGTAGAATTACTGTTACTTTTGATTCTTTTGTTCTTTCATAAACCCTTTATTACAATGGTCAACTGACAATGGTCAACTAGCCTGTCTTTAGCCTGTCAACTAGCCAGTCTTTAGCTCCAAACCAAACCAGCCACTTATGAGCCATGTAATGACTGTCTTCATATGTCCTTGATAAGTAGATTGAGAGAACTTCTCAGTTGCAAATCTGGACAAACAAGAAATTTCTTGTTATAAAACATTTTCCCATATAATATTTTGAACTTCAAAATCAATTTCAAAATTTCATTAGCCTAATTCCATTGTCCCCTTTACTGTGAAATCTACCAAAATCATTAAAACCATTACTATCCCCAAATTCCTAGATCATCATCTATTGTCTCTCCTAAATACTCATTAGTTTCTACTTTTAACAATGTATCCTAAATGATGGTGTTTCGTAACATACCATGCAGAAGTCTGTTATACTGTTCAAAGCATCATTTACTACACTGAGTCCAGACGTCCAGATTACTGGACATTAAACTTCTTAAAATGTATGTATGTAGAAATACATCCAAATCACCATCCAATATTTTTATCATTCTCAAGAGGGGCTATCTAGCAGGACAAACATGCAAAAACATTTGTGAAATAAAGGATCATTCAGAAACAGTGGCTGATTTGGTTATGGAGGTGCTGAGCTTCTATCCCACTAGCCGCTGTATTTGTTTATGTTTATATTAAGATGGAAAATTAAAACATTCTATTAAATGGTCCACTGATAGAAAGACTTCTGTAGAAACACATAGAACACAAAAGTGAATGTGGTTATGCAGCTGCTTCTATAAACCTGGCAAAAACCTTGTCCAGTGTACTGGAGGTTTGGAATGAGGAGGTGAAACCTGCAGGAAGGTCGATCTCCAGGAGGAGGGTTGCCTTCTGGACGTGCTATGCGTGACAACAAACCATTCATCTTGGCACTGACCACGGTGCCTCCACACATGGATTCATTGGTCGTGATGACCCATGGAGGACATCATTGCTCGCTGAATGTCTGCAATCGTAGCTGTTGGGTCAGTCAGGTACAGCAGTAAGGCCCGTCCCTGCTTACATCACGTGCATGGCCAAGCGTGAAACCTTAATCATTCGCATGTCTCACAATGTCAAACCTACCCACCAAGTTTCATTCCTGTCGATTGATTTCTTTTGGATGCCACTATTTGTGCAACTATGCTTTGACAATGAGTGCATGAATGATTTACAATCTATAGATTGCAGTACAGACAATGATCCTCCTGTTCTCGTGCTGTTCATTATTTGGATCTGAAGTATAGCATCCAGATTATTTGGGCAGGACAGTAGAGATGTTATGTGGATTTTCACTGGCTATTCCCACAACTGCTGACTGCTGCTGGTGAGTTTCATTTCATCACACCACTCTTGTTGAGGCCTGACAAATTCATGATTAAGCTCTTACGCACCATGACCTCCCTCTGATGGGTAACACTGCCTGCTGTGGTTTTCTGGATTCTTGTCCAATTGAGTAGATCTATTGCAATGACGTCTGTGGCAAGACAAAGCACTGGAATGCGGAGGCAACCCTAGATCAGTTAGAAAGAAATCTATTAAAACTACCTGGTTTGGTCAACACAATGGCCAGTTATGCTAAAATTATACTGTAACTGTATACAGCTTGAGCTGTAGTTGCGAGGCAACAGGAATTCTATCAAGCAAAGCCTGGCCTGTTAAATGGCATATCTGTTCTTATAAAGTGTTAACAAAAAGTAATAATCGATAAATACCACCTGAATAAACAGATTGAACAATCCTATAGGCCTGCAGTTAGTTTTGACCGGTTTTCATGAATGAAGTCGTCTCATCAGTTGGATCACTGCTGATGACACATTTGCTTCTAATGCACCAACATGCTTTTGTTCTGTATCTTATCGATCATATTATGGTGTTTTGACAAAGAAAGAGATGCCAGAGATGCTCTTTTATTCGCACCAACATCAAAGGTGACACACACAGCAGGTAGGTCACTTCTAGTCATAAGTTTTCTTTTTCTGGTAAACAATAACCCATACTAACAAACCCACTCCCCAAACCAATAAAACCCAATAAACACATAAACATACTCTAGACTAACACACAACACATTCACAACACAAAACAACTTTTGATGTCCCTTTGTTGGAGGCCATGCAACGCAGATCTGCATATCACCCCTTTCAGCAAACTGAAGCAAGCGGTAGCCACCACATAGCTCTCCCCTCCTCAAAGATTAGCCGTCCAGCAATCTACACAAGCACCTGGCCAGTTGCTCACCACTTGCAGTCCTCACTCAGGGACAGGTTTTTGTTGCCACTGCACCTCCTGAGCATAGCAGGACTCACAGCTCACCGCATCAAGTTTAACCATAATGGGGATGGCGGCAAGGGCTCTCAGCCAAGCTACGCTTTCCCACCGTCATGCAAATGCAAATGATTCATGCAAATGATTCAAGTTTCACACTCAGCCGCACATGTGATGTAAGCAAGGACGGGCCTTGTCACTGTACCTGACTGACCCAACATCCACGATTGCAGACATTCAGCAAGCAGTGATGCCCTGCATTAGTCATCATGTTAGTGCCAGTACCATTGGAAGAGGGCTGCACAATGCAGAACTACATGCACGCAGACCGTTACAATGATTGCCCGCAACACCACGTCAACATCGCCAAAGACTGCAATGGTGTCGTTCCAGACTGTCATGGAGTTACTCTGAATAGCAGCAGGTCATCTTCAGTGATGAGTCCTGCTTTTGTCTTGGTGGAGACAACTGATGACTTTTGTTCGGGAGGAACCTTGGTCAGAGCCAAGATGAATGGTTTGCTGTCAAGGGTCACACGTCCAGAAGGCCTGGTGTCACTACTCCTCCACCCCTACTGCAAAATCTGCAGGAACTGTGTGAGAATCTTCAAGCTGCATGGAATGGATTATCACAGGACACCATTAGGAACCTCTACAATTCTATTCCAAGACATCTGGCATGTTGCGTTAGCAAACATGGCGGCTCAATGCCATACCGAGAGACACTACTTCTGTATGTGTAGCTAAATAAATATTGCCCATATCAGTCTAAATTTATCATTGTTTATTGTTCCTGGTAACCTTTATCTTCCTTCTGAGTGAAGCTATTCTTTATACAATGATTGTAACAACATGGCAAAGATATAAACATGGGAGTCCCCATTATTTCTAGTGCTCTTCATTATTACCAGCAGCACATGCACATGACAAACAACTGAAATAGCAGGCTGTAAGTTTTCTCTTCATAGTACACCCAATCTCACACTACCAAACCCAGTAACACACAATAAACATATAAGTATATTCCAAACTCACACTCAAAATTCCTAGTCACTACACAAACCACATTAAAAGTCCCTTTGATAGAAGCGGTAGACTGCTCCCAGTTGCAAGATGTGGACCACATATGCACCAGATTAGGGCCATGGGTCAACCAAAAGCAGGCAACTCTGCTGCATCACTGCCAGAAGTGGACCAGATCTGTTTTGGGACATGTGGGCCAAATGCATGTTTTAAATACGTGGGACACCTTTTGCTCACATACAAACTACCATTGCCAACAGTGGGCCAGCAGTGCCACATATTTGTCAGGTGCGGCCCACACCCGCATCCTATCTGGGTATTGATCAATAGTGAGCAAATGTTCTTAAATAATCACAAAAATGATCCTGTCACAGACACGAGAGCCTTCTTTGTGCTGCTTTACTGATCACAGCAAAAAAGGCAAACTATCATCAGTTTAATCATCACAGCTAATACCAACCCCAGATTTCAGAGGTTCAGTTATAGGTGTTTCATTAAGCCATGACTTAATACAAGACTGCATCACAAAACCTGCAGCACAAAGATATGAAGGGCTTGACTGTGATTTTGAGGACCTTGTGCTGTAAATCAGGGGAGGCGTGTCTTATTCTGGAGGACCAGCCTACACAGCTGAATCACCACAGCCTGACCAAGATTTTACTGATACACCCGGACTACAACTCCAACGCATTCACACTTACCTTCACAGACCTCAGGCACCTAGCAGCCCTGTCGTGTTGGGCACCGTGTGTTTTTTAACTGCTGCTCTCACACTGTGATGTGAGTTCAGGTGTTGTTGTTTTGTTTATGGCTGCAGCGTGCACTGACGTCACACGGATGTGATAAGTGAGCCAGCGTTTAGCCAAAATCTACCTGCACCTTCTGAAGGCCTTTCACTGACTGCAGCTCCTGTTCCTCAGCAGCTTCTGTGGAGTGAAACACTACGGGGACACCCGGCGGCACTCATGGCTCAAGAGGAAGGGTGAGTGAAAGGCAGTGCACCTGTGACCTGTAAAGCAGACTTCAGCTGCTTCACTGATATAGTCTTGTGCTCAGGCTGTAGGAGATTGAGCTTTTAACCTCGTTACGGTCCTTAGACCTTACATAACAGGATCAGCATGACTCTCCCAGTGTAATTCGCCTTCTAATCTGCCTTAAACACACCATTGGTGCTTATTAATGACTGCTGGTGAATATAGGGATTATTCCGCAGAGCAGGATTTCTGAATTAGCCAGTTAACCTAGTTAATCATCCCTCAGCCCTTTTCCTGCTAAACAGGTTTGATATTAGTCAAGTTATCCAAGTTTACTGGTAAAACTGAGCGATCCTGCTTTTAGGAATACCCACATGACCGGTGTTTCATTACTGCATAGTGAAATCTCAATTTTTGCCAAATATCTATCTATCTATCTATCTATCTATCTATCTATCTATCTATCTATCTATCTATCTATCTTGAATGGGGTTTTTCCTACCATAGTATTTTGCTCAGGTGAATTAGTCTAACCTAGATTCATGAACATCCTTTTGACTTCCACATGGCAGTATCCATATCCATTGGGATAATACATTGTGTGAGGGGGCAGGATATTGGGTGGTAATGTAAAGGGAGAGCTATGGGAATAGAAGGTACTTGGTGCAGCCCTTTGTTGGCTCCGAAAGCCCTCAGGCGCCAAGAGGTGTCAGTTTTGTTTAGAGTAAATGTCTGGTTTGGAGAACAGGGTCACGTCTGTAGGAGCAGTGTGTCTAATCAAGTGTCGGATCAAAGTTTGAAGCACAGGTTTTACACAGAATCAGGGATGAAAAAGCGCAGACATTTAAGATTTAAAATAAGCATTACATTACCTTTGTGCTGAAAACTACAGGTCTTGTTTCCTTCTTTCAGTTTGTTTGACAGTTTAACCGTTGATAGTGGTGGTTCTCTATCCAGCAGGCACATGCCAGTGCACTGGAAACAAACATCCGGTTTGACTGTGACCGACTGTGAATGACTACAATTTAAGCTTTCGTGATGATTTTCCTTTCATCTATTTCTCCACATATTTTGTTAATTCATTAGAACTACAGCTAATTCACTTTATATCATAGAGTTTCAGTGCACAGTCATTGAATCTCTCAAATAATCACGTGCAAGAAAAGATCAAAGGGTACTTGGCAAATCAGCTAAACTTTCTGATTTTCTACTTTTTATATCAAGATTTCCTGTAACGTTCTGAATTAAACATTAGTAGATCTCACTGATTTCTAATAATTATTAGTCAACTGAAATGGCAAAGACTGTATTACATGGACAGAATACCATGTTCTGATTTACATTGCAATGTGTTTTGTATACTGAAAACTAATTGGTATATGTGACATACGTAAAAATTGGCCTGCATTTTTTGACTAAAATGGTTATGTTCATTGGATCATGTAAATGCCTTTACCCAA
This sequence comes from Semaprochilodus insignis, assembly GCA_034552555.1. Classification (NCBI taxonomy): domain Eukaryota; kingdom Metazoa; phylum Chordata; class Actinopteri; order Characiformes; family Prochilodontidae; genus Semaprochilodus; species Semaprochilodus insignis. The sequence goes on from CM067479.1 coordinate 34,109,729, forward strand.
AGAGTCAAGAACTGTCAATGGTCAGGATGCAGACATAAAGCTCTCCGTTATTTACAGATTACAGATTTCATGTTGCACAATAACAGATCACATGTTGCACAAAGCTATCTATCAAGTTAAAGGAAACACTGAGACCTATCAAGACTTGACATGATCAGAAGAACAGTAGTCATATATGCCCTGACATTGTTGGCTATGTGGTGCAGTAAGCGGCTGGTAGTGGTGGTCCCCAATGAGACGTCCTTTCCATCACGCCGTGTCTTCACCAATGAGGATGAAGCCTGGAGGGCCTACCTTGAGAACCCTCTGACTGCAGTCACCAAAGCCATGATGAGCATCAATGGAGATGAGGACAGTGTGGCAGCTCTCGGTCTCCTCTACGACTACTACAAGGTCAGTGGGAAAAGCCATACTGAGAATCTATTAAAGGCTATGCAGATAGTGTTTTGGTGCCTTTATAATGTGATGGTCTTAGAATAGAAAGTAGCATATGGTTTCAGAACTATGGTCAAATTAAAAGCATATTGCAGCGTTTTTAACTTAATGTTTATCTGACACATCTGTGGCTTGTCGTTATCTTAACATACCCAATAATTTTGAAACATTGTCCTGTAGTTAAAGAAAGAAAAACCTGTGGACTTCAAAGGTGTTTAAAATAGCATCTGATGGGCTAATGTACTAGAGGAAATGCCTCAAATCCAAACCTATATTCCACAGATGCGGCACATAGAGATTAAGTACTGGAGGATCCCTTTAATATCTTACTTTTGTGTCAAGGCATTTCTCTTTGGAGTATATAGTGAGTGAAGGGAGCTCCTTATTTGGATATGTGCAGTCATGTGATGTTACTTGTTTCTGCTTTCCAGGTTCCAAAAGAGAAGCGACTCTTGCCTGTAGCTAAAGTTCCAGAGGAGGAAAAAAGGTCTGTTGTGCATTACACATAATCAACTGGACACATGCAGTACTGTGCAAAAGTTTTAGGAAGGCTAGTGGTGGGTTGTCTTAAGCAAAACAATGTGATGATTTTCATGTTTTATATTTATGTTTATGTGAACGGGAGAGACCTAGCTAATAGATGGATTTGTCAGTGACTACATTGGGTAAAAATCCAGTAAAAACACACTTATTTCTGAGATAAATGGTTTTAAACCATTTCACATGGTACTGTGAATGTGGTATGCATTGGTTTGGGCACTATTATATGGGCAGAAGGTCCATATGATCCTGTTGTCCATAGGGTCACAAAATGTCTTGCATTATATTAAAACCGTTTTTGAACATTACTGTATTATTTTGTATATACTGTATTACTGTATTATTATAATATTTATTATTTATTATCAATTATTTAACTTTGTTTGGATCACTTAAATGTTCAAACTAACCAAAGCACACAGAATAGAAAACCTCTTCTGGTATGTCTGAGATATGCTCTTCTTTCGTTTGTCATTTGGTTTGTCATTCTGTATTTATTTATAGTTTTAAATAATATAATATAATATAATATAATATAATATAATATAATATAATATAATATAATATAATATAATATATGTAACTACATATTATTTTATTTTTTTACAACATACTGTTGCTCAGTCACAAACCCTCTTGGATATTTAGGAACTGTCTGTATGAGGTGACTATTCACTGATGTGTCTGATGTTTAAATGCTGACTTTTCTTGTGCATGTTCTACAGGACTTGGCATGGTGGAGTGGAGTCCATGGACGAGCGTATTCAGGCAACCAAATCTCTCCCAGTCAACCTCTCCCTTAACGCAGACTCGCACAGCACAGAGATGAAGCGAGATTTGTACAGCACACTGCCAGCAGAGGGGGGAGTGGTGGCCAGCGTAAAGGCAGAGTATACTCCAGGGTTGTCCACTTCCAGCCACCAGCAAGAGGCACAGCCTTACCTGCGCTCTCCTTTTCAGCAGTCTGTTCTCGAGGCAAGGGCCATTTCCCACAGCCGTTACATGAAGGATGACCAGAAGTCTGTGCCAGATAGTACCTTTGAAGACTCTTACACTGGAGAGAATGTGGTGAGAGATGCCTGTGCCTAGTGGCCGGTTGAAATGTCCATTTACCAATTGTTCCTACAGAATGTCTAGAATGCACGGTGATTGACTGAGGAAGTAGATTCAAACAAGCATTACTCTTTTTATCAGTATGGCACTGTGTGTTGTGTTGTAGAGCTGTTACTACTTTATTGACTGAGTAATCTACTGATAAATGTAAGAGTATCTAATTATGCATAAGCTAATTGGAATCTAATTATGCATCAGCCTTCAAGCTTTCAAAGATACTTATAATAAGTATATGAATATATGAGTTGGATATGGTACTAGTTAGTTTTCCTATGACTATAATTCTTGAAGTTTCTCAGACAATTTGGAGTCTTGTATATCTCAGTTCATCATTCTAGATATTCTTGAATTTATTGACTACTTAGCCTATTATTTGGAATCTGTGAAGCTGTTTCACATCATTAGAATTAAATATGTAATATAAAACCAGTAAAACAGCCTTTATATTCCAAAACATTGATTCCAAATCATGCCGTTATTGTGGAGTCCTAATGTGTGTAATCTGTGCTATTTAACAGAAATTTAGAGTGCCCACCACTCTGGGATCCCAAGACTCCAACTATGAGCAGCCTGCAGTGTGAGTATGGCACTCTGTTGAGACTCATTTTCATATAGACAGTTGTAACAGGAAGGGGAAGAGAACATTATGTTGCCGCTGTCGGGAATGACCACTAAAATCTCCATTCCTGTCCTCTGCTGTAGAGACACATTTCAATACAGTATAGAAGCCAGTCGTTCGGTACGGCATAAGCAGGGCGAGGGGCCGATGATCTATCTGAACAGAGGGCAGTTCTACGGCATCACTCTGAGCGAGATAGGGGCCGGCAAGGGTCCGCGCCTTCCCATCAGCAAAGTGCGGGTGAGTTCTGCTGTCGTTGACGTGGCAACCATCTAAAGCTTCTGCAGTCTGTACTTGGTGTTTAATGAGGAGTGTGGCAGGGAATGCAACAGCTGGCATTCTGATTGTGGGCTGTGATAAAGGAGAGATTGATGAGCAGAGAGAGGAAGCATGTCTAGCTTTGCTGTTTGGAGAGGCGATCCCATTTCATAATAGACATCACTGTTATATAGTCTGTGTGAAGTGATCAGATGTAACGTAATGATGCTCATATGCCTGCTACAGTGCTTTTGCTGTGATATGCAGCTGTGATTCTCTGTCTTGCAGAGTGTGGTTATGGTGGTCTTTGGAGAGGAAAAATGTCGGGATGAGCAGCTGAAGCACTGGAACTACTGGCACAACCGTCAGCACACCGCTAAACAGAGGGTGCTGGATATTGGTAAGAGACTATACAGTCATGCGAGGTTTGGGTGCCTCCTGCTCAAATGATTTTGTTTTTTAAGTGAATGTAAGTTAACACAGTCCTCTACAGAGAACACACTTCTGCACAGTTTAAAACATAGGGAAAAAATAAAAAACATAAAATGTGGCATGTACAAAAGCTATGGCACATTTAATACGTTAAATATAAATATATAAATAATAAATCTTTTTTTTTCCAAGATGTTAAACTCCAATATGTTAAACACAACATGTTAAACATAAACAAGATATTAGCAATTGTTGCTGTCCAAACCAAAATGTATCCCTAAAAAGGTAACTTTACAGGAGGAAACAAAAAGTTCCTTTTGACTTTTAATGTAAGTCAGTATAAAGAATCCAGGATGAAAGTTTGTTTTGGATGACCCTGTCACTGTAATATCAAAACCCAGTTACTCTTTTTTCCTGTTTTATATTTGTTCAGCTTTACACAGAATGCACCAATAGAAATGCTCCATAATAAACTGAAATCTAACTTTATTATTACCATATTTTAACATATATTAACATATTTTAAAGTTAAAAATGATCTTTTTTCTCCTGTGGCATTACTATTTCAAAGATATGAGGTTACGACAGTGCATGTTTTAAATCTCTCTGTTTCTGACTACTTGGGGTGTCATTCAGGGGAAATCCCCCCTTTTGCCTCGAACCCCTGTGTGCATGTATGTGTGTGCTTTACTTTTTAAACTCCAGCCTGTCTGCCAGTCCTTCGTATTGTATCCCGTCAAATGCAACACTAGTAGAAAGCTTAAGGCGGTGAAATCCATCACCTTTACTCACAGATGGGAAATGGGTAGACAATGGCAATAGGGTAACGCCTGAGTTGAGGAGGGGGATGGTTGACATCAAGGGACCACTGTAGTGGTCTCATCAACAGCAGGTGGCAGACCTACAAGATGTAGTGGAACATTTTTTTGGAGGGCCCAGAACCTGATATGCCTTGAATGTTTGATTTGAATAACAGTATCCAGGGATTTTTCCATAGCGCTTGAGGCTACAGATCAGGATTTGAATAGATATGTTAACGGTTGCAGGCAGAAGTGCTCAAAAATAGACATAGACTCAGGGAATAAGGCTCTTCTGAATAGCTTTCATGATATACATCTACCCTATGTTCGCTGCATAATCCTTTCATCCCAGGGCAATTCCAGTGTGATGACCAGAAAGTTAAAAAATCAAACATATTACGTCACTCATTTTTTCATACTGCAGTGATTGCGTTAATAAGACTCAAAGTGAATGTAGCATTTTCCATACGTAAACGGTACATGCCCAATTCCAAAAAAGTTCAGGACAGTAGGTAAAAAAAAAAAACAGATGGGCTTAAGAATACTTATAATAATAATAATTATAAGTCTATACCATACACAGTGGAAGCCATACATCAACAGCACTCAAAACACTGCTGATGTTTTGGGACATGAGTTCATCTGAAATGGATTGATGCACAGTGGAAACGTGTATTGTGGTCTGATGAGTTGACCTTTCAGATTGTTTATGGAAATAATGGACACTGTGTTCTCTGGACCAAAGAAGAAAAGACCCATCAGACAGTTACCAGTGTAAAGTTCAAAAGTACCAGAGTCTGTCATGTAATGGGAGGTATTAGTGAGTAACCTGCATGTCTGTGAAAGCACCACCAGTAACGTTTCAGTAACGTTTGTGCTTATTTAAACATAACACCAAGAAACATTCAGCACAATTTATATCAGCCTTGCAGCATAATCAGAAAGTGTGGGTGCTAGACCAACCTATTTGCAGTCCTGTGTCCATTTTAATGACGCTGATAACAGGTGCAAAAATACCACAATGAATGTCCCGTGCGATTGCATAGCTGCAGACATGTATAACAGAAGGCTGGCAAAAAATCCACTTTGAAAACTGGTTCAGTTTGTGTTTTCAGTCCCCAGAGATTATTAAATGCTTGTAAAAGAACAGCTGATGTAACAAGTGGTAAACATGCTCCTGTCCCAACTTTGTTGGACCAAGTCCTGCAAAATTTGAGATGAACTAATATTTACAAAAACAAAAACAAAACAATCAAGTTTATAAAGTAAAACATATTGTGTGTTTTTTTTAAATACAGGTCAAACTACAGGAGTTTGCTAATCAATGCTTCCACACACTGTCTCAATTTATTTTGTAACTGTGCTTGTAAATTGAATTGTGTGATTTGTTCATAAAAATTAATATATTTATTATATTCAAGGCATAAAGGCATCTAGACAATTTTAGTGACTGTCTGAGCTAATCAAATCTCCCCTCTGATCCATTCCTCTCTGTTCAGCTGATTACAAGGAGAGCTTCAGCACCATTGGGAATCTTGAGGAAATTGCCTACAATGCTGTCTCTTTCACCTGGGATATTAATGAGGAGGCTAAGGTGAGAGGGCTGACTTCTATTAAACAGTTTTACAGTGGTCTGCAGGTTTCTGGCAATGTGTGATTAACTAGTGACTGTCCAGTCAGCTAGACTGGCACATAGGCAGGTTTATTCTGGTATCCAGTTATCAGGACTGAAATCATATCTCATGGGCTTTGTGAAATTTCACTCAGGCATGCAATAAGCATCATGGAAAAGATACATAGTACTGGTGCCTGTTGTTTTGAGCAAGTTTACCCTTTATTAACCGATGCTTGTTGAAGGTGATCATGTGACCATGAGAAAAGAAGTGGTTCTCACAATATTGCACCATAAGGCTTCTTGTTAAACAAAAGCTACAGGCACGGACACGAAGGCGGCGGAGCCTGTCAGTGGGAAAGTATTTTCACCTCAGGCAAAAAGATTTCCCATATTTCATCTTTTAAAAGCAGTTTTTCCAGTATCTCCTGAAAGATTGGCATTAGGTAATTTACAGTTGGGTGAATTTCAAACAAATGCCGTTTAGCCCATTTGAATAAACTGCTAGCTCCAGCACAAATGCAGAACATGTAACAGAAGACCTGTGCTCCTGATTCAGTCATTTAGCCCTGATCTGAGTTCTAGGATCAGTAATCGTTTAATAATTGTTTTTCTAAACTCAGCTGTTGAGATTATTTGAGGGTACTGTGTGTTAGCTAAATAACATGCTGAAAGGATTCGTTCTTGGTTTCTTGCTCTTTAAAGCATCTGTTGTTCAGTATACCAGACAGCAGGACGAATGACTGGAGAAGTCCAATTACATTTAATTTATTTCTTTACTGATCATTTGTGACAAAATTATATTAGACCACTAGTGTGTCAGGAGTTTACTGAGGATCTTTGGTACATAGGTATGTTCTTCTTCATAGACCACCAGGAATCACAATAAGATAATAGTAATGTCAAGGCCGGTTTAGTAATGTCATAACTTTTCATCTGTCCTTACTGATTTGAATGAAAACTATAGTGTGTGCATCTGATAATGAGTAAAATACTTCCCAGTTAATTTCAGTTATTTTTTGACAATATTAATATAGCATAATTCTCTGTCAAATCATATTTCCCTGTAATCTGGAAAGGTTTAGATTAAGACATTCCCATCTCACATCTGCAGTCTTACTGTGTTATTCAGTGATGGATCCTGCACCGCCATGGTCTTCTAGAAATTCTGTTCTGCTTGTTTTCTGACATGTCTAGCCTTTTTGGATGAGGCTCCTCGAAAAGTAATGTAAAGACACAGTCAGTCAGTCAGTCACTGCGCTAGTTTATTAGACCACTCACAGATTACTAAATACAGCTGCTTTCAGTAACGGCAGTTACTACCTTAAAAATAAAGGAGGCTTGAAGTTATTTGGCATCATTCCACTGTAGAAAGGTAATTGGTTCTCTAAAGATCTTTTCAAAAATGGCTCTTCAAAGAACCCATGTTTGTAAATGAAATGTGTTCCCTAGAACAAGTCAAAGATATTTAGGCACCTTTATTTTTAGAAATGAGAGATTTAAGAAGAAATCCTCTTTTTTTATCCATTTATCATGTGACATAAAGATAATTATTAGAAGATTATTTGTCATAAAGAAGGCAGAAGAAAAGCAGAACAAAAAGAAAACATGTTCTTTTCCTCCTTCTCGTAGGTGTTTATCACAGTGAACTGTCTGAGCACAGATTTCTCATCTCAGAAAGGAGTGAAAGGACTTCCGCTGATGATTCAGATTGACACATACAGTTACAACAACAGAAGCAACAGGCCCATTCACAGAGCCTACTGCCAAATTAAGGTCTTCTGCGACAAGGTTGGCAAAAACTACGTTGTAACAGTGTACAGTATATCATAGTAACCGCTGACACCATGCAGTAGAAATAATGTTTGGTTTAGAGGCTTTTTCAACCGGCAACAAAGACGATGATTCTGACCTGCTAGTATTAAATCTGTGCCTGTCATTGTGAGTAGTTTCTCCAGCTTGTTCCTTTTTACATCACAGGGAGCTGAGAGGAAGATCCGGGATGAGGAGAGAAAACAGATTCGGAAGAAGACGAAAGGTCACACACAGGGAGGTCAGGGTCAAAATGGTGAGTCAGAGGCATCAATATATGATATATGAGTCCATTTTAAATGGATTGCATATTTAATGCATTTTTATAATTAACATGTATTTTGTCTATATCTTGCTTATTTACTAAACTGGCACAAAATGAACTCACCAAATTTAGATACACAGTGACATATTCTTATTGAATTAGTACATAATATTTATAGTGGAAGACTATGACTGTACAACCTCTTATTTGTAACAATATCACAGTGCTTTGTGCATTGCTTATCAATGACATGTAAATGAACCCTGTAACACATGACAGAACTCTGTGTGTGTGTTGAGTGAGTACACAGATCAAGCATTTTCACTGCCAGAAAAATGCAGCTGTTCCCAAGTGCAGTTTCAATGTCAGCTAAGCTTGGGTGCTAATTCTTAATTATTATATAATAATATATAAGATATTATTTATTGTCAGTTGCTAAATATTATATATTAATTACCACAATAAACAATACTACCATGATTCAGATTCATGATTCAACAATCTTACCATGATGTAACTATTATATATATATATATGTTGTATACATATATATATATATATATATGTGTGTGTGTGTGTGTGTGTATCTACACATAGCATGTAGGATTGTTAGCATTCAGTGGTTTTCAGTGTTTTTTTGCTTGGAAACCAAAATAATCAGAAACTGGCATATTGGCATCTTTTTTCTGGACAAGCTTGTCCTACCGGAGAGTAGATGTCATGTGCTGAAGTGTAGTTGCTTCATTTGCATGTACCCTAAGGTTGTTTGCCAGAGATACAATCTTTCCAAGTGGCATTCATGTACGTGTGTAGTTACTTAGTTGGTGATATTGTCTTTATATAGACTACAAAAAAGTGCAATCTTTCCTGTTGTATACATATTCAAATTTAGATTTTTAATTAAAAGGGAATGCTTCAATAAAGGTAAAGCAAAATTACATGGCGTGTCAAACAGAATACCAAAATGATCATTTGCACAATATCTGCACTTAAATTGACTGCAGTATTCTCTAATATCATGCATTTGTTTAAAGCTAAGAGACAACATTTTGAGCATATCTTGCAGTCTTAGTGAATCCCAGAGCTGTCCTGGTCTTAAAGCCACCCATGTTCTCTCAGGCTTGGCAGGTAAAGCAGGAGGGCATGGAGCATTACTGCAGAAAAAGTCCGATATCACGTTTTTCAGATCCATGATGGATCTGGAGTCCCAGCCTGTGCTTTTCATCCCTGATGTCCATTTTAGTAACCTGCAGAGAGCTGCACAGGTGAGTATTGCTTAATCTCACTGCCATATTGTTGGTATCTTTCATTAGAGAGAGTTTAAAGTAGTGTGGTTACAGTACTATTCTACTGTACTATCATTGCTGTACAGGTTCATGATCATTAGGTGTTTCACAGTGTTTTAGGGCAGAACTGAGATTATAGCTTTAACACAGGAAGATATTCATATCCTGCCATTATGTTAAAATAAGAGTTTGCCTTTCTGCCTTTGTCTGTCTGTTCACAGATGTTTGGCTTTGGTACTGAAAACATGGAAAGTGATGTGTAAGTGGTGTTATATCACTTTTAAAGGTGTACTCTGTTGTTTAGTGAGTGTACTTCAGATGTTAATTTTAATTGTATTATTTTTATTTTTATTGTGTTTTGGTATTGAAGTCCATTTGAATGTTAATACATAGCTTGTATTTTATTACGGTTGAAACAAGCGCTATATAAGTTTCAGTATAATATCATGGAAATTAAATCAACATTGACTGCAATGATTTGACTGCCACAGTGCCGTGATGAAGAGGCCCTTTAGACAGACAGAAGACGACTTCTGCTCTTCACCAGCCAAACAGAGCAAAGGAGACACGCCAAGGAGAGGTATGTTTGTGTGTGTGTGTGTGTTTGTAAAGGAAGAAGAGAGATGGGATTATTTTTCCAAACTGGATATATTGGCAAGACTTAATATATTTAATATTTCTTGTTGTATTGATTCTTGTACTATATTGTGTTAGAATATTGGTTAAATGCATTTTCCTTGTTTTGAGTCAGTTTATTCAATTCTGTTTACAGACTGGTAGAGGTTTCAGGCATTGTCAATAGAAAAAAAAAACGTTATCCAGATAGTAAACACAATGCAAGTAATGCAAGTAAAATTTTGATATGCAAGTTAAATAAACTTAATAATGCCACATCAATCTCATTATAAGAAATATATGTATCACCTAGATTTAAGATGTTGTTACCTGCCAAAGTAGCATTTATTTGCAATGAGAATGCATGTGCTTGAGAGACATGGGGGGTTTCTGGCTCTCATTGCTTTTCATTCTCACTCTATAATTCTTATAACCAGTGACCATTTCTCAACAGTTCTGCTGTATGTAAGAAAAGAAGCTGATGAGGTTTTTGATGCATTAATGCTGAAGTCCCCAACAGTCAAAAGCTTGGTTGAGGCTGTAAGTACAAACTTGTACTTCTTACTGCATATAGGCAGTACATTCCGGTGTGAAGTGCAAAAATGACAGGTTTGCCTGTTTTTTCTCTAGATATCAGGCAAATACTTGCTTCCATTGGAGAAGATAACTAAAATCTACAAGAAAAGTAAGAAAGGGTAAGTATCTCTCTATTCATCATAAGAGAACTACGATTGGCTGTTTCTTTTACCAACCCAACTGATTCCACCTAATTGCACAGTCTGTTTCAACTGTGCACTAATTGGTTTCTCACAAGCAATGTTCCAGTTAACAAGATTATACATGTAGAAATACGTTTGTGTTATACATATGTAGTAATACATCAGTTATACATTTGTGTGACTGTCATTACATTATAACAGTAGTCTTTAAGTAGTGGACAGTTATTGTTCCCACATTGCATGCTGTATATTGTTATTTTATTACTGTTGGGAGATCTCTCCTAAACACTGTTTGGCCTTTTTTAAAAAGATCTCTCTCTCTCTCTCTCTCTCTCTCTCTCTCTCTCTCTCTCTCTATGTTTCTCATTTGGTCATCAGGATTCTTGTGAACATGGACGATAACATCATTGAGCACTACTCCAATGAGGATGCTTTTATACTAAACATTGACGCTCAGGGAGAAGGCTTCCAGGTTACACTCACAGAGATATAGGTGACAGTGTTCTGAGGACATCACCAGCTTGTTTATGGACATTGTTGTATTTGGATTCTCCTATACTCACTCCCAAGTCTTCCAGTCAAAAGTTTTGGAGTCATCGCTAGTTAGGTCTATGCGTTTGCAGATTGCAGCAGATTCTGTAGATGGAGAGTTTTTGCTGTAATAGACAAGCACCTAAATGCACTACCATAAGATAAACACTGCTGTAGTTTCTCATCTGGTTCTTGTGGTATTCAAGCTCCCTCTTCTGGCCAATAATGGAACAGAGAGAATTAGTTCTGCGGCTCACATGTAGTATTATATCCAGTAACTATGACTTCTGTAACTTCTTTAACAGGTCTTTTTTGATTCAGTACACTTTCAACAGTCCTATTTTCTGAAATGTGTATTTTGAGTGTGAACTCAGGACGTACATTTGAACAGAATCCATTGTTTGTTTTTTTTTCATTTTCATTTAGAGGTGTGTATAGTTTGTGTGGTTGTAACTTGTATATATTTAATGTTTTTTACATGTTCCAGATGATGTATATATGTATCTTTTTCATTAAATCAATAAACAAATATGCATATTTTAATGTTTTCCTCTTTAAATGTCACACTTACACATACTGAGATACGTTACATTCCCCTCACTGTACACGTCAATGATGTAGAGCCAAAGGATGACAAATTATTTTTTTCATACACACACATATATATATATATGTGTGTGTGTGTGTGTGTATGTGTGTGTATTTTCTAGATTTTTATATCCAGGTCAAACTCTGAGATTTCCCATCAATCATTAAAATGACCTTTTTAATGGGCTGCTTTTTGTCCCTCTTACCCTGCGAGGTAAGTACACAACCGTAATGTAAACATGCGCCAATCAATATTTAGTGACACATTTAAGATTGTGACGTGTAGCCTCCTAGTGTCTATGCTGAAGGTGATACTTTTGAAAAGTGAAAGTTTGAAAAGTTTTCGTCTGGCTTATTCATTTCTGCACATGTCACAATGTTCACTCTCCGGTATGTAGAATTTTATTTGAAATTTTGTTTGCAGAGAAAATAATTTCAAATCATTAATCATTGGTTCGGACTTCATGTATCAGTTGTGTATACCAGTAATGTTAATGTATGTGCTTTCTATTGGTTTCTGAAACACAGATTAAACAGTCCTTGAATTATTTTAACATTAATAGTAATTTCATACTGAAAGAAGTCTTTGACTTCATTGCTTGTTTTTCTTAACCCATGTGTTACCACAGTCTGTGTCTGCTGCTGTTGCTGCCCCCAGTATGGTCTCAGCTACCACGTTGGGTAAACTCCCCTGACTATCCACTAGGATACCCCAACCATATCAACATGAACTGGTCTGAGTGTGCTCCAGCAGGGTTCTTTGTTTCGCTGACCATCATTCACCTGGACTTGGAGGACAGTAGACAGTGTGAACATGACGCTCTCATAGTCAGTCACTGTGTGTGTGTGTGTGTGTGTGTGTGTGTGTGAGAGAGAGAGAGAGAAAATGAGTGTGGGTGAGGGGCTGTGGTTGAGGGGCTGATGACCATGGAAGCACATCTTAATACTGCTGTTTGTACTTGCATATGAACTTACAGCAGTTGTCATCTTTCCTTAGATCTTCACTGACCAGCATCTATACAAGCTTCTTTGTGGCAGTAAACCATTTGAGGAGCTGCAGTCTTCTGTCAATCCCCATTTACGCTCCATGTCCGGCGGCTGTTTATCAATCCAGTTCCGTTCAGATGGTTCTCTCTCACAGGTCCACACTGGCTTCAAAGCCCTCTTCCAAACGCAAGGTAAAACCTAGAAGGATCAACAATCCTCAGGTATTTAATACATTGCATTTATGTAGTTTGCAGTCTGCAGGGATATTAGAAGTAGCTGGGGGTGGCGGGGGTGGTGGTAGAAGTTGCTTAATGTGGTTTGTCTGCCCCCTGCTGTTCTTCTTGTGTACATTTCCATTACTCCTGCTAGATGTTGATGAATGCGTAAGTGGGAATCATCCATGCAGTCATTTCTGCTACAACTTTATTGGAGGGTTTCGCTGCAGCTGTCCACATGGATATCTGCTTAACCCAGACAACCACACCTGTGATGGTAAAGGAGCCGCAGAGACAATCACCGATCATACAGTGTTAATCAGTCAAATAAGAAACAAATCAATTGATTAATTACTTGATTCACTAACAATTCAATCAACTGATTAATTCATTCATTAATGTTTCAGATCTACATTGTTTCAGATCTACATGGACAGTTTTAATTAACGCACAATGATGAAAGCATACAGGTACTTTTTTACAAGGGTCAAATATTATAGCTTGTTTTTCTTTTCATTACAGCTGTTGTCTGTAGGGAACCTGAACCCTTGCTGAATGGACATGTGCAGTTTATTAAAGGCTCTAATAATGAATACCTGTCTATCTTTAAATACCACTGCAATGAACCATTCTACGCCCCCCATGAAATTCCAAATGGTAAGTATCACTGGTTACATAATGTTAATGTTCAACTTTGTATTTCCTTGTGTCAGTTCACACTATTACCTATTTCATCATTAGTCACCCCTGTCTTAGGGAGTTACGTATGTGGCGCTGACCAAAGATGGAAAGAAAATGGGACCAGCATTATTCCATCATGCCTTCCAGGTAAAATGACGGTAAAAATTTGGGTTTCATTGGAACTTTGTGGATAATTTGTGAAATTTATGTCATAAAACTGTCTCTGTGTGTGTTTTAGTATGTGGTCACCACAGACTGCGTGGTTATGGTAGAATACTTGGAGGGAAGAGGGCTCCTGTTGGTTCTTTTCCCTGGCAGGTCTTTCTCCAGATCTCTACAAATGCAGGAGGAGCATTTATCATTGGGGAAAAATGGATAATGACTGCAGCGCACAACCTGATAACAGAATCTAATACCCCTGTTTCTGCAGAAGATGTTAAGGTACTCTAAGATGCCATATGCTATGTGTGTCAATACCCATATCAGTATACAAAAGACTTCTAAATGCCTATAAAAATACATTCTTTCCTTGCTCAGTAATATTTGTTTGCATAATGCGGTAGAAGCACTTTTAGTTCCCGAAACAATCTTTCTATGTTGTAAGTTAAATTTATGACAGTGTGAAGAACAATTTTAAAGTTTAAAGAAACGCTGCAAGGTGTAAAGGCGCTAAGGTTGTTCCTAAAATGGCATAAAACTTCCATTACGTGAATGTTCTTTAAACCTTTACAAGGTTCTTTACCCACAACCATGCCAGTGTCACTACAGTGTTGAGAATGATCCACCAACCAGGACTGCTCTGTGGTGGTGGCCATTAAAGAGTGGTGTGAATGGGGCTAACAGATTATTTGGTGTACCTAATAAATTGGCTGGTCAATGTGTACACACACACACAGACACACTGCTTTGATGGTTTGTTAAATTAAAATTAAAATTATAATATATATTAATATAGAAATTATTTTTGACTTGTATCAGACTGAAAACTATGACAGCACATTATTGTATGCTTTACTCTGAATTAATTTTATTGTTTTTAAAAAATATACACTCAATTCAAAACAATTTAGACAATGACCACACTGTAATGTTGCCGCTCCTTTAAACAACACTTATGTCATGATTAGGGACTGAAAACCATGAGTGATACAGTTTTTTGGGTGTGCTTTTGTCCCAGTCCTCCTGCAAACGTTTTAAGCTGTGCAACTATACAGGGTCTTTGTTGTTGCAGTTTGCATTTTAAAATGTGCCACACATTTGAGGACAGGCAGGCCAGTTTATACAATGGTGACCTGAAATACTGATTAATTTGAATAAAATGCACATTTTTATTGTGTGATGGTCAATCCCAGATGAGTTAGAGCCCAGAAAAATTGACAACACGGTTAACATAGGACTTCAACATAGGACTTCAACATAGGACTGGTTCAGTAAAGTTTAAGATGCCATTTGTTGATGTAACTATATACTACTGTGTTTGACAAAGGCAATTTTAAACTAATGTGGTAATATGACTTATAGATGAATGATGAATCGTGATTGGACAGCACATTGTTTTTAAACATTTCAGATGCATTTGCTGACCATGTTTTTCTTAGGTCATAGGTCTTTGGAAAACTTATTTCATTGAGACATGGCGTGCCCTAAGAAATGTGTATTGTAAATACCAGACTGATAAAGGGTACATTGAACTTTGTGAGCTTAATTATCCCCCATACCAAACTAATAATCCTAGAGGTTCACATACTTTTGACAGCAAAGACATTTAATAAATAAATGAATGATTTTGTTCAATTAACTCACATATGTCATAAAACAGCAACCTTCAATATATTTATGGAAATGTTCAAATTTAAAATTTGTTATAGCTCACCTCAGAGTCATACGTTTGACTGGAGGCCCCCTAATGGTTATGTTTTGTATAAATGTATATAATTATACACACACACACACACACACACACACACATTCTGTGCATTTCTTATTTATCTCATTTTCTCTCTTTGAAGAAATGTGGTCTCTCTTCGTAAAATGTGGTAATGCATTTAATCCAGTCTAAGAAAATGGAGTATGCTGTATACGTGATGGATAATTACTCAGACTGATTGTAAAATGTGTGTGCATGTAAACACTGTAAACACTCAGTGGTAACTAAGTGTCTTTGTTTTCTTTGCAGGCATATGTGGGACATAACAATATTAAAGAAATTAATAAGTTTATCGCTCTCAACATATCATCAATGCATATCCATCCACTTTACAACAACTCTGGTGGTACAAATTTTGACAATGACATTGCTTTGATTAAGCTCAGCACACCACTCACATTCAATGAAACAGTGAGGCCACTCTGCCTGCCTCCAGAAGGTGCTGAAATGAAGGTCAACTCAGGGTGAGCTCTTTTTATTCACATACAAAATGTTGTATATTTATGAAGTTATTATGCATTTAATTGTGCCAGTGGATGACCCACCAAGTGTAAATGTAGCTGTACAATGATGAGCACTGTGCACTCGTGAAGGGGGAGTGTTATATTTGGACATGCCAGCAAATCAGATCATGCATATACACAGGTGATAAATTAAAGATAATCTGTATGTGTGTTTTTTATTAATTAGTCATCCATCTGTCCGTTATCATAGTTTCATTCATTCGTCACCATCCAAGTTTGATCTAACAAGTGAGGGAGACCAATGTCAGGAAGCTATAGCTTACAAACAGCAATTCAAATAGAAAAGTTAGAAGTACACATAATTTTGGAATAAAATGGTAAAAAGCTATACAAACTGTTTATGTGTACCATCTAGGTGGGTGTCTGGTTTTGGCCTGATGGAAGATCGTAAGAAATCATCTGTACTAAACTATGTTGGGCTTCCCATCGTGGATGAAGAGACATGTAGAAATTCCTTCATTGAGGAGATGAAAAAAAAACATTTTTACGAACAACCTGTTTTTCATTTTACGAACAACATGTTCTGTGCTGGATTTGAAGAAGGTGGAAAGGACTCCTGCAGCGGAGATAGTGGATCTGCCTTTGTTGTGAATAAGGATCATGTTCACTGGGCTATGGGCATCGTTAGCTGGGGTGTAGATTGTGGCAAGAAAGGCTTGTATGGAGTGTACACTCGGATACCGCGATACGTTGACTGGGTGAACACGATCATGAGAAAAAACTAGTGTGCCAAGTCCACTGTGGGAAGAATGAAATTCTTTAGACATACTGACATTAATTTTTTCATGTTTGAATGTTTTATATACCGAAACAAATAACAAATAAAATGGTACATAATACATTTCTACACTTGAATGTGCTTGTGTTTATTTATTCTAGTTTTAGGCTCAAAATATACTTATTATTAATATCTTAGCATTATTATTTAGAAAATCAGATTATAATCTTGCTGGTACGCTACCGTTATATACATACAATTTGTGTCATTCACTTTTATAACTTCATTAGGTTTCATCTAGTTTTGCTGAATTCTGTTTGTTAATTTTTATTCTTTCTACACATTAATCAAAGCTTACAAGCTCACAAAATGATCTTTTGTCTTAATAATAGTGGGCAACACATTTTGGTTACAATTTTTAGTTTGCAAGTTTGGAAGCTGGCTTGTAGAGCACGTCTCTTTGATATGGTTCCAAGACAGATTTTATCCCCAAGAATAATCATGTGGTAGTTAAAAAAAAAACAAACTAATTTTTGAAAAAGAAGAGCAGAATGTTTCCCTAATTTGCACATCTGGTAATGCGCTCTAGTATTTTTCAATGACATATTTATTTAAGTGACTGGAATTTGCCCCTTGGTCAGCCTGCTATTTATTTATCTAATGTTCTTTCTGTTACCTCTTGCTCAAACCGCACTCACGCTCTTCTTCCCCTTCTTTACTTTGCTTTTCAATACTGCACCAATGGAGAGGAGTTTGTATCTTATATGGTGAGTCTCTCTACTTCTCTTCTGTCTGTGTATTTATGAAGATAGTTATTCAGACTTATGAATACATTAGACTGTGGTATAATAATTGATACAAACACAAATCAATGTAAGTTAGAATGTTAAAGAACAGCAGTTACCAATTCTTCTGCTTTTAAACGTTTATCAAATGTTTATTGAAGCTACCAGCTTTGTATAGTCAGCTTATTTTGATTTTTGTTGTGAGTGGTAAGGGTGCCTTGCTCAAGGGCACTTCAGTCATGTCTTGTCGTTTCAAGGGATAGTCACGAGGCTGGTTTCCTAATCTTGGTGGGATCAGTCCTCACACAAAGACAAATTAGCATAGTTGGGGGCACTTTCATTTTTACAAGGACATTTATTTGTTTGGATGTTTTAATAAAACCAATGCATTCAGCTGCATAAAAACGAAAAAAGAAAGAGAGACAAATCTACCATGGTCACTTGAATTAAACATCTAATAGGGGTATTTGTTTTTTTAGAAGTGCTGCACAGTTAAAAATCAATGAGATGGAAGGAATAATTCAGAGTGGATTTGTGCAAAATGATGCATTACAGAGAAACTTTCTTTGTTCTTTCGTTTTTTTATTATTTGAAAAATATAAATATATATATATATATTTGTGAAGTTTCCTGTGAATTTTAAGTGAAGTTTTCTCTTTACCTTTTAACTGAGATGCATAAAATCTCTTTTTAAAAGGGAAGTAAAAGGGAAACGTTTAATTGGAAAATGGAAACAGATCAACATTTTTATATAAAGTTTGTAAGAGCTGGTCTAACCAAACCCAAAAGCATACACTCACTCCTGCTCTCTTCTCTCACAGGCTTCTTGTAATACATATGAACATACAAGGTTTTGTATTCCAGCCAGTGATGTATGGTGAAGTTCAGTCTCCTCACTATCCTGAACATTATCCATCTCCTCTTCATAAACAATGGGACCTGGCGGTGCCCCGGGGCTACCAGATTCAGCTCAACTTCAACTACCTCAATATCAAGCCATCTCAAGACTGCAGGAATGATTCCCTCATGGTAGATGTGTGGTTTAGTCTGTGTTACTGTCCTAAAATGTTGCTGTGTAAAACTTAGCGTCCCCTAATTGTGTAGTCATTATCTCATTATCACACTATAGGTGAGTTAAATGGGATAACAACTGACTATACTTAAGCTTAAGCTCTTATCCTAAACAGAGTACCTGGAGTAAGTCGTCATAGTGTGCATGTGTTGTGTCTGAGGGAAGGTAACATGAGCACAAATAGAACTAGAGTAAATAACTTAATGGCCTTATTTCTCAACGTGCTTTTTATACTGCAGATATTGCACAATGGAAAGGTGGAGAAGTACTGTGGTGAAAGGAATTCAGGCAATGGCAATCATCCAGGGAACAGATCCATTTTGATACCCACCAGTAATATTCGACTCACTCTTCAAACCAATGAAGTCAACAAAGGGCCTTACCCACCGGTTGGCTTCTCTGCATTCTACCAGGCTACAGGTGACCAATAAAATCATCATTTTTCTTTGTAAATTGCAGCATGAACAGACTATCATGATGTTCTTAGAATATTGTACATGTGTTCCAGTAGCAGGGTTGTTTTAATAACCTGGTTTTTATTACTGAGTGTGCTTTAGCTCAGTGTAATAATTAGCCCGTATCATGCTGTAAATATATAATGTTTTTAGTACTGTAGCGTTTTTGTGAAATGTTCTGCACTCAATTCTGAGTCAGTCGATAGGTGTGATCTATCTCTTTGTAACAAATAGTTTTTCCTAATTTTAATTTCTTAACATAATGAAGCTATTCAAACTTAGATTCTACTTTACACTCACCGTCTATGTGA
Organism: Semaprochilodus insignis; assembly: GCA_034552555.1. NCBI lineage: Eukaryota > Metazoa > Chordata > Actinopteri > Characiformes > Prochilodontidae > Semaprochilodus > Semaprochilodus insignis. The sequence continues at coordinate 34,129,029 of CM067479.1, forward strand.
ATCAACTGGTTAAGAGCTGGACGTAAGAGAGTGCAATTGTGGGTTGAATGTAGAGCAGGCTGTTAGCCAAAAGCCAACTACATCCGTTTACCAAACCACAATGACTTATGTGTAAAATGTGTGTTACTTTTTTAATAGCGATGAACTCTGCAGTACTTTTAATTCAAAGCTAGTTCATTTATGTTAGCAAAATGTTAAACATTAAAAATCAATTAACGGAAACTCCATTCATATGTATTTCCATTTCCGTAAAAGGAAATTTACTTTCCCAATATTTGATTTTGTTTGAATTATGGTTTTAAGCTACTTTCTTTATATTGCTTTGTATATTTCTTTATTTCCAATTAAGCTTCTATGTGTTCATCATTTGGACTTCCATGCCTTTGGCCCTCTCTGAAGTGTTTTCCGTACTTGTGTTATCTCTGTCTTGCATTAACTGTGTGTAAAAGAATAATGGTATTCTGTTCACACAGATGTAGATGAATGTTCGGAGGGCAGTGCAAACTGCTCTCATATCTGTCTCAATACAATGGGCTCTTACCTTTGTGCCTGTCATCATGGCTTCAGGCTGGAGTCGGACCAGCACACATGCGTTAGTAAGTTTTCAGCACAGCTGTATTGTGAATAGAGAGTTTGAGATCAGGTTATGATAAAGAGGTATACATAGCAAAACCGAACCGAAGTCATTTATTCTAAGCTTAAAAGAATCTGTTTTTCTAGCTTTCTGTTGTTTTCTGTGTTTATTATATTCAGTGCTCTTGTTTATCTTTGTCAAGAGTATTCTCACTTTGTGTTTGCTCATTGCTGTGTTGTGGACTGTACTATAGGGGTTCACTGTGAGCCTCCTAACAACGTGAATGGCAGGATGACTCCAACACTTCCCACGTACTATTACAGAAATGAGACCACTGTTCACTGTGACAAGGGCCACAGAATCATTACAGTAAGGTCTAATTTGGGTAATATTGTGTTTGGTTAATTGAAAAAATAATAATGTATAACATATAGATTTAATATTTAATTTAATAATATACATATATATTTAATGTACTTTTTTCTTTCAGGAAGGAGAGGTCAGTAGCTATAAATTTACCTGTCAGGCTAACGGCCAGTGGAGCTCACCTCGTCCTCATTGCCACAGTGAGTCCTCCTGTTTATTTAATACTGTTCATATTGTGTCTATGTGTAATCATAAGAGCTGTGTCAAGTACAGCTTCAGATATCAGTGTCTTTATAGAAGTAAAACAATGTGGAAGATTGAATTGACAGTTAAATTCCTAAAAATAATGTGAAGTAGACGTTATTCCGAAATCCTCTTTGCTTCTGTTTTTCCTTCTAATGACAGTTATAAGTTGTGGAGACCTGCCAGCTTTACCGAATGGGAAAAAATTTTTTGTCTCTGGTGCTCATAATCAGTATGGCTCTGTTGTTAAGCTGCACTGTAACGAGCCATATGCCTTGCCACATAATGGTGAGTTTGACCGTTGTTACTTGGATGGTTAGTCTATAGAACTTTTAGAATAATAAAACATGGATATATGGCAGTAATGGAGCTGACACAGAATGTACAAACTGGGAAAATATTCTCAGCTCCACTACGTTTTAAACCAAGGTGAGATTTGGACTGCCAGTCATTATTTCTCTTTTTTTATTTCTGAAATTCCCCAGCAACTCTCACCTGTGATGAAGATAAGAAATGGAAAGATGATCTTGACAAAGTCATGTCTGTGTTTCCCAAGTGTCTCCCAGGTAAAACCGAGATCAGGAACAGTGTATGTGTATATATACTGTATGTATACTGTACAAATGTATTAGTTATATTTTTCTATGCTTTCTCTGACCTTCTACCTGATGTCACTCTCAGTGTGTGGACGTCCTTCTGCTGGTTTGACCCGCCGCAAGAGGGTGTTAGGAGGTCAGCCTGCTCTGCAGAGGGCCTTTCCCTGGCATGTGTTTATGCACAAGCCAGTTCGAGGAGGTGGGGCTATTATATCAGAACACTGGATCTTGACAGGAGCAAACAATTTGATGTCCAATAACCAACCTGTTTCCCCAGACAAAGTGAAGGTACATTACATAAACTGAAAGTATAGGCTTTCACATACGACAAATAAGTAATTAGAATTCATGAATGAATCATTATAAAATTGAAGCAAATTAAATGATCATATACAAGTTCCTGTTGTCCTCATTAATGTGTGCACATTTCAGCAAGCTTGGTTGAATGGATCATTTTCCTTTTGTATTTGAAGATTTTAACTCCTCATTTTTTTAACCAACACAGTGAAACTAGACTATTACTACAACTGAGTTGAAATGCAGCAAGCGTAATAATTCTGTGAAATAAGACTAAACTAAAAATTATAGCCATGTTTTTAGATCAGTAGGCCTTCTCTGAAAACCAAAGGCTCTACCAGATCCCCTCTGACTCCACTGTTTGTAATATTGCTGTCATATTGATCACTGATTACTAGAGGGTTTTCACCTAAGCTGTCAGTAAACTACAAAATAAGAGTCTTATGTTCTTATATGTTCTTATATTTTGGGTTTGCAGAGGCATACAGTATAATTCAGTAGCATATTACAGAGGGGTATGAACAGTTGTACAGTGATTATATACATTATGGCACAGAATATTGTGTAACTACAGAGTTGAGGGCCACAGTAATGGGGTTTGCCAGGTTCAGTCCAAATGCATGATGTCCACTCCTCTGGTGGCTTTAATGACTCCTCAAACAGATGGGCATGGAGGTGATGTCTAGGACAATAAAGGTCAGATATTATCTTGCCATTGGACTTCATGATTTTGCTATTACTCATGTCATAAAGCATTGGCATACCATATCTAAAGTTGCTATTTACTGTCCTGATAAAGGCTAATTCCTGTGAAGTAGTCAAGCTACATGGTTTCAATTAAACCAATAAAGTAGATCTTGTGCAGGACATGTACATGTTTGCATGTCATAACAAACCTCAATAAATCATCAGAAGTGATGAGATTAGAAGTGTCACAGTTTTTTCCTGATCATACTTTGTGGACTGCAATTTTCCCATATACCACTCAGCCTCAAATGCAACTTCCTTCCTATGCAGACAATACCCTGAAGATGTGAGAGCACAACTGAGGCTTTCTACAGCTCTGCAAAAGTAAAACTGAAACTGAAGCTTTCAGGAAGGCAGTGTTGTAGATTCAAATCTGACACACAGAATTTTAATGGATGACTCATTATAAACATGTTCTACATTAAAAGTGCCCTGCTGATGTGTGAAAAGTTGAATGACCTCATTCCACTGTGTCTAATATCTCCAGTTCTGAGTTCTGTTCATCAGGTACAATAGTGAAAGAAATTGTAATTCCTTTTTGCTGACCTCTGCTTTTGTCTCCATCTGTCTTTAGATACACATTGGAGGCAATGATGCACTACAGCTAACTTCCACACCACCTCTACAGATTGAGTCTTTGCACATTCATCCCTTGTACAACAATCCAGATTTCACAAACTTTGACCATGATCTCGCACTGATAAAACTGAAGAATCCCATTCAATATAACTCTGATGTTATGCCACTCTGTCTGCCTTCAGCGGATGCTGAATATTCTCCCAACCTCAGTGGGTGAGGGTCTTTCTAGAAACACCATACACCAATGTACTACCCTTGTGGCCCTCCTGAATAAGGCCCATGTAAAGCATTTATACTTTGAGGCATAGTTCATTCCCTATTCTTTTTGTCACAACAACATAATACTCTGCTTTCTATTATAAGGTACTTATTCTATTATTCCTTCATTCTCAGGTGGGTGTCTGGCTTTGGACAGACAGCAAGATCAAAAATATCCAGGTATCTCAGGTATACCTCCCTCCCTCTCGTGGATAAAGAGAGGTGCCAAAAATTTATTGATAACTTGAGGATCCCAGTGCCCCTCACAGACAACATGTTTTGTGCTGGGGTCCCGAAAGGTGGGAGAGACGCATGCAGTGGTGACGCTGGAGGGGCTTTTGTTTTGAAAAAGAATGGCGTGTACTGGGCTGCGGGGATTGTTAGCTGGGGGTATGAGTGTGGTAAACCAGGCAGATATGGAGTATATACCCGTATAGCGCAGTATGTAGACTGGATAAACAAGACAATGAGTTTAAACTAAAGACAGTATGTATCTAGTACAGCGTTATTATCGCCATCATATCTAAAACAGTCAAGTATCTGGAGCTCAGCATATGTACTTAATTTGTTTGATTTAACTGATTAAATGTATGTGTGTTTCTGTGTTATTCACCGCCAGTGTTTCCTTTAAATCAAACTAATTTAAAATCTGACAAATTCTGTCTTAAACAGTGTCTTATTAAAAACAGCACTCATCTATTCGTATTGCTGGAAAACAAATCAAGACAACCCTTTTCAGAGGCATACTTAATTTTAATGAAGACTACTGTTTTTCAGTACTTCTATGTCCATCTAAAATGACTTCACATTGGCTTCTAATAGACTTTTAGAATGTAAGACTTGTCCAACAACACATCTCTATATGAAGATGACCATGACAATGGAGATGATTGTAGACTTCAGAGAGACATAGGCACCTCACACCCCTCTGCACATCAGCAGAACAGTGATGGAAACAGTGCACCGACTCAATTTTCTAGGAATACACATCACTAACAACCTCTCCTGGTCCCTGAACACCTCCTCCTTAGTGAAGAAGGCACAGCAGCACCTCTACTTCCTAAAAACAATAAAGAGGGCCGGCCTGTGCACACCCATGCTCAACTGCTTCTACAGAAGAACATTAAAGAGAGCATCCTGACCTGCAGTATCACTGTCTGGTAAGGAAACTCTTCCATACGAGACAAGAAAGCACTGCAGCAGGCCATCTCTGGGTCAAGCTTTCCTGCTAAAGAGGACATCTACATTTTGTTCCTCTCCTAACACATCTGTATTGAGAAGAACTTACCTCTTCAGTTTTTCACAGTTCAATGAAAGATGTTAATGACAGGTTTTACAGCTACTAAAAAATGTTTTACAGCTGTGGATTACCCCACAACTTCCAGCTTCGAAGTTCTGGACTTCTAGCATTTAGAATATAGTTTTAATGGAATACCTTACGGCCAAGCAATAACCGTTAGTAGTTGGGAGAGTCTTTATGATTCTATATAGAAATTTTAGTTTGTACTTGAGCTATGCAATGTCCACTGTCTGTTTTTCTTTTATTTCTGATGTCTGTGTATTCTTATTAATGTATGCTACCATCTTGCCTTGCGCTTCCCTTCCCCTTCCCTTGCTGTAAATGCTAATAAAAAGTTGATCACCAAAAAAGTGAAGAAATGACAGTAAATCTGAATAGACAAATATGATCTGAACATTTAAACAGCAAAGTTCATAAATACTAAACTCATAGATAGAAAAGTAATATTCAATTATTAAGTTTTTTTTTCCTGGATCAAATTATTTGGTCCACCAACCAACCCATGTTTTCATAGAGCAGTTCGTCCAGAACTTGACACTAAGCAGTGACCTCAGGGTGCTACCTCAGCTATTTCTAGACTTAATATTTATTGTATATTGTGTATTATTATTATTAGTAGTAGTAGTATTAGTAGTAGTAGTGTTATTACAAGGCGCGTGACGTCCTTCCGCCTGCCCCTCCGCCACACGGTTAACTTTCACTTTGGGACTGACCTTCTTTAAACAGCTTAAATAAATGACTAACGCGGAACTGGACAGGCTGCGAGAGGCGGAAAAATGGCTGGTGCTCGTATATGACAGAATCAGTCTTTACTGAACTCCGTATTTGACAGACTGCGCCTCGTAATCCGGGTTTATTTCATTCCAAATCAAAAGTGAAAGTAAACTGTCTGGGGGATGTCCAAACTTCACCTGCCATTTAGGGACGAGCTCTCCATTTTGTCTGTCCTGCTCGACTAAACTGCTAAGCGCAGCAGGTGACGAATAAAGCCGGGAAGACCCGATGCTATTTTGTGTAGATTTACAGGAGTGACCGGATATGCTCCATTTCCTCGTCTTGGCTTGTCTGTACGCACTGGCTCACAGTGAGTATTACAGTTCACTTCCTTCAGACAGACTTTTATGGAAAATTGGTAGCGATGATGCTGGGCAGGCTGTGTTTCTCCTCGCTGTTATTAGAGAGTAGTTATATTAGTGATATTACAGATATGTCTGTTTTTCCCGGTTTGTTTG